>CAWUFW010007834.1:600000-910000 GCA_963921515.1 Calotriton arnoldi | reverse complement strand
ACCACCCACGGGGAAGCGCTGGCGCTCCCCCGTGGGAATCCGATCGTCGGGGTTTTTTTAGGAGGCAGGGGAAGGACTTCCCCTGCCTCCCCCGCCCCCGACCCCCCATCAATGACGCCAGCGCGCGAGGCGCGCTGACATCATTGAGGGTTTCCTTTCTTCCGCGACGCGCTGGAAGCCATTTGCTTCCAGCGCGTCGGGGAAATAAGGTGAGTTTTGGCTCGGGGAGGGGGGGTTTGATTCAAAAGAGACATCGAGGGAAAGGAAAGGGTTTTCCTTTCCCCCGATGCCTCTTTGTGCATTCCTGCTGCACGATCATGTGATCGTGCAGCAGGAATGCCCACTAGGGCGGGATTGTGAGCGTGGAGAAGTGCCTTCTCTCCATTGCCACCCTGTAAAGTTAGCTGTAATCCTTGATGGAGGTCTCTGCACCCTTGATTTTCTTGAGCGCAATCCTTCTCCTCGTCTGCCGCTGCGATCCTGCAATTCTTCTGGTCCTTTACGCAGCTGTAGTGTAGGAAAGGCATTATACATTTACCCAACGAGGTAGCACTTACTGATTAGCCAGTAGAAAGTACTCCAGTTGAGTAGAGGTATTGCACAAAACGGTGGCATCTTCGTGAGCGTGGAGATGTACCTTCTCTCCATTGCCAACCTGTAAAGTTAGCTGTAATCCTTGATGGAGGTCTCTGCACCCTTGATTTTCTCGAGCGCAATCCTCGTGTAGTTCCTGTGACCAGGAGGTTCCTTCTCCTCGTCTGCCGCTGCGATCCTGCTCTGACCCTTTATAAACAAGAGGCATGTGAACGGGCCTAGAAGCCCCGCCACACATACACTAGCGGTATGCAACGTATGCCCGCCCTTTCCCTACTATGACGGACAGCTTACTCAAAGGATCCCGGCGCTTTCGGCGCGGTGGCAAAGTTACAGACACACAGGTCACTGGAGACAATCCTTGATGGAGGTCTCTGCACCCTTGATTTTCTCGAGCGCAATCCTCGTGTAGTTCCTGTGACCAGGAGGTTCCTTCTCCTCGTCTGCCGCTGCGATCCTGCTCTGACCCTTTATAAACAAGAGGCATGTGAACGGGCCTAGAAGCCCCGCTCGTTTGGCCCCGCCACACATACACTAGCGGTATGCAACGTATGCCCGCCCTTTCCCTACTATGATGGACAGCTTACTCAAAGGATCCCGGCGCTTTCGGCGCGGTGGCAAAGTTACAGACACACAGGTCACTGGAGACAATCCTTGATGGAGGTCTCTGCACCCTTGATTTTCTTGAGCGCAATCCTTCTCCTCGTCTGCCGCTGCGATCCTGCAATTCTTCTGGTCCTTTACGCAGCTGTAGTGTAGGAAAGGCATTATACATTTACCCAACGAGGTAGCACTTACTGATTAGCCAGTAGAAAGTACTCCAGTTGAGTAGAGGTATTGCACAAAACGGTGGCATCTTCGTGAGCGTGGAGATGTACCTTCTCTCCATTGCCACCCTGTAAAGTTAGCTGTAATCCTTGATGGAGGTCTCTGCACCCTTGATTTTCTCGAGCGCAATCCTCGTGTAGTTCCTGTGACCAGGAGGTTCCTTCTCCTCGTCTGCCGCTGCGATCCTGCTCTGACCCTTTATAAACAAGAGGCATGTGAACGGGCCTAGAAGCCCCGCCACACATACACTAGCGGTATGCAACGTATGCCCGCCCTTTCCCTACTATGACGGACAGCTTACTCAAAGGATCCCGGCGCTTTCGGCGCGGTGGCAAAGTTACAGACACACAGGTCACTGGAGACAATCCTTGATGGAGGTCTCTGCACCCTTGATTTTCTCGAGCGCAATCCTCGTGTAGTTCCTGTGACCAGGAGGTTCCTTCTCCTCGTCTGCCGCTGCGATCCTGCTCTGACCCTTTATAAACAAGAGGCATGTGAACGGGCCTAGAAGCCCCGCTCGTTTGGCCCCGCCACACATACACTAGCGGTATGCAACGTATGCCCGCCCTTTCCCTACTAAGATGGACAGCTTACTCAAAGGATCCCGGCGCTTTCGGCGCGGTGGCAAAGTTACAGACACACAGGTCACTGGAGACAATCCTTGATGGAGGTCTCTGCACCCTTGATTTTCTCGAGCGCAATCCTCGTGTAGTTCCTGTGACCAGGAGGTTCCTTCTCCTCGTCTGCCGCTGCGATCCTGCTCTGACCCTTTATAAACAAGAGGCATGTGAACGGGCCTAGAAGCCCCGCTCGTTTGGCCCCGCCACACATACACTAGCGGTATGCAACGTATGCCCGCCCTTTCCCTACTATGATGGACAGCTTACTCAAAGGATCCCGGCGCTTTCGGCGCGGTGTCAAAGTTACAGACACACAGGTCACTGGAGACAATTCTTCTGGTCCTTTACGCAGCTGTAGTGTAGGAAAGGCACTATACATTTACCCAACGAGGTAGCACTTACTGATTAGCCAGTAGAAAGCACTCCAGTTGAGTAGAGGTATTGCACAAAACGGTGGCATCTTCGTGGATAAATATGCAGGGCAGATGTGCCTTCTCTCCATTTACACCCTGAAAAGTTAGCTGTAATCCTTGATGGAGGTCTTTGCATCCTTGAATTTCTCGAGCGCAATGCTCGTGTAGTTCCTGTGACCAGGAGGTTCCTTCTCCTCGTCTGCCGCTGAGATCCTGCTCTGACCCTTTATAAACAAGAGGCATGTGAACGGGCTTAGAAGCCCCGCCACACATACACTAGCGGTATGCAACGTATGCCCGCCCTTTCCCCACTATGATGGACAGCTTACTCAAAGGACCCCGGCACTTTCGGCGCGGTGGCAAAGTTACAGACACACAGGTCACTGGAGACAATTCTTCTGGTCCTTTACGCAGCTGTAGTGTAGGAAAGGCACTATACATTTACCCAACGAGGTAGCACTTACTGATTAGCCAGTAGAAAGCACTCCAGTTGAGTAGAGGTATTGCACAAAACGGTGGCATCTTCGTGGATAAATATGCAGGGCAGATGTGCCTTCTCTCCATTTACACCCTGAAAAGTTAGCTGTAATCCTTGATGGAGGTCTTTGCATCCTTGAATTTCTTGAGCGCAATGCTCGTGTAGTTCCTGTGACCAGGAGGTTCCTTCTCCTCGTCTGCCGCTGAGATCCTGCTCTGACCCTTTATCCCCTTCGGTGCTTATGACGAGCTGGACTCGTCATGGCACACAGTGCTCGTGACGAGTCCAGCTCGTCATAAGACCACCCACGGGGAAGCGCTGGCGCTCCCCCGTGAGAATCTGATCGTTAGGTTTTTTTGGGGGAGGCAGGGGAAGGGCTTCCCCTGCCTCCCCTCGCCCCATCAATGACGTCAGCGCGCTGACATCATTGAGGGTTTCCTTTCTTCCCGACGCGCTGGAAGCCATTTGCTTCCAGCGCGTCGGGGAAATCAGGTGAGGTTTGGCTCGGGGGAGGGGGGTTTGTATCAAAAGAGGCATCGAGGGAAAGGAAATGGTTTTCCTTTCCCCCGATGCCTCTTTGTGCATTCCTGCTGCACGATCATGTGATTGTGCAGCAGGAATGCCCACTAGGCACCAGGGTTTTTTTTAATTTTTGTGTTGGGGAGTGGCCAAAAGGGCAAGGGTTGCTCCCCTTTTACGGGTGTGAATATTTTATTTATACTGTTAGGCCCAACTACCCCTTAGCTTGGCTGGTGGATTGTGTGTGGACTGGTGCATTATTTGCATATGTGATTGTAATGTTTTTTTCCTCCTTTTTATTCTAGTGTAAAGCTTTTGATTCCTGTTTGCGGTTTCGGCAGTTGTGGTTCTGCAGTTTTGCGTAATTGCATTTATTTGGTAAGAAAAATATTTTTGTTGTGTGTACTCCAAATGAGTATTATTGTCATGCATGAATGAATTTTTTGTAAGTGGTGCCATAATGGCAGCATATTTGTTAGTGTTCAGAGCATGAAATTCTTTGCGATGTTTTGCATTGTCTTATGTGTAATTTTTTTCTTCTTCTTTTTTAGTGGGATATTGTTGATCCTTACTGTGTCTGTGCAGAGTAGGTGGTGGTGAGTCTAGCTGCTTCTGTCACGTGAGTGGTATAGTGTTGGAGTATATAGGTCTTTGTGATAAATCTACATTTTGTTTATTTCTTTTTTTTTTTACAAAGGGTTTGTTGTTGTTGACTTGTTTGACAAGTAACCTTTATTAGTAAGCATTATGGCTAGCCGTAGAATTACTGCTCAGCAGGTGGTTGGTTTGCTTCTTGAATCTTCCTCTGAGCAGGATTATGAGACTGACAGTGCGTCTGAGGGAGAGGAGGGAGGGGAAGATTCAGGCAGTGAGTTTTCTCTCCACATGGAATCATCGGATGATGAAGGTACTCTCAGTGCAGATGAAGTGCCTGATTTAGAGGAGGATACTAATGTGCCGATGGTGCAAGAGGCATCTGGATTGCAGCCTGGGGCTGCTAGGCTTCCTACTGGAAGTGCTGGACTCTGGGTTGATCCAAACATGGTGCAGCCGGTGTTGCCTGCCTTTAGTGGTTATGCAGGGTGTAGAGTGGATTGTGAACATTATTTGCCTATACAGTATTTTCAGTTGTTTATGGATGATGTATTTTTGGGTGAGATTGTTGAGCAGACTAATTTGTATGCTGAACAGTTTTTGAGGGACAACAGTGCCAGACTTAGGCCCCATTCTAGAGCTACCCGGTGGAGTCCCACAAATCTGGAAGAGATGAAGAAGTTTTTGGGTTTGACTTTTTTGATGGGTTTGATAAGGAAGCCGTCCATGAGTTCATATTGGTCTACCAGTCCCTTGATGGCAACGGCCATATTTCCTGCAGTTATGACTCGTGATCGGTATTTACTTTTGCTTCGGATGCTGCATTTTGTTGATAATGGTTTGGCGTTGCCACGAGATCACCCTGAATGTGACCGTCTTTTTAAGATTCGGCCTGTTCTTGATCACTTTGTAGATCGATTTTCAGAGATCTATACTCCAGGGAAAGAAATATCTATTGATGAGTCTTTGGTGCTGTTCAAGGGCCGTTTGGTTTTTAGGCAGTACATTCCTAGCAAGAGGGCACGCTATGGAATTAAGCTGTATATGTTGTCTGAGAGTAGGACAGGATATGTTTTTAATTTGCGTGTGTACACTGGTAGGGATTCCACTATTGACCCCCTGGTTGTCCGTCCACTTTAGTAGGAGTTTCAGAGAAAATTGTGTGGGAACTTGCTAGAGGACTGTTTAACAGAGGCCACCATTTGTACATTGATAACTTCTACACTGCTGTGCAATTGTTTAAGGAATTGTTCAAAGTGGACACTTTTGCTTGTGGCACAATCCGCTCTAACCGTAAAGGTTATCCAAAAGAGCTTGTTTGCAAAAAACTTCAGAGGGGACAGTGCAGTGCCTTGCGTAGTGAGGAACTGCTAGCTGTGAAATTTGTGGACAGGAGGGATGTGTACATGCTGACTACCATCCATGATGAGAGTACTTCACCTGTGGCTGTTTGGGGTCAGATTGCTGAAGTGCGCAAACCTGTGTGCATTTTAGACTACAATAAGCACATGGGTGGTGTTGATAGAGTAGATCAGAGGTTGGAACCTTACACTGCTATTCGTAAGTCTTACATTTGGTATAAGAAGTTGGCCATCCATCTCTTCAATTTAGCAACTTTCAATGCTTTTGTTGTGTTCAAGGAGTGTTCTCCTGCGTCAAAGTTGACTTTTGTTCAGTTTCAGGAGTCTGTCATAGGCAGCCTTGTTGTTGTGGAACAGGCAAGTGTTCCTAGAGTTGGAGTGGTGGAGGATGTGGCTCGATTGAAAGATCGCCACTTTCCTGATCACATTCCTCCTACATCCTCAAAAGACTTTCCCACTAGGAGATGTAGAGTCTGTTGGCGAAGAGGTACGCGGAAGGAGACTCGTATGTACTGCCCTGAGTGTCCTTCTAACCCTGGGCTGTGTGTGCCTGCTTGTTATAGAGCGTACCACAAGCAAAAGAATTATTGGGAGCAACCATGAGTGGTAAAGTGAACTGCCTGGTCTGTAATGTTTAAGAATTGTTGTTCTGTTTCAAGGTTGGCATTAGTGCAATGTTTCTGATTTTGTGTTAGTAGATTTGTATCTATTTGCAATTTGTTTGTGTTTTCTTTTTTGTATAAAAAAATCCTAAATGTGATGGTGGTGTGTGTAGGCTGGTGCTTGGCTGGCGGTGTGCGTGGAGTGGCGCTCGGCTGGCAGTGTGTGAGTAGTGACTTGCTGCTGGTCACTACACACACTGCTAGCCGAGCGACACTCCACGCAATCCATCAGGTTGTGTTGTTGCTGTGTTAGGAATGTGGGCGTGTGAAAGTGATGGGCCCTTGAATGGCGCTGTCTGCTGGTGTGAGTGTTGTAATGTGATGGGCCCGCGGCTGGTGGTGTGAATGGTTTTGTATTTGTCACACGTATGAAAGGTGTATGAATGGCCTGTAAAGAGGTTGGTGCCTTGTCGTGGCTTTACAGCTCACGAGCTGTGAGTCAATGGTTCAGTTTCTCGTCCTTTCAATTATTAACAGTGCATTTCATTTTTGTGAAATCACTTGTTAATACAATTGTATATACTGAACCATCACTCACCCTCGTGCCAAATCCAACCAGTATGTGTGTGTGTGCTTGAGGATTAGATGGTTGTGCAGTAATATTTTTTTTTTGTCTTTCTCAAGCAGGGTGTACCTTGTCCCTTTTTGTGAATGTTGTAATGTGTTTGTTTCGTGCCTGGGGGTGTGAATGGTCTTGTGTGTATCACGTATGAAAGGTGTGTGAATGGCCTGTAAAGCGGTTGGGGCCTTGACGTGGCTTTACAGCTCACGAGCTGCGAGTCACTGGTTCCGTTTTTGTCCTTTCAATTATTGACAGTGCATTTCATTTTTGTGAAATCTCTTGTTAATAAAATTGTATATACTGAACCATCACTTGCCCTCGTGCCAAATCCAACCAGTATGTGTGTGTGTGCTTGAGGAATAGATGGCTGTGCAGTAATCTTTGTCTTTTTAGTCTGTCTGCCAAGGTGTACATTCCGTCTAAGAATAACCTACCAACTGTAGATATTGTCGTAAACGAAACACCCATGGGAGTACATGGTGATATCTCTCTTGTGGATCCCAACAAGTTATGGTACCCACAATGTCCTGCAAACCTCAAAATGTCTGTCACATTTTCCTTGCAATATTGTGCCAACATTTTCACGCTGCAGAAATAAACAACACATTATCTCATTATGACTTGGTTTTGCAAGGGGGTCACCTGGGTTTTTGGCCCGGGGCTCGGCGGCCACATAGGGAAACCTACCAAACCCACACATTTCTGAAAAGTAGACACCCGGGGGCTTCCAGGGAGGTATGGCTTGCGTGGATCCCCCAACGTTTCCTTACCCAGAATCCCCTGCAAACCTCACTTTTAGCTGAAAAAATCACTTTTTTCACACATTTCTGTGTGGGAAAGTGTGGCATCACTGGCCTCACACAAATTTCCTACCACCCAGCGTTCCCCCAGGTCTCCCGATAAAAATGGTGCCTCACTTGTGTGGGAGGCCCAAGTACCCGCGACAGGCAAGGGCCCACAACGTATTGAGGCGACCTCAAAATGGCCTTTCACAAAACCACCTGGTTTTGCAAGGGGGTCACCTGGGTTTTTGGCCCCGTGCTCGGCGGCCATCTAGGGAAACCTACCAAACCCACACATTTCTGAAAAGTAGACACCCGGGGGCTTCCAGGGAGGTATGGCTTGCGTGGATCCCCCAACGTTTCCTTACCCAGAATCCCTGCAAACCTCACTTTTAGCTGAAAAATCACTTTTTCACACATTTGTGTGTGGGAAAGTGTGGCATCACTGGCCTCACACAAATTTCCTACCACCCAGCGTTCCCCCAGGTCTCCCGATAAAAATGGTGCCTCACTTGTGTGGGAGGCCCAAGTACCCGCGACAGGCAAGGGCCCACAACGTATTGAGGCGACCTCAAAATGGCCTTTCACAAAACCACCTGGTTTTGCAAGGGGGTCACCTGGGTTTTGGCCCCGTGCTCGGCGGCCATCTAGGAAACCTACCAAACCCACACATTTCTGAAAAGTAGACACCCGGGGCTTCCAGGGAGGTATGGCTTGCGTGGATCCCCCAACGTTTCCTACCCAGAATCCCCTGCAAACCTCACTTTTAGCTGAAAAAATCACTTTTTCACACATTTGTGTGTGGGAAAGTGTGGCATCACTGGCCTCACACAAATTTCCTACCACCCAGCGTTCCCCCAGGTCTCCCGATAAAAATGGTGCCTCACTTGTGTGGGAGGCCCAAGTACCCGCGACAGGCAAGGGCCCACAACGTATTGAGGCGACCTCAAAATGGCCTTTCACAAAACCACCTGGTTTTGCAAGGAGTCACCTGGGTTTTGGCCCCGTGCTCGGCGGCCATCTAGGGAAACCTACCAAACCCACACATTTCTGAAAAGTAGACACCCGGGGGCTTCCAGGGAGGTATGGCTTGCGTGGATCCCCCAACGTTTCCTTACCCAGAATCCCCTGCAAACCTCACTTTTAGCTGAAAAAATCACTTTTTTCACACATTTGTGTGTGGGAAAGTGTGGCATCACTGGCCTCACACAAATTTCCTACCATCCAGCGTTCCCCAGGTCTCCCGATAAAAATGGTGCCTCACTTGTGTGGGAGGCCCAAGTACCCGCGACAGGCAAGGGCCCACAACGTATTGAGGCGACCTCAAAATGGCCTTTCACAAAACCACCTGGTTTTGCAAGGGGGTCACCTGGGTTTTGGCCCCGTGCTCGGCGGCCATCTAGGGAAACCTACCAAACCCACACATTTCTGAAAAGTAGACACCGGGGCTTCCAGGGAGGTATGGCTTGCGTGGATCCCCCAACGTTTCCTTACCCAGAATCCCCTGCAAACCTCACTTTTAGCTGAAAAAATCACTTTTTTCACACATTTGTGTGTGGAAAGTGTGGCATCACTGGCCTCACACAAATTTCCTACCACCCAGCGTTCCCCAGGTCTCCCGATAAAATGGTGCCTCACTTGTGTGGGAGGCCCAAGTACCGCGACAGGCAGGGCCCACAACGTATTGAGGCGACCTCAAAATGGCCTTTCACAAAACCACCTGGTTTTGCAAGGGAGTCACCTGGGTTTTGGCCCCGTGCTCGGCGGCCATCTAGGGAAACCTACCAAACCCACACATTTCTGAAAAGTAGACACCCGGGGCTTCCAGGGAGGTATGGCTTGCGTGGATCCCCCAACGTTTCCTTACCCAGAATCCCCTGCAAACCTCACTTTTAGCTGAAAAAATCACTTTTTTCACACATTTGTGTGTGGGAAAGTGTGGCATCACTGGCCTCACACAAATTTCCTACCACCCAGCGTTCCCCCAGGTCTCCCGATAAAAATGGTGCCTCACTTGTGTGGGAGGCCCAAGTACCCGCGACAGGCAAGGACACAAAACGTTTTGAGGCAACATCAACATTGCCTATCAAAAAATGTTTTGGGCCCTTGCCTGTCGCGGTACTTGGGCCTCCCACACAAGTGAGGCACCATTTTTATCGGGAGACCTGGGGGAACGCTGGGTGGTAGGAAATTTGTGTGAGGCCAGTGATGCCACACTTTCCCACACACAAATGTGTGAAAAAAGTGATTTTTTCAGCTAAAATTGAGGTTTGCAAGGGATTCTGGGTAAGGAAACGTTGGGGGATCCACGCAAGCCATACCTCCCTGGAAGCCCCGGGTGTCTACTTTTCAGAAATGTGTGGGTTTGGTAGGTTTCCCTAGATGGCCGCCGAGCACGGAGCCAAAACCCAGGTGACCCCCTTGCAAAACCAGGTGGTTTTGAGATAGGCAATTTTGAGGTCGCCTCACTACGTTGTGGGCCCTTGCCTGTCGTGGGTACTTGGGCCTCCCACACAAATGAGGCACCATTTTTATCGGGAGACCTGGGGGAACGCTGGGTGGTAGGAAATTTGTGTGAGGCCAGTGATGCCACACTTTCCCACACACAAATGTGTGAAAAAAGTGATTTTTTCAGCTAAAATTGAGGTTTGCAAGGGATTCTGGGTAAGGAAACGTTGGGGGATCCACGCAAGCCATACCTCCCTGGAAGCCCCCGGGTGTCTACTTTTCAGAAATGTGTGGGTTTGGTAGGTTTCCCTAGATGGCCGCCGAGCACGGGGCCAAAACCCAGGTGACTCCCCTTGCAAAACCAGGTGGTTTTGAGATAGGCAATTTTGAGGTCGCCTCACTACGTTGTGGGCCCTTGCCTGTCGCGGGTACTTGGGCCTCCCACACAAGTGAGGCACCATTTTTATCGGGAGACCTGGGGAACGCTGGGTGGTAGGAAATTTGTGTGAGGCCAGTGATGCCACACTTTCCCACACACAAATGTGTGAAAAAAGTGATTTTTTCAGCTAAAATTGAGGTTTGCAAGGGATTCTGGGTAAGGAAACGTTGGGGATCCACGCAAGCCATACCTCCCTGGAAGCCCCCGGGTGTCTACTTTTCAGAAATGTGTGGGTTTGGTAGGTTTCCCTAGATGGCCGCCAAGCACGGGGCCAAAACCCAGGTGACTCCCTTGCAAAACCAGGTGGTTTTGAGATAGGCAATTTTGAGGTCGCCTCACTACGTTGTGGGCCCTTGCCTGTCGCGGGTACTTGGGCCTCCCACACAAGTGAGGCACCATTTTTATCGGGAGACCTGGGGAACGCTGGGTGGTAGGAAATTTGTGTGAGGCCAGTGATGCCACACTTTCCCACACACAAATGTGTGAAAAAGTGATTTTTTCAGCTAAAATTGAGGTTTGCAAGGGATTCTGGAAGGAAACGTTGGGGGATCCACGCAAGCCATACCTCCCTGGAAGCCCCCGGGTGTCTACTTTTCAGAAATGTGTGGGTTTGGTAGGTTTCCCTAGATGGCCGCCGAGCACGGGGCCAAAAACCCAGGTGACTCCCTTGCAAAACCAGGTGGTTTTGAGATAGGCAATTTTGAGGTCGCCTCACTACGTTGTGGGCCCTTGCCTGTCGCGGGTACTTGGGCCTCCCACACAAGTGAGGCACCATTTTTATCGGGAGACCTGGGGAAACGCTGGGTGGTAGGAAATTTGTGTGAGGCCAGTGATGCCACACTTTCCCACACACAAATGTGTGAAAAAGTGATTTTTTCCAGCTAAAAGTGAGGTTTGCAGGGGATTCTGGGTAAGGAAACGTTGGGGGATCCACGCAAGCCATACCTCCCTGGAAGCCCCCGGGTGTCTACTTTTCAGAAATGTGTGTGTTTGGTAGGTTTCCCTAGGTGCCGGCAGAGCTAGGGTTCAAAAACTACAGCTAGGCACTTTGCCAAAAAAGGGTCATTTTTCACTGCGAAATTGAGGTGTGACCACGTTGCGTTTTGTGCCGTTTCCTGTCGCAGGCACTAGGCCGACCCACACAAGTGAGGTACCATTTTTCTCGTAAGACTTTGGGGAACGCGGGGTGGGTGGAAATTTGTGGATCCACGCAGATTCCAGAACTTTCCACCACAGAAATGTGGGGAAAATGTGTTTTTTTGGACAATTTTCTATGTTTGCAAGGGATTCTGGGTAACAGAACCTGGTGGGAGGCAGTCAAGTCACCCCATCCTGGATTCCCCTGGGTGTCTAGTTTTCAAAAATGTATAGGTTTGCTAGGTTTCCCTAGGTGCCGGCAGAGGTAGGGTTCAAAAACTACAGCTAGGCACTTTGCCAAAAAAGGGTCATTTTTCACTGCAAAATTGAGATGTGACCACGTTGCGTTTTGCGCCGTTTCCTGTCGCAGGCACTAGGCCGACCCACACAAGTGAGGTACCATTTTTCTCGTAAGACTTTGGGGAACGCGGGGTGGGTGGAAATTTGTGGATCCACGCAGATTCCAGAACTTTCCACCACAGAAATGTGGGAAAAATGTGTTTTTTTGGACAATTTTTTATGTTTGCAAGGGATTCTGGGTAACAGAACCTGGTGGGAGGCAGTCAAGTCACCCCATCCTGGATTCCCCTGGGTGTCTAGTTTTCAAAAATGTATAGGTTTGCTAGGTTTCCCTAGGTGCCGGCAGAGGTAGGGTTCAAAAACTACAGCTAGGCACTTTGCCAAAAAAGGGTCATTTTTCACTGCGAAATTGAGATGTGACCACGTTGCGTTTTGCGCCGTTTCCTGTCGCAGGCACTAGGCCGACCCACACAAGTGAGGTACCATTTTTCTCGTAAGACTTTGGGGAACGCGGGGTGGGTGGAAATTTGTGGATCCACGCAGATTCCAGAACTTTCCACCACAGAAATGTGGGGAAAATGTGTTTTTTTGGACAATTTTTTATGTTTGCAAGGGATTCTGGGTAACAGAACCTGGTGGGAGGCAGTCAAGTCACCCCATCCTGGATTCCCCTGGGTGTCTAGTTTTCAAAAATGTATAGGTTTGCTAGGTTTCCCTAGGTGCCGGCAGAGGTAGGGTTCAAAAACTACAGCTAGGCACTTTGCCAAAAAAGGGTCATTTTTCACTGCGAAATTGAGGTGTGACCACGTTGCGTTTTGCGCCGTTTCCTGTCGCAGGCACTAGGCCGACCCACACAAGTGAGGTACCATTTTTCTCGTAAGACTTTGGGGAACGCGGGGTGGGTGGAAATTTGTGGATCCACGCAGATTCCAGAACTTTCCACCACAGAAATGTGGGGAAAATGTGTTTTTTGGACAATTTTTTATGTTTGCAAGGGATTCTGGGTAACAGAACCTGGTGGGAGGCAGTCAAGTCACCCCATCCTGGATTCCCCTGGGTGTCTAGTTTTCAAAAATGTATAGGCTTGCTAGGTTTCCCTAGGTGCCGGCAGAGGTAGGGTTCAAAAACTACAGCTAGGCACTTTGCCAAAAAAGGGTCATTTTTCACTGCGAAATTGAGGTGGGACCGCATTGCGTTTTGCGCCGTTTCCTGTCGCAGGCACTAGGCCGACCCACACAAGTGAGGTACCATTTTTCTCGTAAGACTTTGGGGAACGCGGGGTGGGTGGAAATTTGTGGATCCACGCAGATTCCAGAACTTTCCACCACAGAAATGTGGGGAAAATGTGTTTTTGGGACCATTTTTTATGTTTGCAAGGGATTCTGGGTAACAGAACCTGGTGGGAGGCAGTCAAGTCACCCCATCCTGGATTCCCCTGGGTGTCTAGTTTTCAAAAATGTATAGGCTTGCTAGGTTTCCCTAGGTGCCGGCAGAGGTAGGGTTCAAAAACTACAGCTAGGCACTTTGCCAAAAAAGGGTCATTTTTCACTGCGAAATTGAGATGTGACCACGTTGCGTTTTGCGCCGTTTCCTGTCGCAGGCACTAGGCCGACCCACACAAGTGAGGTACCATTTTTCTCGTAAGACTTTGGGGAACGCGGGGTGGGTGGAAATTTGTGGATCCACGCAGATTCCAGAACTTTCCACCACAGAAATGTGGGGAAAATGTGTTTTTTTGGACAATTTTTTATGTTTGCAAGGGATTCTGGGTAACAGAACCTGGTGGGAGGCAGTCAAGTCACCCCATCCTGGATTCCCCTGGGTGTCTAGTTTTCAAAAATGTATAGGCTTGCTAGGTTTCCCTAGGTGCCGGCAGAGGTAGGGTTCAAAAACTACAGCTAGGCACTTTGCCAAAAAAGGGTCATTTTTCACTGCGAAATTGAGGTGGGACCGCATTGCGTTTTGCGCCGTTTCCTGTCGCAGGCACTAGGCCGACCCACACAAGTGAGGTACCATTTTTCTCGTAAGACTTTGGGGAACGCGGGGTGGGTGGAAATTTGTGGATCCACGCAGATTCCAGAACTTTCCACCACAGAAATGTGGGGAAAATGTGTTTTTTTGGACAATTTTTTATGTTTGCAAGGGATTCTGGGTAACAGAACCTGGTGTGAGGCAGTCAAGTCACCCCATCCTGGATTCCCCTGGGTGTCTAGTTTTCAAAAATGTATAGGTTTGCTAGGTTTCCCTAGGTGCCGGCAGAGGTAGGGTTCAAAAACTACAGCTAGGCACTTTGCCAAAAAAGGGTCATTTTTCACTGCGAAATTGAGGCGTGACCACGTTGCGTTTTGCGCCGTTTCCTGTCGCAGGCACTAGGCCGACCCACACAAGTGAGGTACCATTTTTCTCGTAAGACTTTGGGGAACGCGGGGTGGGTGGAAATTTGTGGGTCCACGCAGATTCCAGAACTTTCCACCACAGAAATGTGGGGAAAATGTGTTTTTTGGACAATTTTTTATGTTTGCAAGGGATTCTGGGTAACAGAACCTGGTGGGAGGCAGTCAAGTCACCCCATCCTGGATTCCCCTGGGTGTCTAGTTTTCAAAAATGTATAGGCTTGCTAGGTTTCCCTAGGTGCCGGCAGAGGTAGGGTTCAAAAACTACAGCTAGGCACTTTGCCAAAAAAGGGTCATTTTTCACTGCGAAATTGAGGTGGGACCGCATTGCGTTTTGCGCCGTTTCCTGTCGCAGGCACTAGGCCGACCCACACAAGTGAGGTACCATTTTTCTCGTAAGACTTTGGGGAACGCGGGGTGGGTGGAAATTTGTGGATCCACGCAGATTCCAGAACTTTCCACCACAGAAATGTGGGGAAAATGTGTTTTTTTGGACAATTTTTTATGTTTGCAAGGGATTCTGGGTAACAGAACCTGGTGGGAGGCAGTCAAGTCACCCCATCCTGGATTCCCCTGGGTGTCTAGTTTTCAAAAATGTATAGGTTTGCTAGGTTTCCCTAGGTGCCGGCAGAGCTAGGGTTCAAAAACTACAGCTAGGCACTTTGCCAAAAAAGGGTCATTTTTCACTGCGAAATTGAGGTGTGACCACGTTGCGTTTTGCGCAGTTTCCTGTCGCAGGCACTAGGCCGACCCACACAAGTGAGGTACCATTTTTCTCGTAAGACTTTGGGGAACGCGGGGTGGGTGGAAATTCGTGGATCCACGCAGATTCCAGAACTTTCCACCACAGAAATGTGGGGAAAATGTGGTTTTTTTGACAATTGTTTATGTTTGCAAGGGATTCTGGGTAACAGAACCTGGTGGGAGGCAGTCAAGTCACCCCATCCTGGATTCCCCTGGGTGTCTAGTTTTCAAAAATGTATAGGTTTGCTAGGTTTCCCTAGGTGCCGGCAGAGCTAGGGTTCAAAAACTACAGCTAGGCACTTTGCCAAAAAAGGGTCATTTTTCACTGCGAAATTGAGGTGTGACCACGTTGCGTTTTGCGCCGTTTCCTGTCGCAGGCACTAGGCTGACCCACACAAGTGAGGTACCATTTTTCTCGTTAGACTTTGGGGAACGCGGGGTGGGTGGAAATTTGTGGATCCACGCAGATTCCAGACCTTTCCACCACAGAAATGTGGGGAAAATGTGATTTTTTTGACAATTTTTTATGTTTGCAAGGGATTCTGGGTAACAGAACCTGGTGGGAGGCAGTCAAGTCACCCCATCCTGGATTCCCCTGGGTGTCTAGTTTTCAAAAATGTATAGGTTTGCTAGGTTTCCCTAGGTGCCGGCAGAGGTAGGGTTCAAAAACTACACCTAGGCACTTTGCAAAAAAAGGGTAATTTTTCATTGTGAAAATGTGGTACGTCCACGTTGCATTTTGAGCCATTTCCTGTTGTGGGCACAAGGGCTACCCACACAAGTGAGGTACCATTTTTATCGGGAGACTTAGGGTAACACAGAATTGTAGAGCAACTGTTATTACCTATTGACTTTCGATGCATTTCTGCCTTCCAAATGAAAGACAATGTGTAAAAAATAAGTCGTTTTGAAAAATGACCTATAATTCTCATGCTAGTATGGGTACTCCCAATTTCGGAAATGTGCAAATATCTACTGTTTCTAAAATCTACATTTTGTTCCCATTTCAGAAATACATAGGTGTCTTTCATAACAATTTTTCCATGTATACATTTTCCCAAAATAATTGCTATATACCCGGTACTTAAAAAAAAATCATTGCAAGATGTTGCTCAATTATTGGCTCTGGGTTCGTCGGGTTCTTGGTGAACCTACAAGTCCTATATATCCCCACAACCAGAAAGGTCCAGCGGATATAACGGTATATTGCCTTCAAATAGCTGTCATAATTAGAAGAAGTTACAGGTGAAAACGTTGACACAAATGGCTGTTTTTTTCAACTAATTTTCAATTTTTCCTTTATTTAACTGTTAGTTTCTATAAGGAAAACTTTAAGGATCTACACAAATGACCCCTTGCTGAATTCAGAATTTTGTCTACTTTTCATAAATGTATGGCTTTCCAGGATCCATTATTGGTTTCATACCCATTTCTACCATTAACTGGAAGGAGGTTGAAAGCACAAAAAATAGCAAAAATAGGCTATGTCCCAGAAAAATGCCAAAACTGTGTAAAAAAGTTGGTTTTCTGACAAAAGTCTGCTTGTCCCTGAAAGCTGGGAAGATGGTGATTTCATCCCCACAACCCCTTTTTTGATGCCATTTGCAGGGAAAAATCAAGACGCTTTCATCTGTAGCCCTTTTTTTGCCTTTTTCCAAAAAAAAAAAAAATTTAGCTGTATTTTGACTAATTTCTGGGTCCCCTCCAGGGGAACCCACAAACCCTGGGTACCTTTACAATCCCCATGATGTTAGAAAAAAAGGACGCAAATTTGGCATGGATACCTTATGTGGTCAAAAAGTTACAGGGGACTAAGCGCGCACTACCCCAAATAGCCAAAAAAAGGCTTAGCACAGGAGGGGAAAAGGCCTAGCAGCGAAGGGGTTAAAGCTTTCCCACCCAAACTGTCCCTGCCTAATTCTGCATATGCAGTTTCAATTATTTTTGGTAGTTCGTGTTGTTGTTCTAAAGAACTGAACTCCCTTAGGCGTTGGCGGATAGCCACTGAAGCTGCTTCCCCTTTAATATTAGCTAATATTATGGCTGATACTTGGGCATAGTTACCTAGTAACTTCATCCCTAAGTTTAGGGCAGGCTCTGCTCTGTACTCATTTTGTATTTGTCTAAATACGTCTGGTACTACTGCTAATGACGGGATACCATGTGCTCTGGCATGAATGGCAGCAAAGACTGTACCCCAAGTGGTACAATTCTCTACTTGTGGCGTTATCCCCATGGGCAAGCAGATTGTTAGCATTCTGTGTTTTTCATACGGGGTAGTATTCGGGAACACTGCCTCTAGCTGTGTTATTTTCTGAGCTACCCAGAATGGCATTTGTTCACTTTTTGTGGGCATTTTACCCATTACCGCGTGTAATGTTTGTGGTGTAATTTTAATTGCTGTACCCTGAATTTGGGTTCCATTAGTTGCAACTATCGCTGGTTGGACTGTAAGTGTCCTCATGACGAATTGCGTCAAGTTTCTGTATATTTTAATTAAATCTTTGTGTTGTGTGAGTAAGTCTCCTGGTGGCATTGTTTCAATGTCAGGATGTGGTTTGTAGGCTGCTAATATCGGCCATGCTGCCCCTTCTCTTCCGAGCGGGCCAAGTCTTACTCTTCTTCTTATGTGGGGTAGAGGGCCTTTAGACCAGTATAAGTGTTCCTGGTACGTAAGCGGAACCTCAATGTCCTCGAACCGACAATATTCCGCTGGTGCATCTCGTTCTGTGTAGGAGAGAAATGTTTTTGTTCTTGCATTTGCTGCTGGGAATATAACCCACAAATAAAATACCTCTGTTCTGTTTGATTCGTGTGCCTCAATCATGAAAACTACTATGCACCCCTAGATGATAGACCATGCTCTAGCAGTTTCAGGGTGACTGTATTTCTAAAGTTCCCTGCAATGTGTATTGCGTCTGCATCTTCTTCTCCGGCTGAGAGGTGTAGATCTACTATTATGTTATCTCTGTCCTCAGTCATTTTGTAAAGAAGAGCTTTCCCAGGGAACTAAGATAAGGTGTTTTGCACAAGTTTAGGAACACTGTGTCCTTCAAGCTTGATTAACCAACAGCCAATAAATAGGATTTCTCGCCTACTCAGCTGTGGCAGAGTTTGTGCCCACCCACTCCAGACGGCTCTGGTATTTTGTGAGTATGGGTCTCTGAGAATAACATGACTGAACTACTCATATTCTACTGTTAAATTAGTACCCAACCAACGTTGGCGGCGCCATGTCGTGTAGTTCCTATATTACCTCTACAGGACCTGCGTGTTTGGATAACATAAACTGTGGGATTAGTGGTGGACTGATTCCGTGCACCCCCACCGGATACGTTAGCCAGTCTGTATCAGCTAGCTCACAGTGCCACTATTATCTCCTCTTATCACGGAGAGAATAGATTCGGGCAACCTCAGAACATGACAACCCTGATCCCTCAGAATTGTGGAAACAATATACTACCTTTCGCTCAGTCACTTGTGCTCACTTAGTTTGTCTCAGAGAGTTACACAGAATAAACAGGCTGGGCGTTTTCAATAAGTATTATTGAACAGTTGTTATTCTAGTGTAAAATAGATGAGCTGCAACAACCATTAGACAGTAGCAGAGATATATGATTAGCAGTACTACGAAAGTAAAGGGATGGTATAGTTCTACCATCTTGCAGAAATCATGAATATATACAAGTACATAAAACACATGATAAGAAAGTGCGTAGTCCTACAATGCCTTCCTAACTAGATGTACCTAAATGTACCTAAATGTACCTAGCATCTGTGTAGGTGTTATGCCAAGAATCCCTCTAGGATCTAGTCAACCCCATTACCTTAGAATGAGAGAATATGGGACCCCGTCCTGGTCTCGAGTTGGACACCCCGCGAGGGATGTTAGACCACTGCGAGCTGGAGCGTCTGCATGCAGGAACCTCAGCGTCTCTGGTCAGTGTGTCAGCCGGGAAGTCTCGGTCTCCTCTATCTTCCTAAGCAAGATGTGCTGTATATATACTCATAGGTCTCCCCAGGGGTCCTACCTTGCTGTGTTACTGTGTCGGCCTAAAGGATGACATTGGGCCTGAACTTTATACAGAGATATTATACAGGAGATGGTAATCCTACTGTTAGTCCTGCTGTGCTTCCAAGAAGCCTCATGCATAATGTATGAGAATCAAACCAGGGAAAAACCCGCGTTCTGAATGAAGTGTCATATCTAGGTAAAAGGTCAGTACCCAAGAACCGTTATGTGTGTGATGTAGGTAAGATAAATAGGTGAAAGGTTACAAGGTTACTTGGGCCTATATAGGGTACCTATATGGAATATAACAAGACCTGACTTTTCAGTTAGACAATGGACACAGGAACACACAAATATCCTTTGTTCCCTACTAGCTGATATGATATCATCAAAACACTTACAGACACGTGTAAACGTACGCAACCTGGTGATCTGCGTAGTCGCAGGTCAATTAGGGTACACTTACTTAACCTTCAATGAAGGTGAAACGGTACCACTTGCATATATATCGCATTTGTACACTAACGCTGAAATGCGTTTTGCACCCACAGACAAAAATCTGACAGCAGTACAGACTGCTGTAGTGAGAGAAAGAGCACTGGCTCAGGGGAAACGAATAATTGTCATGACCCCGGTACCGGCCTTCGAGGCTGCCACAAAGGCAAGCGTCCCAAATGCAAAAGCGTTACATCCAAGATGGATACAATGGGCTAGTTCTCTCACTGCAACAGATGTAGAATACAGATATGACCCTAGTCTAAAAACACACGCATCCTGCAATATGAACAAGAATATCCTGTACCAAATGAAATGATGCCTCTAGATCGGTATGAATACCTTATCTATACTGACGGATCTGCTCAACCGGCCATAGGGAGTAAGCAACAATACAGTGCAGGATGCGCTATTGTAAAAGGTAGGATGCAGGACGGCAAGTTCCGTCCAAGCTGTACATGGCTCAGTTGGCAGAATTAAAAGCACTATTACTGGCACTGATAAATACGGATCCAGAATTCCCCACACTAATAGTGTGTGATTCCTTTTACTGTGTCCAGTCGTACAACGAATACCTCCAATATTGGGGACAAAATGGGTTCAGAGATTCAAAAGGTGGCACAATTAAACATAGAAAACTATGGGAACAGGTAGTAGAGTTAAAAAACAAACTACCAAGAGCTCACGTGATACACAAGCTGAGTCATCAACATGATGGCGTTCACGTTGAAGGGAATTCATTGGCTGATGAAGCCGCGAAGGGGGCAGTACGCACTGCGTCCATAGCTGCAATCACCCGTTCAAAAACGAGGGTAGACGGTAGCACAATGGTAGCTGTGAATGCTTCGCGCAATAATAGCAAAGCACTACCTAAAGGTTTTCCACTCAAGTACTCCTACAAGGTAGATGCAAACACCGTTCCATTTGCTCAGATTCCTGGAGTGGGGGATAGAGTAATACCAAACATGGATCGCAAGTTAGGTTTAATCTTGGCTGCACACGAGGGTCTGGGTTCTGCTCATACAGGAGTTATGGCGACAGTTTATTTACTGAAACAATGCTATTGGTGGCCAGGGTTAACAAAGCAGACCAAAGACTTTGTCTTAAAGTGCGATATCTGTCAACAGATCAAAGGGTCCAACGTAGCTCGCCCAGCGCAGACACCATTGTTAATATCAGACAGACCGCTTGCGTGCATTTACCTGGACCACTGCGGCCCCTTACAATCTGATGGGGCTTACAAGTATATCATGGTGGCAGTGGATTCCTGTTCAAGATTCTTATGGGTATGGCCCCAGCGCTCGGCTGACGCCCGAACTGTTATAAAAGATTTGCGAGTCTTCATAGGGACATACACAGTTGGCACATTACATTCTGACCACGGCCCTGCGTTCAGCTCTAGGGCTTACAAGGAAGCCATGGGAAGTTTGGGTGTAGCATTGCGGTACTCCTCTCCGTACCATCTCGAGGGAAATTCGGTTGTGGAGAGGAAAAACCGGAACTTAAACCAATCTTTAACAGCTAGGGTATTAGGCTCGGGTGGTAGTTGGGTCAATGATCTATATGGGGTCCAGCGAGCCCTTAATAACCAGCCAAGAAGCTCTCTAGGGGGTGCCACTCCTTACGAGGTCCTGTTTGGGACAAGAATGTGGGTACCTGATCTCAATTGTGAAGGCACAGTGGCAGATGAAAAACCGTTTGACATCAATAAACGTTTGGCTGTTTTACAGGATCTGAATGAATCCAGAGCCTCCTTAAGTAACGTTGAGACAAAAAGAACTGCCACTGGGGAAGTCAAGTCAGCCACGGCAAGACCTGCCTAGATTCCTAAAGTTGGGGATCTGGTCAGAGAAAAGATTGTGGACAAAAAAGAATTCGGGCCATCCTATCGAAAGCCTGTACCTGTCCTGGCCGTTGAAGGATCAAGAACTGTACTTCTACCGCCTCTTGCCGGAAAAGAAAAGAGATTTGTCTCAATCGATCTGATCAAACCACACTATGTGGCTGATACTAAATAGTAGGCCTCGTGGGCTCCTGAGTAGCCGACGTCCTCCTCTCGCTACAATACAGGAAGTTCAAACTGAAAGACTGATAACATTTGAAGAGTCACCTTTACAAAGCAATGGAATCGATAACAATGCAATGGAACTAGTTCCCCTTGACACAAACTTTCCAAATCAAAATGAAAGACAAATTTCGATTCAATCTAATAAGGATGTCTACGTCAACATGCCTCTTCAGGAGCAATCTACAAGTTCAACAAAACCTGCTGAACTACTGAAAATAGATTGAACTGCATCTGGCTATTTCATCGACTTTGATACCTTTTCATTGGATCCAAGTGAACCTGAAACGACGCCAGCCCAAATTTCTCGCAAACAACGGATCAAAGACTTTTTTAACTTTCTTAGAAGGACTTATTTAGTATCACCTTGGCTAGAACTTTGGATAATCACCAGTATATTATTTTTTCTTTTCTGGTTAGGATTAGTAATCACTTTCCACTTGCTCATCAATGGAACTTATCTTCAACAGAGCTCTGCAACGTCAGAAGTAAACTTAATTTTAAAACCTCATGTTTCATCTCATCGTGAACAAAGAGACTTGTCCTTCGTGAACATTTCAGCAGTTCCTATACCGGATGGTATAGTGTGGGACAAAGTGAATTATGATATATTTGGACCAACTGAGCTTTTAAAGATTCCACATTTGTTTAAAATTTCATTGAACGATATCATTACCTCCAGTACATTTTCTGATGAGTGGGATTTTTAAACTGTTAATAACTTATTGTCTGATTTTGAACAATCTGCTGCATTTTCTAGCACTGAAATGTTAGAGGACACATCATATTTTGACAAAATGTATTCTTACCAACATTATGGTCATCATTTCTTGCATAAATCTAGCAAACCTAGAAATGTTTTCACATACCACCAGTGGGAACATTGCCCTACACCACCGAAAGGTAGTTCAAAAACATTTGCACAGAAATTCTCATATTTTTCAGGGTTTAACACTTCTGACCCAACCTCGTACTATTATAAGGTTGCACCTATATCTGCACAGAAAAATATGCTAACGAACACCTAACAGATTTACTCTGCTTCCTTTATTACCTAGCTGTCTGAACAGGGTTTTGACTTATGGATGGACACTGTAGACTTGAAATCAATCTGGGGTTCTAGGGACTGGCAAGTCCAGGGAACAGAAGCAGTATTTAGAGCATGCACCATTCCACAGCAGATGATTTTTCTGAATGAGATTGTGCAACAGACTTCCTGTCTTGGAATAGCCAAGAATAAGGACTTGAGCACGCCTCAAATTCCAACACCTTTAAACACCGAGGGGAATTTTACGTCAGAAAGAGGGGCTAAGTTGGATAACATATTGCAATAGAATAGATCAGACCCCAATTGGAAGGGATGGTTGGTTTGGCCCATTGACACAAACAGATGTCAGGAAAGATTCAGGGGTAACACCAAAGGGTTTCATATCCATAGGCCAGACCCACGTTATGTACAACGAGAACATCCGGGGGTAGTGACATCATACAGTGTTGGGAAGTTGTGCCTTGATTGGCTAAAGACCTCAACACTACCCGAGGTGAAAAAACACTTGTCTCTACTCACAGAGGATGTGGACCTACGGGATTTTTTATTAGGTCCCAGAAAACCACGTCAGAAGCGTTAGCCGTAGTTGACAATGGCATGACTACATTAACATCCAGGATATATTCACTGGGCAACATTGTATCTTCTGCTATCGATGTAATAGAACAGGATTTGTCCATATTGCAACATGGACAGTCACAGTTACGTTCTATTATTTTATTAAGCTGGACGCTGCAGTCATTGCGAGCCGGTTATGTGCCTTGGCGTTTTATCAACATTACGTCATTATTTTCTGCATACAATCTAACAGAAAAACAGATGAAAACGGCACAGAGGGGAGCAAAATATACAATGCTGCGTATTGAAAAACTGAATAGGTTACCCTCTACTGTGGCAGAGTCACCGTCCACAGAGTGGTTAATCCACGGCCATATAACATTACCGGTCGCAACTTTCCAGTTTCAGTATTGCCTAGAATAGCAACAGGCAGTCAGATATGAAAAGATGGGTAGGGAATTCATCAGGGAATCCTGGGATTTACCATACAGATTTCGATGCAGGAGTGGGGATCTGGAAGTGCTTCTAAGCGGAACTAACTGCGAGAACGCTTTAAGTGAATCTCTCATATGCCAGGATATTATGCTACACAGGGCTTGTAATTAGGCCTGGGCGGTGAACTTCGCTCCGTTCGCGGAGTTTTCTGCACTCCGCACTCCGCGGAGCTCGCGGAGTGCAGAAAACTCCGCTTCACGATGTGCAGCAGAGTTTTTTCCCCGCTCGCGATCGCGACCGGTATGTTCATGAACGGTATGTTCGCGAGTGCGAGCTGCCGCTCGGGTAGAATTTCTACCCGAGCGGCAGGAATACCAGCACAAACTGCAGTTCTCACTGCACTCCGCCACTCGCAGAACTTCGTGGAGTTTTTTTGTAACTTCATGGAGTTCCGTGTAGCAAAACTCCACGAACTACGCCCAGGCCTGCCTGTAATGGGTCTGTGGTGAACTTGTCCTGTCATTTGAGGGGTACCCCGGCAGCTGTGATTAATCCGCTATTCAGGCTTCTCTCGAATGGGAGTTACTTGATGCTGAATGATCAAGGTTGTTGTGGGATGCTTCCGGGCATCACATATCTAGTCACTGTGAGCTCCAGGGTTACTTGCTGTATGGAAGTATTGTTTCCACCAACACATACAGTCAGGGATGCGCCGTTATGGCCTTCGATAAATGTTTCCTTTATACTGTTTGATACTCTGAGCAGAATGAAAGCTATGCTTTTACAACGAACCGTGCCCTTAACCTCCGCCCGGAAGACTTTTGATCTCCAGATCGCAAGGTCCTCGGCTGAGATACAGGCACTTATAAGTACAAACTGCCCCTTCCATTTCACAGAAATGGTAAGGCGTATCTTTAACATGCCTGATATGACGGGTGTTGTACACCTATTTAAGACCATAGGTTCCGGTCTGTTAAGCACCTTTCAGACGGTCCTCGGAGTTATACCGAACCGTATACACTCCGTCTTTGGAAGCATTTTTGGAGGGCTTCCGCTGATCCTGTTCCTAATAGCAGGTATCCTGATTATTACTTTTCTGCTATGCAATGGACGTCCCAGCCACCAAAGAAATGGCGACAGTACTCCTGGAGCGCAAATACCGTGATCGCATGGTACAACATCTGGGCACACCTCGCCTACGGGAACTGAGCGCCTCTTGGTTCCTGTCATTTAGACCAGTCTGGATGGACTGTGTCCTACCTGTTCTCCGATGCCTGTTCTGCGGAGAGGAATGTGTGTTGAACCTCTGTCTGACACTTCCATCGGCTGCGCCACCGGACGTCGATGCTTTACTGGACCCGATAACGGCCCATGTTCTGCAGTGTCCTCAGCGTATTCCTATGTTGTTGGCAGCATTCTTGGAGCCACCACAGGTAGTCTCTGCTCCTGTCGGTATGGATACCGGCTCCTCCGCCAACACTCAGGCCTTGGATATCGCACAGGCTGCCCCGGCATCTGCTGCAGGCAGTACGGAAGATCATCTGTGCTCAATTGACATTCTTTGCGAGGTGTTACAGGGATCGTCAGCTGCGTATGCAGGCAGCAGCAATGTTGCGTCTACCAGCAAGGACACATAAACATTTGGCACGTCGCACGCTGGGAAGATTTGGCCTTTTACCTTTTAACGAAATTCCAAATTAAGACTTTTTGACCTGCATGGCTTTCAGATGCTTGTAGTTGTTCGGTGTTAGAAATGGGGTCTCTAGTTGGCAATGGCTGGCCACTGTCCAAATAGGGACCCTTCTTCCTAAGTCAGAGTAAGAGGGTTACCCTCCTTGATACCCCTGCTCAACCCTGTGGTAACGTAGCACGAGCAGGTAGGCTTATCTCAGAGGCAGGGTGTGAAGCATTTATGACCATACACAGTAACACAGTGAGGAACACTACAAAGGGACACCACACAAGTAGTTATAAAAAATAAGTATCTTTATATAAAGGCAGATTTATCACAAGACCAGTAACTGTAAAAGCCACAATACTGTCAAAAATAGGATAGCTGTTGAAGGGCTGTCAAAAATAGGTCAAAGGTTGCAAAAATAAGGTTCAAGTTCAAAGCAGTGGTCTCTGCGACCCTTTCTCTCACAAAGTACCTGGGTTTAGTAGCAAAACCAACAAAAGGTCGCAAATAAGCTGTAGCGATGATTCTCGGCACGCGAGGCCGGCGATGCGATGAAATCCTTGCCGCAAGGGAGGATGATGCGCCGATCTGCGGGATGCGTGCAGAGACGATGCGACAAACTTCTGCACGCTGGACCGCCGATGCGATGACTTTCTTGCCGCGTGGGAGAAGTCGATGCGGCGATCCTGTTGCGCTGTGCGATTGTGTTGCGATGCGAAGAGAAGACGCTCCGCGAGGGAGCGACGAAATTCGGTGCGATGCGATCAAAGCAGCGGACGCACGGCGTCCGCAATGCGATGTCTCGAAGCGATGATTTCTTTAGGGGTTGCGAGTGCGCGGCGACAGCAGCGCGATGATTTTCCCAGCGCGTCTCGGCTGCAGCGGTTCGCAAAGGGGCGTTAGCGATGGTTTCGTGTTGCGAGCCCTCGGCGGCAGCAGCGCGATGATTTTCCCAGCGCTCTCGACTGCAGCGGCTCGCAAAGATGCGTTAGCGTCGATTTCCAACACTTTCTTCTCTGATGCAAACTAGAGGCCCTGGAACTCACAGGAGCCTCATCAGCAGATAGCAGTCCTCGCAGGGAGGAAGCAGGAGGTTGGTGGTGGAGTCTGATGTGCCTGAGACTCCAGCAGGAGGCTAGCTCTTTTCCTAGCCCTTGGGTAATTGCTTGTAACGAAAATAAAAGTTCTCTCAAAAGTTCCTTTTCCTCTTCCTCAATGTCCAGTGGCACGGACAGAGTTTCCTCTCCAGATCCAGGAGCAATACCATTTGTAGGGGTTTGAGCACAGATATTTATACCCCAAAAGTCTTTGTTCTCAGAAGCTACAAGTCACTGAACCTAGCCAGAACCAGTTCTGCTCAGGCCTGGAGCACTTTGTTTACCAGGCTGCATCCTTCCTTTCAGAAAGAGGGGGTCTGCTAGCAGACACACAGTAGGAGGTAAAGCCAGCATTCACCTTGCCGGGCACAGCCCTATTCAGATCAAGGAGCCACCCTTCCCCACACTCTAAATGCAGATCTCTCTATTCAACCCAGGTCTGACTCAGCCTGCCCTGCCCCTCTAAAACCAGACAGCCAATACACATAACAGCAGAGCACACTGGAAGGCTTAGGCAAGAAAATACCTACTTTCTAAAAGTGGTATTTTCAAACACAGAATATAAAAATAAACTTCACTAAAAGATGTATTTTAATATTCTGAGCTCAGGCATACTAAATTCGTTTTTCTACCATGTTCCTGGGGTCAGTTAGGACTATAGAATGTAATAGTCAAACTGCCCATTCTAGCCTATGAGGCACAGGTAGCCTTACAGTAGTGAAAAACGAACTGGGGCATAATTCACTACCAGGACATGCTACACACACCAAGGCAAGTCCTACCTTACACATACAATGCACCCTACCATAGGGGTGACTTACAGGATGCCAAGGGAAGGTTCAGGGGCTGGGAAGTGGGTGCACTTCACAGCCAAGATGGCAGTTCTGGACTGCACACAGACACTGCAGTGGCAGGTCTGAGACACACTTTACAAGCTGCTTCTGTGGGTGGCACACATCAGTGCTGCAGGCCCACCAGCAGCATTTGGTTTACCAGCCCTGGGCACACATAGGCCACACTACTAGGGACTAACCGGTAAACCAAATAAGCCAATCAGGGATATACCAATTCACATAGACATATTTACACAGGGAGCATTCGCGCTGTGACACTGAATGGCAGTGGCACAGCGCCCAGAGCATCTAACACCAGCAAAACAGAGGAGACAACAGCGAAAAATGGAAGGGAGACCCACGCCAATGGTGCCAGGTCTAACATTCGGACTATATAAACGGACACTTTAGAGCCAATGCTTGAATGAATTATTTTTTAAAAAGAAAAAAAAAGGGGCGAAAAACCTTTTTAAGGGTTTTTTTTTTAGCGTTTTTTAAACTTCTCTTACGAGGTTTTATTATTAGTTGCGTACAAACCTCTACACGCCTTGGTAGTACGCTAGATTTAGTAATGTCGTCCAGTCGGATGAGGAGTGTGTGTTATATTTCATATAGGTACCCCGATATAGGTCTAGGTAACATCATAACCCTTCACCTACATTCTCTCCTATACTACATACATAACGGATTTGAAGGACTGACCTTTTACCTAGTTACAATACTACACACAGTACGTAGGGTTTTTCCCTGGACACTGGCATCAATTATGCATGAGGATTCTTAGTTGCTTGGAATCACAGCAGGACCATCATCTTCTGCATAATAACTATGTATAAAGTTCAGTCCCGACGTCATCCTAAGTCCGACACTGGCACAGCAAGGTAGAACCCCTGGGGATACCTTAGGGTATATAAACACCACATCTTGCTGAGATAGTCAGAGGAGACCAGGACTTCCCGGCCGACACACTGACGCAAGACGCTGAGGTCCCGGCATGCAGATACTCCAGCTCGCAGTGGTCTGACATCCCTTGCGGGGTGTTCAGCTTGAGACCAGAACGGGGTCCAGCAGTCTCACATCAGGTAATGGGGTTGGCTTTATCCTAGAGGGATTCTTGGCTTTACACCTACTCACATGCTAGGTACCTTTAGGCACATCTAGTTAGGGTGCATAGTAGGAGTACGCATTTTATTGCCATGTATTTTATATACTTGCCTGTATTTATGATTTTAGCAAAATGGTAGAGACCTACCATCTGTTTACATTCTTAGTGCTTCTACTCATTTATCTATGCTACTCTCTACTGGTGATTTCAGTGCACTTATTTTATGCTAGAATAACGACTGTTCAATAAATACTTATTGAAAACGTCCCAACCGTTTATTCTGTGTATCCCCCTGAGAACAAGTGAGCATGAGTGACTGAGTGAAAATAAGTTACTGTTTCCACGGTCCTGAGGGATCAGGGTTGTCATGTTCGATAGTTGCCAAGAACTATTCTCTCCTTGGTAAGGGGAAGTGATAGTGGCATTGCGAGCTAGCTGGTACACAGGCCAACATACCCGGTGGGGGTGTCTGGAATCAGTCTGGACACCAGTCCCGCAGTGTATGTTGTCTAAACGCGCAGATCCTATATGGGTCTTATAGGAACTACACAACACTTGGACTCCTTCTGGGCCCTTCCCTGTTGTGGGTACTTGGCCCACCCACACAAGTGAGGTTATATTAGTGTGAGACAACATACATTGTGTGAGGGTTGGGCAATCACATATCTGTATTTACATTTTTTTTCGCTATCTAATAAATGTCCATCATCAAACTTCCCTCTTTTCCGTTGTCTGTATATTCCGCTGTGCCTAAACATGATGGAGTCGTGGGTGCTTCCTGGATATTGTGACACAATATGAGTTATTATATGGTGGGCATTGTAAGCCACTTAAATATAAAGGGAATTAGTATTTTTCCGCTTCCTAAAAAGATATTCAAGATGGGATGGAGGACATATAGGCACACGTGTCACATCTATACACCCGATAACATGAGGAAATTTGGCAATCCTGTAAAAGTGCAATTTTGTATTTTGCATTACCTCATCATTCCTTGGCAGGTATATATGGCGGTGGATGTAGAGGAACATGGCATCTAGGAATGACCTGAAGAAATGTGAAAACACACTTTGAGACACCCCCCCACCCCCGCAACGGTTGTCACATCCTGGTAACTGCCAGTGGCTTAAAGGTGTAACAAGCACAACACTTGAACATGGGTGGGGATGGAATTGCTGTGCAGAGTACTGCTTTCCAGATGTGGTTCTAAAATGGTTCGTATCTCCAAAAAGACATTACTACTTAGCTGCATTTGTCATACATTTTTTCCTTTGTTTGTTAAAATATGATCAGCCTATCTCTGAAAATCATCTCTTGTCTCCTCCTCCTCCCCCTGTTCTGAGCATCCAATATGAGCATCCTCCTAGCTATCACGTACAGGAAAGCCATTCTGGAAACCACTGATGCATTTGGGCCTGCTTTTATACTTTGCTCCCAGTTACCACCTGGTTTGAATTGTTGGTAAATTGCATGTTCAAATGTGTAATTTTTGTGACTAGTTGCTATTTGCAACTGCCTCTACCATCCTGTTTGCGATTCGCACTTAAGAATTTCTAAATTGTGCCTTGCTATTTTCAGTCTCAAAAAATAAAGGCTCAAATACTGGTCACATTGCTATTTTTGCTTTGCCAATGACTTTCGTACATCGCGAAAAGCCTTTTTCCATTTGCAAAACGTTTTGTGACCAATCTGCGAGTCCCTATACTTACGTACATCTGTCCCCTAGGTCAGGGCAAATCTCCCTGAGCATGGCTAGGCATTGTCAGGAGATGCAATTGTTTCCAACATGCGAGCAGTCTGGCTCCAGACAGGGTCTACAGCAGTTTTATTTTAAGAGTTACCTACTCATAACGGGTTCGATTTCACATAAAAAGTACTATAAATGTTTGCAATATCGAATTAAAGCATATAAACTCTGTGTTCCTGCTTGCTAAGCAGGACCTTATGTGCATTTTTTGAGATCCAAACCAAGATCATACAATACTTACAAATAAGGCATTATGTTCACAGGGCACTTGATGCGGAGCTCTTCTATCAGCTACCAAAGAACTTTCACAGTGGAACTCCCTGTTACGTGTTTGAACACAGGGGGCACAGGCAAAGTTTTTTTTTTAAATGAGGAACTTTGATGTATTTGTGTCCTGAATATGTATACATAAGGTAAATAACAAGAAAAACAAGCATTTGCAATGCAATGAGTCTCGCATTTGCGAGAGTTTGAGCTACTGGCATTGTAAATGACAATGCCTAATATATATATATTTTTTTTATCCTCATTCGCCTCAGACACAGTGGGCATACTAGCCACCCGTACCGTTCCTCGTTATTAAAGAAGCGTAGGCTGATGGAGGGGAAACCAGGAGGAAGCGCCCTGCCTACCGGTACATCAGCAGACTAGGATGACACTGTCCCAAAGGAAAGGGCAAGGTCACTCTCACACACAGTCCAGGTGACCCTGGCGACTGTTGATGTTGGCAATAAGGAGAACGGAGAGTGCCCAATGCAGTCAGGAGAGTTTCAAAGAGGCATAATCATAGGATCCACTTTCCTTAAATAGAGAGAATTATCCAGTCTCACAAGACGCAGCATTTGACCATTTTAATAAAGAATCCCATACTGCTTTCTTCTTCCTACTCTGGGTCCCACTCAGATCCAACTTAGATGTCGCGAACAACGAGGACAACCACTCAACATGCAGAGGGGGTGCACATTCTACCAATCTTTTACATATTTCCCTCCTGGCCAACAGCATAGCATAGAAAAGGAAAGACCTTGCTGGGCCCGTAACTTCACTTGATATTCCGAAAACTATCAAAGTGGAATTTATTTGTATTTGAAGGCCTAAAATATCTGAGGTGGTTATGCCTACTCTTTCCCAAAAGTCCGCTATGGCCGGGCACTCCATAAACATGTGTAGATCAGAGGCCCTCTCCAAGCCACATTTTTTGCAACTAACTGGGGGCCCATCCGTCATTTTTGAAAGCCTTAACGGAGTTTGATAGGCCCTGTGAACCGTGAACAGGTGATTCCTTCTCAGCCAAGCTGGTTTTACGGTGGCAAACAGGGTGCTAAAAGATGTTTGCCAAAGGTGTTGCCAAGGTTCCTTTGGTAGGCTGGCACCCCACAACTCTTCGGCCAATTTAAAATCCGCATTGATTGCCTCCTCAATGCTCCAGTACCAAGAGGAGACCTCCTTCTTCCCTATAGGTCTTACCACTAACTGTTCCTCTAAGGTGTTGCCTTTGCCTATAGGTTTTTTCAAATTTTGGGCCCAACTCTGCAGCTGGATGTATTTGAATTTGGATAGACCCCCTTCCGCCCTGCTATGAAGTGATGACCAAGGTAAGAGCGTGCCCTCTTGAGCCAAATCCCCCCACACCTTCAGCCCAGCCGCTCTGAGTGGTAATGCTAGACTGTCCTTCAGGCACTCCGGCACACCAGGAGAGTCCCACAGGGGGGCCAGGCTCGAAAAATAGTTAAGACCTGTCAGCCGTTTGATATTAGCCCATGTTCTTGCCATTCCCTGTAGGACTTTTAACTTAATCTTCTTAAAGAATTTAGGCTCTCCGTATTTAAACAAGAAACCCTCCTGCAACAGACTGGCACCCTTTAACATTGCGGAGAACATGTCACCTACCCCAGTACTCTCTGGAGTTTTTAGAAGCATCCTGGAATGGGATAGTTGGAAGGCCCAAGCATAATATTGCAGGTCCGGCAGTGAAAGCCCTCCCTTCTCCCTCCAACGTCTCAGCTTCTTCCCGGCAATCCTGGTCCCCCTATAAGCCCAAACGAATGAATTGATAGCCTGCTGGAGCTTAACTATAGACAGTTTGTCAAAATGTAATGGAATGACATTGAAAAGAAAGGTGATTTTAGGGAGCACTACCATCTTAACCAGATTTATCCTACCGAAGATGGACAGAGGGAGGTGTACCCAGGACTTCATGAGTTTCTGACACTCCCTTGTAACATTGGCCAGATTGGTCTCTGAGATCTTATTGATATCCTGGACTATTCTGATCCCCAAGTACCTCATGTCACGGTTGGTCTGATGTTGGCACTCCCCCAAATTCCAATCCATGATCTCGGTTTTCTCAGCGTTTATCTCGTACCCAGATATCTGACCAAAGTCTTGTGCGAGCTTTATAACTGCCGGAAAGGCCATAGAGAGGTCCGAGGTGAGAACCAAAATGTCGTCAGCATACAGGGCCACCTTCCTTTCCCAAACCCCATGCTTAAATGGCAAAATGCTCGGATAATCTCTTAACCGCTGAGCAAATGGCTCAATATACAAGTCAAAGAGAAGGGGAGAAAGGGCCCAACCCTGCCTAGTACCCCTTGTGATTTTAAAAGGTCCAGTTAGGTTGCCATTTACCAACAGTTTAGCTGACGGGTCTTGATAGATCAGCTGGATGGCTCGGCGGAACTTCTCACCCAGGTTGAATTTCTCCGAAACTGCCCACAGGTACACCCAGTTGACCCTATCAAAGGCCTTAGTAGCATCTAAAGTCATAGCTGCGAGGGGAAGCGAATAGGTTGTGGCCAAATCTATTGCACCTATAAAATCACATGTGAGGTCATATAGATTCCTGCCCTTGACAAAGCCTTTTTGGTCGGAGTGTAGCATATCTCCTGCAACAGATCCCAGCCTGCTCACCAGGATCCTGGCAAAGATTTTGTAATCTGCGTTTAACAACGAGATGGGTCTATATGACCCACAACTCGCTGGGTTCTTCCCCGCTTTCAAAATCAAAGTAATGTTTGCCTCTCCCCAAGAACCTGGCAGCTTTGTTCCAACAGATAGGATCTCATTAAAGAGCTGTGTCAGAATTGGAACTATCACCTCCCCCAATGATCTATAGAGCTCTATTGGCAGCCCGTCAGGGCCAGCAGCTTTCCCCCCTTTACAGGCAAGGATGGCCTTTTTCACCTCTTCTAGTGAGATGTCCTGCTCAAGATCTTCCTGCTGAGTTGACTTCAGGGGACTGAGCGTACTCCCACTCAACCACTCCATGGCCTCAGATTTGTCCACCACCCTATCTTCTCGGTATAAATCCTGAAAGAAATCAAAAAAGGCGCCCCCTGTCTCCTCATCTGTAGACAGGACAGTAACCCCATCTATGTTGTCAATTTGTTTAATCAAGTTACGCGTCCTGTCTGACTTTGCCTTCCAAGCCAACAGCTTGCCTGCACCTTTGCCATACTCAAAGTGGGCAAGCTTACTCGCCTCCCATCTGCGTGTGACCCTAGTCTGGAGAATGGTATCTAACTGCTCTTTTAGTTCTTTCAGTCTATCAAAATGTTCCTGCTGTTTCTCAGAATCAACCCCAGTAATCAGACCAAGCTCTACTGCCTTCATCTCTGCTTCCTTGTGTGCCACCTCTTCTCTATATTGTTTGTTCCTAAAGCATACCCTACTCATGATCATCCCTCTTAAAAAAGCCTTTAGAGAGTCCCAAACCACGGAAGTCGCAGCCGATCCTAAGTTATAGCCCAAGAAGCTCTCCGTCTCCTGGGATAGATGTTTCATCTCCTCACTATCCAGAAGCAAAGTACGATCAAAAGTCCAGGCTCTAGTGCGCTGCCTGTCTTCCAGATCCAGATCCATCCATACCCCTGAGTGGTCAGATAGATGGGGAGTCAAATAGCCAATATCCTTAACTTTCCCCCTCAGGCTGTGGCTTACCAAGATGTAATCGATTCTCGACTTATGACCATATTTGCTGTTATAATATGAGACTCCTAACTGATGGCCCGATCTGTCCCTCCAAATGTCGCAGAGTCCAGTCTGCGCCATCATAGAATGGAGATATGCCCAGGATTTAGAAGGGGCCCTGGCTCTGCTATTTGCAGACTTGTCCAAATTAGGATTCAAAACAATATTAAAATCCCCAGCCATAATTACAGGGTCTGGGTAATCCAGAAGATTTGAAAAGATAGTTTTAAGAGAAGAGTGGTCTTATTGATTTGGGCCATATTAGCCCACAAGAGTAAAGAGAGAGCCCGAGATAATCGCCTTCAGAATAACCCACCTACCACATGGGTCGGTCAAAGAGTCTAAAAATGGGCTTTTGCTTGTTGTTTAATTAGTATAGCGACCCCCCTAATGTTGGCACTCTGGTTGGAACAGGTCAAATAGTCCAACCATTTTGATTTCTTAAATATCTCGGTTAACTCTTCCTTCAGAAGGTGAGTTTCCTGAAGAATAATGACCTGCGCGGGAGAATCTCTAATACATTGTAGAATTTTTGCCCTTCTGGACTTCACGCGCAGGCCATTCACGTTCCAAGACAGAAACTGAACCATTCTCATGGAGGTTTAAACGCAGGGCCTATGAATCGGTTAGGTAGCAGAGATTGCCAGCACCAGACCAAGTAGTACGGAGTTAACATAACTAGGGCAGTCTGAACAAAAAATAAAAAGAAGAACCAGCCTAAGGTGAATGAGCAAATTTTTTATTTTTTACCCCTATGCTCCCCACCCAGTGCACCCCAACCCCCCCCGTGAACCCCTCCCTGGAGAACCCCACCCCCCCATTTTCCTGGACAGATGAAAGTCCAGTTTACTGCGCCCCGGGGCAACTCACCCTGTCCCTTTATAGAAAAGTAAGACGAGGACTTAAGGAGAAGCTAGAAACCGGCCTTCAACTACCTCTGTCTAATTAATTATCGCTGTATGTATCACTATGTAACTGTCCCACTAGTTCTGTTTTTAAAGCCATAGGACCAGAGTTTATGTTTAAATATCCTACTCCCGATGTCCGCCACATTGCTCACATGAATGAGTGCCCAGCCTCCCAGAAACAGACTAGCTAACTATACTTCGCCTTTCTCAAAACTTTCAAGTAACTCATCGGCCTCTCGTGGTGATCTGACATTGTGCATTTTATTCTTATGCATAATTTTCAAGGTTGCTGGAAATTTGCCTAATATTTATGTGTTTTGAAAACCAGCAAGCAGTGCCTAAACTCGCACTTTGTACTTATAGTACTTGCTTAAGTAGAAGCAAGGCTGGCAGTAACTGCACCTCTTTTACTGCCTGCCTTGCTTCTTGTAAGCAAGGACTATAAGTCCCCAAGCCTTTTTTTTCTATTTCTTTACTTTTAAAGCAATCGCGGCACCTGCGCTTTAGCTTAAGATGTTTAAAGCTAAAGTGTGGGTGCCACCATTGTAACAAAAGTAAATAAATAGGAAAAAAAAAGCGAGCGGCTGCTATTTTTTTCTGTTTGTTTACTTTTGTTACAATCGCGGCACCCAAGCTTTAGCTTTAACCCCTTGACCGCGATCGGAATTCTGCTCGTGTGCTGGACATTCCGATCGCGGTTGCGGTCGTGACGAGCTCAGCTCGTCATGCGCACAGCGCTACCGCGCAGCATGACGAGCTGAGCTCGTCACGCGCATCGAAGGGGTTAAATATCTTAAGCTAAAGTTCGGACGCTGCAATTGCTTCAAGTGCAAAAATGTGCCTATTTCTTTACTTTTGAAGCAATCGCGGCCCCCTGCGCTTTAAATTTGATTTGCAATGTAATAGCACTCTCATTATTGAAAGTTTGAGCTATTGTCGATGCATTGTTATTAGCAATGCCAATGGCTCAAACTTCGAGACCCATTGCATTGCAAATGCTTATTTTTTTAAAGACATGCAGCTATACATTTCGGAACTTGGGTGAAAATGGCATCCAATAGGTCTCTCAGCTACTACAATCTTCCAAAAATGTCTATTTATAGCTACACAATCATCAACACAGAGAGTTCATGCTTCACATGATGTCTCCCGCATGGAAGACAACATGCAAGCTTATTCCTCAGATCATAAGCTTCACAAAGTAACTTTGTCAGACTGTAGCCGTGTACAATTTTGAGGTGTTGTTATATCAAAAACAAGTAACGATACGAGGTTTTCATCTGGGAAATATTAGAAAAGCACTGATTACACTCAGCTTTCAAGATCAAGGGTGACTTACACATTAACATGAAAAAGAAGAGAGCGTACAAATATAGCAGCCAAGGTATACAATGTCATGTGGCAACTCAGTGTATTCCGAGCATGTTTCCAAGAACACACTCCAATCAAGGATTTATAATTTCTATTAATACATTGTAAGCATGGGCTAAAAAAAAACTTCACCTTGCAAATCGTAGTTAGCTAAAAGGATAAACTGGCTGAAGGTGGCACACGTGAAATGGCACTGGCTGCACTATAGGCTTTGTGCAGAAGGGAAATGGGCCCCAAAGCCACTATTGGGGTGCACTGGGGTAGAGATAACCAGCAGTTGTCACATGGTTAATGCACACTAAAACATTGGACAGATTCATGGTGCCAAGTTTCCAAGGTTCGTGTGACTGGCTGCTCCAGTCCATGTTTTTTCTTTGAATTCCTGGATTTATAATGGAATAAAAGAAATTGCATATCGCAAAGTACAAAGAAAAAACTGACCCTGAGCAGTGTATCATTCGTAGATAGGTGAAACATGGCAGAGCTGCATTTTTCGAACCCAACGTTTAAGACAGTGCACTCAGAAAGGGTTAGGCGAGGAGTTCAAAAACTTTAAACAGCTGCGACAGATGTCAGAGTAAATGCACATGGCTGCATTCAGAGGTTTATGAAGCCTTACATGCCGTGCTTTGGTTAATATGCACTGGAAGTCTTACGGAAATACAGCAGCTGCACGCCTTACATGTCGTACATTGGTTAATATGCACTTGAAGGCGAAGATGAAACACACCCAGGAGCACAAACATAACGCACAATCTGCAGCAAAGACATTGATGGGGAGGGGCATGCTGTGCGCAGGGCCCTGCCTCCCCTTTGCTATACATACTATATCTGCGGAGAATGATCTTTTCTGTCCATTCTCCCGTTAGCTGGGGAGCTCTTTCTAATGTCCCCTGTTGCAAGAGGCGCGGTTCAGCTGCAGGCGGGCGGTCTGTAATGGCAGTGCAAGCAGCAGCTCTTTCTCCTGAGAGGCGGAGGAAGGAGGCAGCTCGAGCTGCAGAGAAAGCGGGTGGCCGCCAAGAACATCAAGCATGGCGTGCCACTGCATAATAAAGTTTAATTTTCAATAAAGGAATGGTTAGGCGAGCTGCGCTGTAAAAAAGGTGCGTAGCCACCAGTGTTCCAACTGAAATGCTGCAGGCCAGTGAACTGCACATAACAAAACGAAAAAAGGCCATCACTCTTAAAGGTGAAGCAGCGTGCTGTTATAGTAAAGTGAAAAGCAGGTGTCGGGCTTAAACCTAAAGCATAGTGCCCGGGGGGGGGGGGTATGAGGGTCTGCAAGCCGCTGGTGCAATTGTTGACGTGCTGGCTAATTTGGGTGAGCCGCACATTCAAAACAAATGCGTGCCTGCCTACCTGGAACCTAAAGCTGCCTCGCACTTCAAAAAATAACAGAAAGCACATCTTAAAACTATGGTCTAGCATTAATAGCGTGGCCTCCATTCTTGGATCAGAAAACATAAAATAAGTTAAAGCACGGCCAGGCAGCATAAATGATAAAGCGGTTGCAGGAAAGCATGTCGTGTCTGCAATAGAAGAAAGTCTCTTAACAAAATAGTCCTCCCAGACTGTAAATAAAACATCCCAAGTAACAACACAGTAAAAGGGCCAGTCCTTATGAGAGGTTATAAAAACAGAAAAGGCGGTACTAAGGAGGGACTTCTAAGCCTATTAACCAATGAAAACCCACCCTTTACAAAAGACAGTAACAGGAGCCAAATAAAAAGATGGGCGGAAAGTGGGTGGAGCTTCAAGTCCATACGTGAATACAGCATGTCTCGAAGAGACAGCGCAAGCGCTGCCTAGGCGAGACCTAAAAAATCAGGGTTTATAACCATGGAAGTGATACAGTGAGGGAATGTGACCTGTACCATGGTGTTTCTGTGTGCCTTCTCGGACTATGATCTCAGACCAATTAAAATGCCTCTTTATCCAAATCAAGATTTGTGAACATGTATAAAAGTCCTACAAAGCAGACTAAAGTCTGGCCTATAAAAAGAGCAAAGTGGGTGTTGGCTGCCAGTCCAGTGTTGGTTGAAACTGTCACATACCTTGAGGCCTCTTGGTGGCTATTGATAGAGTGATCGTGCACATTACATGCATTTCCAAGAGTAGGGTGGGTTTGGGAATGAAAAGGGGTTCCTATAAGGAATATTACACAATTATATCAGTGTATGATGCCAATCAAAAAAATTGGGTTTCTTCACACTTTGGGGCCGATTCTGATGCGGGTTGGAAAAGCTTCCCGACCGAATCGGTTGGGAAATGGTGTCCGACCCACTCGGATCGGGAAAGTCCGACCGGCGGAGTAGGATGCATCCGGATGCTTCCAGATACAATTTGGTTGAACTCCCATTGACTTCAATGGGAACATTTGTTCCTAACCGCATCAGAATTGGGCCCTCGTTCGGGAAGACACGTTCCCGATCCGATTTGGAAGGAGCAAATGCCGTTAGGAGGCCTTCCTAACCGCATCAGAATCAGGCCCTCGGTCGGGAAGCTTTTCCAACCCGCATCAGAATCGGGCCCTTAGTCTCTCATTGCAAGTTGTGTTAGCTCACCTATATTGTTACCTCTCCTCTGGGTGAAATAATACAAATCAAAATTAAAATTGTGTCAGGGCCCAGAATTATTGGATCTGAAAATTCTGGACCCGATAATTCCTTGCTCAGAGCAGTGCTTCATTTAAAAAAGTGCCAGTGCCCAAAGCTTTGCTCTGATGCCACGGCCGGTACTATTAAATGCCAGCGTGCCAAATTCCAAAGCTGTGTAATCTTGAATTCACCTCCGGACTCTTTAATCCACTACTAGACGCTCCTCCCCTATTTATCTCATTCTTGCAGGTTTCTGCCTTCTCGCATTGTGATGGTTTTTCTGTCTTTCTCTTTCTCCCAGTAAGTGTTTGAAGCAGAAAAATAAGTTCCGATCCCCAAAAATGAATGTCGGCAGGCCCCACCAGCATCAGCTGTCATTAGGCACGGGCTCAAAAACTCCGGTAATAGGAGAATTGAGAATTTCTGCAGGACAAGACTGAAGGCAGCAGCTACTGGGGGGCGGGCACACAATGTCACCCTCAAACAGGTGTCCTTTGAAACACTGCACCATCACCCCACCAATCCAACCCCCATTGGCAGTCCTGCGTACACTTTCTTCAAAATGTATTCATTTTTTTGCCAAAATGGTGAAAAACTGCACAGAAAGACACCTGGTAAATCCGGGTGCGAGCAATTCCTCCCCATTTCAGGGGTGGGGGGGGTTAGAGAGATGGGGGGTGGACCTCGTAAGGACCGGACTTTGCAGCAGAGATTACCCGAATGTAAATAATTTCCGCCCTCCTGTATCTCCGCTGGAAAGGCCGGCCAGCCTACGATGAGAACCTTGGAAGATGTTTTTATCACTTCCGTATTGTGGTAAAATAATGAATGACGGTGAATATAACTAAGAACTACTGTACTTGTAGCTGACATTAGCTCAAATAAAAAAGTTCTCTGCTTTTGCCTCCAAATATTAGTGCTGCCAGTTGTCCAAAATGTTCCGTGTCACTTAGCCTCACTATTTACATAAGGTTTTGTAGTTCCATTGTTTTTGTTCTGGCAGACAATAGTTTCCTAGCATCCATCTGTTTTTTGTAAAGAGCAACTACATTCTGTGTGCTCTGTGAGACTTGTTGTAGTGGAGTAGGGATTAGAAGCCCGCCTACTTTCCGCCCATATTTGCCATTGGCTTGTGTCATTGTCCGTCCTAAATGCTGGCTTCTGATTCGTAAATAGGCTTTTTAGTCCCTCCTTAGTACCGCCTCCTCTTCATTTGTCACCTCCCATGGCGACTGGCCCTTTTACTTCCGTTGTTACACGGTAGCTGTTATTTTGTCTTTAAGCACTATTTTCTTTATCCAGTCTCTTACTGCAGGCACAACATGCTTTAGTGCCTTCCTTACACCCCCTCCGTTGTCTGTGCCTTTTTTACCCTCCCGCCCTCCCTCCCATTGTTGTGCTTTCTTTAACACCCCCCGCCCTCCCTCTCGTTGTCCGTGCCTTCTCCAAAAATCCACATTTTATTGCCCAACAGGTCGCAATCCAATAAAGGCGGATTGTATTGGGTGCCAGAAAAATCACATTTTCTGGGCCACTCCTAACGAAGAGGTTAGGGTTTAATCTAATTTAAATGAATGACAACCTTCCCATTCCAACATGGTTATCATAATAATGAGTGTGTCGGAAGATTAGTCTTATTTCTAGGTTGTTGCATGTCTCTCGTAGGGCTTCATTCTAGACTGTGGGTGTTGTGAGATCTCGCGAGCAACCCGTTTGCCTGGACCGGGACACCCAGTTGTAACTCAGAGGCAATCATCCGTCATTTTCTGGATCTGAATCAAAGAAGGGTGCAAACCGAAGAAGAAAGCCCAACCCGGTAATGAAATTCTCCACCACGTGTCTCAGATTAAGGGTTATTTACCAATAATTATATGCTGAACAGATACATTATATGTACATAGTAAGTACATTAATTTACCAAGTCTTTAAACATTCTAATGAAATCAACGTGCTCGACCATAAAGGCGACTCAAATTAAAGTTTTGAGGATTGAAAGTATGAAACCAGTTTGTTAATGTGAGGTTGTATAGTTGAAGTTATGGAATGGGCAACCAGTTTTGCCAAAGTACAGTCTTGACCCTATTGAATATGTCCTATAGCTAAAATAAAATCATAATGACCTTATACATTAGATTAAAGTCACATGATGGTTTGTTGCAGCATTGAAATCCCTCCCCCTAAGGTGCAGTATAGCACTCAGGCCTAATTTGGTAATACTGCCCAAAATAACACTTATCTTGTATGGAACTGATGCCACTAGCCTTGATTCAAACACACAGAAGAACGGGATAGATAAATGTTCTTTCCGTTATGCTTTACAGCAGGCCGGGTCTCTTTACGTTGCCCTTCTTGTTTAACTCTGTAAACTTGATCCAGTTAGGACTGTGAGCAAATTCAGCATCTAGGTAAGATTATGGTTGTATAACCAACAGAGGAAGAACTTTAAATACCACTGGCTTTTGGTTTTCTCCAAACCAAACACATTTACTTGAGTTTTGCACGAGTTTAGGTTGGACATTGTAGTTCTGGGGCTTTGTAGAAGTAGGTTTTGAAATTTTTGCCTTTTGTTCAGTGGAATGGCGTCTAGTTTATATTTAAATTGGTGCAGGATAATACTCTTCCCCCATAGAATTTAATAGGGTGGGACTAGTTAGTTGCTTGTTTTTGTATATCCTGCTCCCAGATAATAGCAGGCGGAAATGTCAAGGGAGTTGCAATGCAATAGGTTTCGCATTACTGAATGTTTGAGCTATTGGCGTTGCATTATTATTAGTAACGCCAATAGTTCAAACTTTTAGTCATGCGAGACCTATTGCATTGCAAATGCTTGTTTCACTTTGTGTTTTAGGGGCATTTATCTGTTGCCAAAGTTTACTTTACGGTAATGACTTGTGGTCTCCTATTTAATAATCCAAAGCAGAAAAGTATGACAGAACAATATTGGTCCATTCGACCAATTTATTAGTAACATTTTGACCTCATCATATCCTCTGCTTCACTGGCAGCTTGTATACATGCACATTTAGTTATTGGGTGCTTTTTTGGCTATTGCGAAAGCCTTTTCCCCCCCACCCCCCAAGACTTTCAAGTTTAGGGATACTGGGGCATATTAGCAACGCTTTGCGATAAATATCGCAAAGCGCGCTTAGTGCTTATTTTTTTATCGCTGGATTTGATCGCCGAGATAGCGCGTTATTAGCAACGCGTATCTCCAAGGCGATAATTAATCCAGCGATAGCGGCGGAATGCCAGTTAATCGCATGGAATCCAGCGATAATAGGGCAGCGATAGGGGAATGCTTGATGATATGCCACGGTGGACTCAGCCCCACAATCCACCTCCCATTGTGAAGATGGGTAAGTACTGTTTGGAGCAGGTGTAAAAATACCAGCGATGACCGCGGTTAGCGCGACTTTTGTCATCGCTACCCGGGTCCGGGGCCGCATTGCTAATAGGGGGTAGTTGTGTTAGCGGCTGTTTCTGTTGACTTGTGGTTGGGAACGCCTACTTTGCATGTCATTAGCGATAAATATCGCTGACATGCAAAGCGGCACCCAAAACGGCTGCTTTCGCCATTAAGCTGTCGGCTTGCTAATAGGGCGTTAACAATATCGCCGCTTTAGCGGCAAAAAGTGCCGCTAAAGCGGCGATAACGCCCTTGCTAATATGCCCCACTGTTTTTACAAAAAAATATAGGGGCATATTAGCAACGATCTGCGATATTTATCGCAAACCGAGTATAGCGCTGTTTTCTTTATCGCCGCATATCGCTGGAATACATCGCCCTGTTAGCGGCGTATTATCAACGCGCTGCTCACAGGCGATGTGAATTCCAGCGATAGACGGCGATAAACCGCAATAGCGGGTGAAAACCTGCGATAAATCAAGAGCATAAAGGAAATGCTTGATGATATGCAATGGTGTACTTAGCCCATCAATCCACCTGCCATTGAAGAGATGGCTAAGTCAGATTTCTAGCAGGAGTTAAAATCCTGCGATAATGGGGGCTTAGCGCGCCTTTTATTCCCGCATCGCGGGTCCGGTGCAGTCTTGTAAATATCGCGAAGCTGATTTCGGGAGTGTTTCTCATGTAGTTTTGCTGAGGTACGCCCACTTTGCATGTCATTAGCGATGTATATCGCTGACATGCAAAGTGAGATAAAAAACGGCTACTATCTCAAGGATTCACGCGCTAAAGCCTGTTAGCGTGTCCTTGATAATAGAGCGATATTTAAATCGCCGCTTTGCGGCTGAAAACGGCCGCTAAAGCGGCGATATTGGGCTTGATAATATGCCCCATAATTTCTGCACTGGTCGACATATGAACCCAAGTCTCCCAATTGCCGGCACAAATGTTACTGTACAGGTCATCATTTAAAGATAGACGGGCAGTCTGCCAAACCTCTAGGGTAGCAGAGACCCAGCTTGCCCCTGTCTTCCAACTGCCCCATTTACATCTCAGCGCTGCTCTGAGCAGGAATTTTTTTACTCAATGCTGCTACCTGCCAACAACAACGAATGAGCAGTTTCATCAAAAATGTAAAGCAGGACGGGTAGCCATGTCATGGCAGCCTCCTCTACATGTTTTTTGTTCGGAAGAAATAAACCCTGAAATGGCCGTTTCTTTCTGCCTAACAAAGATTTATGGCTCTTATGGTCCTAAATTGATCATTTTTCTTGCACGTGGGGCGATTGATGGGTTTTGCTACCTCGGCACGCCCGCTCATAGAACACCAGGCCTTTGGTGGATGGCCTGCCTCTTAAAGGTTTTTCAATGCAGAGCCAGCTCAGGGTTCACCACTGGAAACATGGCAGTTCCCCATCTCTAAATGATGTGAAAGACCTTTGAGTTTGGTGGGATATTAGCCGTATCAATTTACAGCAGTTTTCCACAACACCAAACCGTAAATGAGTCCTGTTTGGACGGGAATGTCTCCTGCATAATATTCAGCTGTGTTCCCCTCCCCTAAATTCCTGACTTCATGAATATCTGGCATCCTGACTTTTTATTTTGGTCTTAGCGTCACACTAAGACTGTGCACAGAGGCTTAGACCACTCTCTCGCAATGAAAGGTCCTGGACTTGCCCTGTGACTTGTAGGGATGCGCCACAAAAGTTCCCATTGCGGATACAGGCAGCCGGTGCAGGTAAGAGCAGTGGGTTGGGGGTGCGGGGGGGGGAGAAGGAGGAGTCAACAGACGACGACAAGGGAGAATACAATTTTTAAACAAGAAAACCACTTACCTTGCGCTTGCCGCATCACCGACTTGGCGATGCGGCGAGCGCAAGGTAAGTGTTTTTCTATTTTTAAATTTTATTCTCCCTCGTGGTCTATTGACCCCCCCACCCTGCCCCACTGCTCTTACCTGCACCGGCCGCGGCTGGATAGAGGACAACTGTCCCTGTCCTGGGTATAGCATATAGAACGGTGGTGGTAGCATACTGTGTCTTTTGAAACTGATAGTTTGACAACACCTTTTTACCAATGTTAGTAAGAGTGTGGCCTACAGGCCCCACAAGCCAAGAACCTCACACTGGCATCCTGCGTGTATTTTGAGTGTGTGTGTAGCAAATGTGCTGGAGTAAGGGTCTGTGTGTGAGTGAACCTGAATACTGAGGCTAATGGGGTCCATTTTGAGGTGCTCCTTGCTTGGCATAACACAAGATGTAGGATGAGGACAGCTTCCACAGACAGCGGAGGTGTATTGCCTGTATTCTTGTGACTGGGAAGTTGAGATCCAGACACTAAAGTGAGGAACATGGAGACTTGGCTAAAAAATCATGAGGACTTGTGTTAGCACTGCTATCTGATCAATGGTAGGGGTGAGAAGTGACACTGAAGTTTCTGTTGTGATAAGTGAGGAAGTTTGTAGGCCAGACCTTCCTATTGTCTATTCCTGATTACTGCTTCTAAGAGGCTGATGACAGCTGGGTGCTGAAAACTTCAAGGCTCCTGTGTTGTGAGCGCTCCAGTTTGGAAATAGCCACAGTGCTGCCTACTGTGAGATGCATGTTTAAGTTATAAATACCACACGTACTTCAGTACTGTTCTTCAGGTATTTATTAAATTCAAGCAGAAGACCATCAACCCATACAGGCAGCTGGGCATAACTGAGTTCAAATTCAAAACAGTCCACACAGCCCAAGGTTGTACATTGTGCGGTCATTGATGACCACTTAGAATGTTACAGTCGCCCAGCCAACGATGACCTAGACAAGATTCCAACCCTAGGTACACAATGCTGGCCAATAGATCATAACACATCTTTCCTCCATACAATATTTCAAAAAGAGAATTGTAGCAATAGAGGAACAGGAAAAACAACAATAACAACACTGCAATATCTATTTGCACATAATTAATAAAGAGAAAAAACAAATTTAAGTCATTCTCAAAATTAATATGGAAAACATTTGTGGAATTTCCCACCGACACCATTTCATAGTCACTGCGCGACATTGGACGGAACTTTGGTCTCTTGGTAGATTCTCTACCAACTTGACTCTCACTGAAATCATCTGACCGAACAGTTGAGTTGGTGAGATTACCCCTAGCCAACCACCTGTCTTTGCCAACAGGTTTATCAGACCACTTTCTCAACCTCTACATGCTCCACACATCACCAGAATCCAAGACTACCACATTCATCCTTAAGTCAGCGATGATAAATGGTCCCATATACTTGGAACGCCCCTTTTTCAAAAACCCTGGTCTCTTGACCAACACTTTCTCCCCAATCTTCAAAGACTTAGCCTGTGCACCTGTTTTAACATCAAACCTGGCTTTGTATTTCTCTTGATAGGATACTCTTTTAGACATAAAATCTTCTTTCATATACTTTCCATTATCTTTTCCAGTGCACAACTTTAGCGATGCTGGATTCAGTTTATCATGTGGCTTCCGGCCTCTCAGGACAATAAAAGGAGACACAAATGTCACACAGTTGGGAGGGTTACGATGAGCCCACCATGTTTCTCTAAGCATACATTTCAAAGAAGACCTTGTCTGTAAAGCCCTTTGTGCACAGCTCTTCACCAACTTGTTCATGCTCTCCGCCAAATCATTCGCTTGAGGGGAATACAATGCTGTTTTATTATGTACAATCGACAATTCTTTGAGAAAGAGACACATCTCCTGTGACACGAAGTGTACCCCATTGTCAGTAATAAGACATTGCGGGATACCCTCTCTTGAAAACTCATCAGAAAGAAATTCAATTACTACCTTGGTATTAACCATAGGTGCACATTTGGTAACTACCCATTTAATGGTATGATGAACTAATAATAGCACATATCGTTCATTATTAGCCAGAAGCTCAAAAGGTACTGCGATATCCAGCCCTAGTTTTGACCAGGGCTCCGTAGGAATTTCCACAGGAGACAAAGGGACTGCACGTGTTTTTCTGCTCTTATCATTATTGCCACATTTCCAACAGTCTTTCACCACTTCCTCAATTTGACGATCCATACTAGGCCACCAATACCATTCACTGACCCTAGCTTTTGTTAAATTTCTCCCAAGGTGTCCTTCATGTGCCAAATTAACAAGTTTATCTCTTAAATCACAAGGTGGTATCACTCTGTTCCCGCTCGATCACAGAGTAACGTTCTTCTGCCCCTTTCAGCGACAGAGAAGCAAAAACCGCCACCTTGGATTCGCCTTCCACAATCTGGGATAGAACTGCTCCTACACCACACTTATTGGCATCCGTCGACAATACAGTTTTCGTGCAGGCATCAAAAGGCACAAGAGTAGGCAATTTACTTACAATGCCCTTGATACTAGCAAAAGCACTCATACACTCATCTGACCACAGAAACATCCAATTCTTCTTCAACAACATTTCGAGCAAAATTCTGCCAACCCCAGGGAGGATCTTACATGTTCTCCGTTTTCTGGGATGGGAGCTTTTACGATACTTTCAGCCAAATCAAACTTTGGGCTTATTCCCTCTCCTGAAATCGTATGACAGATAATTCACTGAGGTTACACAAATTAGCATTTTTCCTTCTTTATCACTAATCCAGCCCTCTGCAATCGGTCCAGTACCTCCCATTAGGGCTTATCATGTTCTTGTTGATCTATGCCGTAAACCAGAATGTCATTCTGAAAAAACAGGACTTTGTGCAACCCTTCCAGAATTTTTTTCCATGACCCTCTGGAAGCAAACAGCTGCAGAAGCTAGGCCAAAGGGCATCTGGATAAATCTATAGGCAAAGCAAACACAAGGAGATGATGGACGAAGTGCTGAAACTTTTCAAACACTCACCCCCAGTCACAGATCTGGGTTGAATCCATCATCATTCTTTAGCTCACTTTGCCACCCCAGTTCAGACATAGCCATATGCAAATCAGTCTTGACCCTGTGCCTCATGGGAACAGTCCAGACCGAACTGCCAAGCCATGACTTCCCTGGACCGGAATCAAGCATCCTGGGACCGGTTTCGGGCTAACAGCCCTCATCAGCCAGGCTAGCTTGAATCCAGTGGCAAAGTGAGCAAGGGACCCACGTCTGGGCATACCCTGCCAACTTAGGGCGAACAAAGCAAACACAAAGAGATGATGGACGGAGTGCTGAAACTTTTCAGACACTCACCCCCAGTCACAGATCTGGGTTGAATCCATCATCGTTCTTTAGCTCACTTCACCACCCCAGTTCAGACACAGCTATATGCAAATCAGTCTTGACCCTGTGCCTCATGGGAACAGTCCAGCCCGAACTGCCAAGCCATGTCTTCCCTGGACCGGAAACAAGCATACTGGGCCCTTGCTCACTTTGCCACTGGATTCAAGCTAGCCTGGCTGATGAGGGCTGTTAGCCCGAAACCGGTCCCAGGATGCTTGATTCCAGTCCAGGGAAGACATGGCTTGGCAGTTCGGTCTGGACTGTTCCCATGAGGCACAGGGTCAAGAATGATTTGCATATAGCTGTGTCTGAACTGCGGTGGTGAAGTGAGCTAAAGAATGATGATGGATTCAACCCAGATCTGTGACTGGAGGTAAGTGTTTGAAAAGTTTCAGCACTCCGTCCATCATCTCCTTGTGTTTGCTTTGTTCGCCCTAAGTTGACAGGGTATGCCCAGACGTGGGTCCCTTGCTCACTTTGCCACTGGATTCAAGCTAGCCTGGCTGATGAGGCTGTTAGCTCGAAACCGGTCCCAGGATGCTTGTTTCCGGTCCAGGGAAGACATGGCTTGGCAGTTCGGGCTGGACTGTTCCCATGAGGCACTGGGTCAAGACTGATTTGCATATAGCTGTGTCTGAACTGGGGTGGTGAAGTGAGCTAAAGAACGATGATGGATTCAACCCAGATCTGTGACTGGGGTGAGTGTCTGAAAAGTTTCAGCACTCCGTCCATCATCTCCTTGTGTTTGCTTTGTTTGCCCTAAGTTGACAGGGTATGCCCAGACGTGGGTCCCTTGCTCACTTTGCCACTGGATTCAAGCTAGCCTGGCTGATGAGGGCTGTTAGCCCGAAACCGGTCCCAGGATGCTTGTTTCCGGTCCAGGGAAGACATGGCTTGGCAGTTCGGGCTGGACTGTTCCCATGAGGCACTGGGTCAAGACTGATTTGCATATAGCTGTGTCTGAACTGGGGTGGTGAAGTGAGCTAAAGAACGATGATGGATTCAACCCAGATCTGTGACTGGGGGTGAGTGTCTGAAAAGTTTCAGCACTCCGTCCATCATCTCCTTGTGTTTGCTTTGTTCGCCCTAAGTTGGCAGGGTATGCCCAGACGTGGGTCCCTTGCTCACTTTGCCACTGGATTCAAGCTAGCCTGGCTGATGAGGGCTGTTAGCCCGAAGCCGGTCCCAGGATGCTTGTTTACGGTCCAGGGAAGACATGGCTTGGCAGTTCGGGCTGGACTGTTCCCATGAGGCACAGGGTCAAGACTGATTTGCATATACCTGTGTCTGAACTGGGGTGGTGAAGTGAGCTAAAGAACGATGATGGATTCAACCCAGATCTGTGACTGGGGGTGAGTGTCTGAAAAGTTTCAGCACTCCATCCATCATCTCCTTGTGTTTGCTTTAAATCTATAGGCACCCAGAGGAGATACAAATGATGTAAGATGCCTAGAATCTGTATGTAGCAAAACCTGGTGGTAATCAGAGGACGAGCCCATTACACTAAAAAAGTTGGCATCCTTGATCAATGCTAATGTCTCTGAGATATTTGGTAGTGGCTTTCTGTCCACCCATATGTGTCTATTGAGCCCACGCAAGTCCACACACATTCTAATCTTTTTACCACCATTTTTAGGTGCTAAAACAATCGAAGGGAACCATTCCGAACATTTGATTTCTTCAATTACCCCAGCCTCCAAAAGCTTCTTCAACTCTCGTTCCAGAGATTCCATCATTAAATGAGGTACCTTCCTCACTTTGCTTACAAATGGCTGTTTACCGTGTTTTAAGACAATTTTGTGTTCAAAATCTTTTAACAACCCAAGATTGTCACTAAACACCTTGGGAAACTGTGATCAAACATCCTCAGGTAATTGATTTGCTGAAAGCAGTAAAACCTTCTCCGGTGCATTGGGATGTAAAGTGATGCCCATGTCTCTGTGGTGCCTCCACCCGAGTAAACTGTCACCTCTTTTAGCGACATACACTTTCCCCACATTCTCTCTATCAGAAAATTGTATCCTCATTACTAGAAACCCAAGTACTTCAATCTTGACTCCACCATAATCCACCGGATTGATGTCAGATGGAAGCAATTCAATATCATCTTCACCAAACACCCATGCCCAATTCATGTCTCCTACCATACTGTAAGGTGATCCTGAATCCGCTAAAACAGACAATTTCTCCCCTCCAACCCTCAGGCATATCCAACTTATCTCCATCTACAACTTCATCTTCCCTCATACTCAACACAAATTTCTTTTCATCTTCCACACAATGTACTCCTTGTCCTTTGGTGTTCCTCCACACACGTGCATAGTGCCCTTTCTTTCCACATTTTTTGCATATGGCATACCTCGCAAAACATCCAGGATTATTGGACAAGTGTCCTTCACTGCCACATCTAAAACATTTAATTCCACCACCACGGCTGGCATTAGTATTCTCATTACTGACAAACCTTTTCGCGTCATCACTGTTAGACTGTTTTTTTACATCTCCCACTTTGTCCCCTTCCATCTTAATCTCATGGACAACACCTTCTTCTACCACCGAATCTTTGCCCTTGTCATCTCTCATCTCACACCCCTATACTGGTGTTTGCCATACTTTCCACTATGGCTATAGTTTCATTCAAATCAGGGTTTTTTAGCAAGAAGCTCCTGCTGGACTTTAACATCATTTGTGCACCTAACGATCTGATCCCTGACCAGGGAATCCATAAATTGCTCAAATTCGCAAGTACGTGCAAGCGTCTTCAACGTCGCAACATAACTACCAATCTTCTCTTGCTTCTCTTGCTTCCCTTGCACCCTAGTGAAAAATGTATGTCGGTCCAGCACAACATTTATTTTGGAACCAAAATGTTTTTCCAGCATCAGGACAGACATATCATTGACATTGTCAGGTTCACCTTTACCACGCCCTATAGTAATCTCATCCAAACTTTTATAAACATGTCTCTCTTCAATATCCAAATTATGTAACAATACTGCTTGTTTCCTAACAATGGAAAATTTCTCCCCACCAATAGCAAGTAAATAGGAGTCAAAAACTTGTTTCCACCTTTTCCATGGTAAATTTGGGTCTCCTTTATCAGATAAAAATGGTGGTGGTTGAGACATGCTGGATCATGCCATGGCGTGTGAAATTAATTAAAAGATCACAACATAATAATGAAACCACAAAAAACTACAATGCACAACAATTGCCCTCCGAATGGCTGTTGTTCAATGTTAAATGCAGACTCAACCTTTAACTAGCGAGTTTAAGCATCCCTATTGAAAATTACACCTCCCTTTTGCTAACAACATATGAAAAACAACATGAGATTTTTAATTGTTATCAATGAATTATGGTGTGCATATCACATATCACAGAAGCTTGGTTACCCAGAGATATACAGAGATATGCAGGAAGGGTTCCCTCAAAGAATCAATAGGTGTGTATTTCACATGACAAGTGGTGTGTGCGTCACCGCGCTTCGAGAAAGTGTGGTTGTCACTGACCAATTAGTCAAACACGCGAAGATGAACGATGCAGCCTTTTTTCCTTCAAGGGTGTGCTCGTCACCACGCTTTGGGAACCTGCTTGCCGTGAGACAGTACAGAAGATGCGGCTGTACCTTTAAAAGCTGAGTGACAGCCGAAAACGCCATCTGAGAGGTGAGCGTGCCACCGCGCCTGCTCACTAAGGAGGAAATTCTAAGTCGGCGGCAACCAGGAATAGGAAGGATGCACCAGAGACTTCGGCCACTGACAACACCATGCAGACGGTAAATGCGCTACTCAAAGGCTCCACGCTGACAGTCCCTCCACAGATTGGGTTGAAATTGCACAGACGGGAATGCGCGATGATTAAGATGAAAGCACATGCACTGTTCTGTTGCTAAGTAACAGTACAGCCCAATGTACTACCGCTTGTGCACTTGAGCTTTGCTGTTTAATGAAATGAAATGAAATGAAATTAGGCATTTATAAAGCGCACGGATACTCACATAGAGTGTCCCGGCGCTAATCTCCAAAACCAACAGGAAAAACCCCGCCCCACCTGCCATCGTGTTATTGTTGGAACAGCCATGTTTTAAGTTGTTTCCTAAAGAACAGCAAGTCCTGAGTCAATCTGAGATGTAGAGGCAAGTCGTTCCATAGGCGAGCCGCTTGAACCTGAAAGGAACAACCTCCAATCCGAGATCGAGTGAATTTGGGAATCACCATCAGGGATTGTCCAGAGGACCTTAAGACTCGTTGAGGCTGATAGCGTTGGATCCTACTTCTCAGGTAAACCGCACCCGTATCGTAGAAGGCTCGATAAGCAAGCACCAAAGCCTTAAACTGAATCCTCTTTCTCACCGGGAGCCAGTGCAGCGCTTTCAGGTGGAGCGACATGCGCGTTCTGGGGTTTACCATAAGAATAGCTCTGGCTGCGGCGTTCTGGACAACCTGCAGTCGATTGAGCAAATATTCAGGAAGCCCCAGATACAAGATATTTACGTAATCCAACCTGGATGTAATTAGGGCTTGCACTATGAGCTTACGGGATTCAGCCGGGAGTAGAGGAAGAAAGTTTTTTACCATTCTAATCAGTCCGATACAGGTGCCAGCAACAGTTTGGATGTGGGACTTCATCGATAGACTAGTGTCCAGCTTAACTCCCAAGTTTTTACTGTGCTGACTGGGGCCGCAGGAGGGGACATGTCGCACGGCCACCATAAGCTCCAGTCGACACATGGGGGCAGCCAAAAAAATAATTTCAGATTTTTCTGGATTACACTTAAATTGATTAAGTTGCATCCAGGAAAAGACCTCCGTTAGGCATCTGTTTATCTCCATTCCATGAAAATTCGCCCCTTTGTCACACGTGAACAGTAGTTGAGTGTCATCAGCGTAAGAAATAATCTTCGCTCCGTGTGACTCAGCCAGGCGTGCAAGTGGGGCCATATAGATATTATAGGACTCAAAATAGCGCCCTGCGGGACACCCACTTGCATTGGAGGAATGGCCGCTGTAAAGGGTGGAGACCAGATTTCCTGCTGCCGCTCAGACAGAAAAGAGGCAAACCAATTGTACACCGTGCCGCCAATGCCGCACTCCGCTAACCTGCACAAGAGCCGGTCATGGGGCACGGTGTCAAAGGCTGCGGATAAATCCAGCAGTATCAGCACTGCACTGCCCCCTTTGTCCACCTGTGTTTTAATAGTTTCCGAAACCTCCAGAAGGGCTGTCTCAGTGCTAAGAGAGGGTCTAAAGCCTGACTGACTGTCATGAAGCACATGGTTTCCTTCTATATAATCTGTTAGCACGGAGTTAACATACTTCTCAAGGACTTTAGAGAAGAAAGGCAACAGAGAAATGGGCCTATAGTTAGAAGCGACCTCAGGGTCCGCTGTGGGTTTCTTTAGGAGGGGAACAATTTTTGCCTTTTTCCAACAGCTGGGTACCATTCCCTGACCAAGCGAAGAATTAAGAACTGAATTAACCGCAGAATTTATAGGTTCCGCGATATTCTTCAGGATCTTTGCTGTACAGGGATCAGAAGGAGAACCCGACTTCAGTGTTACCATGATGTCAAGAGATTTTTCTAAGGAAATAGGAGGAAATTGGGTAAGAGAATAACTAACCCCCGAAGGCAGGGCATACGCATTCCACATATCACCAGTTTCAGCTGTGCCCCTAGAGGCAAATGACTGTTGAATCAGATAGATTTTGTCATGGAAAAAACTAGCCATCTGGTGAACCCAACTGGAGGTGGGGATAAATGCCTTGCTCACGGCGCTGGGGGATGAAAAATCCTTAACAATTTAAAAAATGTCTTTGCTTTTATTGGCAGCATCTTGTATTTTTAAGGTAAAGAAATTTTTCTTCTCAGTGCGCACATCATTATAATAAGCTTTTAAAGCTAGCTTATAGATGGCTTTATCCTTAGAATCAAACTTGGTTCGCCACGTTCTCTCTAGTCGTTTGCAGGCACTCCTGCTTTTCCTAAGGGTTTCAGTAAACCATGGCGCTGAGGTGCGACCAGTTTTGGCTTTCCGAGTCGAGGAGGGCGCCAACTCCGCAACCCGTTCTTCAAGCCACTTCTCCAAACTACGGGCATCAGTCTCAGGGTTTCCACTAAAGGGAATCGGGTGCTTGCTCATAGCTGTTAACTATCAATTCCACATCCCACGGGGATCACGCAATTACTGTAAATAGGCTTTACCACTTCCACGCAACAGTACTCACGGCTACTACCAGAACAGCACACCGTGTACCTTGCAAATGTCAACGAAAATCCTTCGCAGCTGTAACCATTCCTTCAATGGGTCCGTGGGGAAGTTGATGGTCACACACCTGTACCCAGCAGGCACTCGTCACAAGTGTTAAGGTATAAATACCACACGTACTCCAGTACTGTTTTTCAGGTATTTATTGGGTTCAAGCAAAAGACCATCAACCCATACAGGCAGCTGGGCATAACTGATTTCAAATTTAAAACATTCCCCACAGCCCAAGGTTGTACATTGTGCTGTCATCGATGACCACTTAAAATGTTACAGTCACCCAGCCAATGATGACCTAGACAAGATTCCAACCCTAGGTACACAATGCTAGCCAATAGATCATAACAAGGCATCATCCTACCCAAAGGCTGTGTTTAGAGAGGAGTCTAAGAAGTACGCTTGAAACCAAAAACCAGTTCTGAAGTTTGAGGCAGTAAATCTACAACCTGTGTCGGGATGTTTTGTATAAATATAGCACTTAAAACCCTTTGCTTTTTTCCAGTTCCAAGTTCTTCAAGACAAAGGAAGGGAGGGAGTGCTCCACAGAGTACTCGAAGGGCTGCTGTGTGACAAAAACTGGTGTGTGACTGATAGTTTATCAGAGGTGAGGGGATAGTACCTGAAGTCTGCACTTTCTGTTTAATATACTGTGGGTGTGCCTGCTGACTGGAGGAGCGAACATCTAGGAGTAGAAGCCCAGTTTGTTCCAGGGCTGTGGGACATCCAGTGGAAGCTGACTACCTGAGAGCGAGCTAGGAGCGACCAATGCTGTAGAGTATGGCTTCTGCTGGGAATGCTTTAAGGAACTGCCTATTTTGGCCTGGTTGGAGCTATGTTTGCCTAATTGATGAAATGAACCCTGTCGTGGGGGGGTACAACATGGTTGAACAGAGATGCAACATGTATGCTCCACTCCACGCACTAGGGTCACTGCACCAGATTTAGAGCCGGGTGGCTGTGCACCGTGAGCTGGTCCCTGAGGCTGTCCTTGGCTGCCATGGGGACGCCAGTGGGAAGGACCACATGTCTCCTGGATATGCTCCAGAGTGAGCACCATTAGCTTTACCCACTACATCAGCTGAGGTAAAAGACTTGAAGCACAGTGAACTGAGTGCACATTTTGCTTATGGGTGACATTTAAGACTTCACCTGTGTCTGATTCATACTTTTGCCATAACTACTGGGGGACTGCCCATCTAGGGGTCTCCCAGGGAGGCCTTAGCATGAAGTGATTCAGTGAGTACAGCGCAACAATGGATCAGTGCCACCAGCATCACTGGCTTCTGTCCTAGATTGAGTTGTGTAGTATTTAGTATTTTGGTGTGATTAAAAAGTACTTCATTTTCCTAAAAAGGTAAGCACAAAACAGGACAGTGGGCTAAAGTTATTTTGTCTGTTGGTTGTCCATTTTCACCAGGTAAAACCTCATGTATTACAGTTGATGCCAGTCCTGTGGGTCTGGGGCAGTATTGTCTCAAGGGAAGAGTGGTTCAGAATGCATTATAGGGTTTGCTTTGTGTACTCTTAAAAATCCTGAAAGATCTTACTCCGTTATCGAGTGAGAGATGCTTGCCTGTACATGGGCTGTTGAAAGTTTCAAAGCTTATGTTTGGGAGACCAAATTTCTATTGCGCACCCACCACAAACCAATGGTACCCATTTTGAAAGGTACCAATGTGCATTTGACCAAAGCCACTGCCAGACTAATCAGATTGCGTGTAAAACGTTTAGAGCATCATTTTAATGTTGAGCACATTCAAGGGGGGAGAACAGAAAAGCTGATTTTCTTTCCATTCTGCAATCGGGTTCTGATATGGAAACTATGGATGATGACGAGCAGCAATATGTTGATTGTTTTGTGGAATGGGCGTTTTGGAATAAGTGTGATGAGAAAACTGTGAATTAAGAAATTTAGAGGAATGCGCTTACAAATTGTGTCGTTTTGAACAAAGTTATAGAGTGTTCCACTAAAGGTTGGCCCAAGGAAGGCAGTCTTCCTAAGGAGCTACAATCAAGCAGTAAAGTTCAGAGTGAACTGAGTCTGGAAGATATCATATATTTTTGGGGGGTCACAAGCTTGGCTCACCTTACAGTATCAGGAATACTTTGCTAGAGTTTAGCCATCGTGGTCATTTGGCAATGGTGCTTTACAAGAAGAGATTGAGAGAAACCTATTGCCGGCCTGAAATAAACAGAGATTTTGACAATTGGAATCATAAGCGTGGAACATGTGTGCAGAATGACAAAGGCTACTGGGACATAAACGGGTGGCTGGAGCAATAGGGAAAGAACACCGCCTCTCACACACCAGGCCGGTAGCCCCTGCCCTCCAAGTTTACGATGCTAAGGCAGTCAGCTCTGCTCTTTATGGAGCAGAGGTTTGGGGATTTGATAAGCTCGATGACCTCTGTAGATCCGAGCACAAATTTTTTAGAGACCTGGTGATGCTATCTAAAAACGTCCCTCTCACCCCCCTAATGCTGGACAAGGGTAGGCGGTCGATCGGAGACGTAGCCAGGTTACGCCCATTACTTTTTAGGGCCCGCATCAGGCAGACCCCAGAGCTTCTCCCCTATGCTGAAGCCCTTACTGAGATCATCCGCCTAGATACTGGCGGCAAAATAGGCTGGATTTCCAATGTTAAAAAAATGCTGACATCTATTGGCCTCCAAGCTTATTGGGATAGCCAGGAACCCCTAAGGAGAGACGAGCTTAAACGGCTCTACTGGGAATGGGTGGACCAACGGGAGAATAGCAAACCTAACGTGGGCACACTAACAATAGAGTTCCTCTCACACAAACAAAATAGATACCTCGAGCCCTTTCTCGACATAATCCAGGTCCCAAGGGACAGGATGCTGTATATACATTTCAGGTTTGGTACTCTTCCTGTTCGCGAGGTGACTGCGAAGTGGCACCCATGCAACGAGACATCAAAAGCCTGTCCATGCTGCAGTGCCCTGATAGAAAGCATTGCCCATGTAATGTTCACCTGCCCGGCATATAACAACTCGCGGACAAAATGGCTAAGATTGATTTGTCAGCAACTGGGCACACGGGATTACCATGCAGCTCTGCGCATCCTTAGTTCGGACTCCAGACCCCTCTTTGCCTGTTGCGTAGCAAAGTTTCTTGACCAGGCATGGCTTACTAGGTGGAAGGCCCTTTCAAGAGTGGCACAGCCCTAACCTGAGCGAAGCTGTGACAAACATGTGCGACGACCCTAAGTTTGCTTGGCCAAACACTCAACCTTCTTTTATGCACAAGCACTTTATTTGTTATCTTTGATGCCACCAAAGGGAAAATTTAAAATGCTTCAGCAAATTATTAGACGCCTATAATATCATGAAGGCTTGGTATTAAGATGAAATGTTATTTGTTTTTTTCCTGTTGCTACTGTATATTTTTATCTGACGTATCAATTGCACGTTTTTATCCGATGAATTAATTCTTAACTATTTGATCATGACAAATGCATTATCGTGCTTAGGGCCTAATAGGCCACCATGTTGTATTGTCTGTTCACACAAGTTTATGGTATTGCGCGATTGCACTTTTCTTTTAAAAATGTATTTCGATAGCTTTTATGACATTCTCTGTCGAATAAAGCTTTTACAAACAAACAGACAAAGGTCTTAAGTGTAACACACCTCGCATGGGCAGAAGCGAAACTCCCATGAGTGTCTGGGAAAAATTGTACATTTACTTTCTTGGCCCTTTCCATCTTTTAATCAATGATTTGCCATTGTTATGATTGATAGCCTGTCCAAATGGCTAGAGGTCAGGTTTGCAGTGGTGACATTTCTTACTGATATTTTTGCAAGAGAATGTTTTTCATCACAGATAGTTTCTGATAATGGTGTGCAGTTTATTTTTGAAGAGATAAAAAAGATTTGAGAAGATGCTGGGATCAAACACAAGAGGTGTAGTTTATATCACTCTCAAGCAAATGGTCAGGTAGAATGAGCTAATAGAGTGATTACTGAATGTGTCAGTGGAGCATTAGTGGAGAATTAGAATGTGAAGGATGCTGTGCGAGCAATGCTTTGGTCTTACTGTAACACGCCACATTCTGTTACAGGAATTTCTCCTTTTAAAGCTTTGTGGGGAAGAATTTAGTGTGATTTTTTAAGACCTGTGTGATTGAGCAAATTTAAGAGTGTCTTTACTGGGAGTATGGCTCAAGATCATTTGATGAGTACTGCTCGCAAGGAAATTGAGGTGTGTCATGAGAAAAGCAAAAGTAGATATGATGTTTTGAAGGGAACCAAGCATGTTGGTTTTAAGAAAGGTGATTGGGTATGTGTAAGAGTTATAATAAGAAAGAGAGGGAGAAACCCTAGTACTAGGAAAAGGGACGGGGTAGTCAGACTGAAAAAACAAAGTGAGTCCCTAATCAGCTTATATAAATCTCCGGCTCATGTGTTGAATCTGTAATTTTACATAGTAATAACGGTTATGCAGTATGCAAAAATTATAGATCAAAATACTTAAAAAAGAAGAAAACTTAAAGAAGATAAACAAGATAAACAAACAAATATGACAGTATCAAAAAATGTATTACAATTAAAACAATATGGTCATATATGGGTTAAAAACATATCATATTACTAATACATTATTTATGATATACATCACAAGAAAACTAAAAAAGTCGACGCAGCGTTTCGGTGAGATGTATCTCCTTCACCTTCTTCAGGACAAAGTTTTCTAAGTGGTAAGAGACAACATATTATTTTCACTTTGAACCTAAAATGGTTCATCAGTTAACAAAAATTTTACACCAATTTATTTAATAAAAACAACTACTGCTATACATTTTGCTGCATTCAATAAAAACCGTTACACCAACATTCTATTACACACGCTTCACAATGTTGTAAAGCACTATCTAATATATTGTCTTATCATTGCATCAATTTCAACAATATTCAACAACACATGATCCACAAAGATGTAGGGCAGCGTCTGGTATCAACACCTACCTAAAAAGAAATTCCGGTTTTGATTCGATGGAAAACGAATGGGGAGATAATCCTCCGTTGTGTTTTAATTGATAAAAGAGACCTACAGTGGGGTACGAAATGGTAAAGAAAGAGATTTCTCAAAGGGAAAAAGAACGATGTGTAACTGTTATAAATTAATAAACCTCATTGCGTACCTTATTATTAATGATCACTTAAAAAGGGTTACGTTCGTTGGAGCCACCGATGATAAATCCCTCGGGATGAAGATTAAAACATGAATACCTGGGAGAACAATCAAATAGAGTTCCCAAGTTAAACTCCTATTATGGTATATGCTCCCTACAGATATCCCCCTTATAGAAAGGAGCTTACCATATCTAAACTGATACATCCATGGGCTACCAGATGTGCCGTGACTTGAAATTCAATTTTTCGGATGGTATCTGAAACTTTCGCAGTTTTTAATAATTGGCGATGAGATACTATATTAAGGGAAACAGAATTGTTTACTTTTCACACTTTTCAGCATCAAACCTATTTAATTTCAAGTGGTTGCTTCTTAACACACTCTCGAAATTTACCTGATATGGTTGCTGTGAGAATAACGCAACAGAAGAAAATTTAAAATCTGTAATAATAAAACGAAAAACAATATTTTAATAATGCGTCTCAACGTTTCGTCATGATTTAACTACTATTGCCTTTTATGCATTAGATTTTTTAGGAAGGCTACATGATGTCATAGTTAGAATCGCCTGCATTGTGAGGTAAGGTTTCTGTTATAAAGGTAACTGCAAAAAGAATATAACCTATTTTATCTATCAGTTGCTTTTACCATGACTGACTATCGTTTATTTAATATACAGCACGAAATGTTGCGGTTTTCACCTGAAAACCATTATCAATACTAATAGCACACCATATTTTAAGTTAAAAAGATGAAACCAGAGACAACGGTAACTTGAAAAGCCGTCCTCTTACGTTGGACCATAAGATAGCCATAACAAAACATGTACGCCTTCCGCAGAAGAGCGGAACAGTAGGGTTTAAATTACTGCACTCTGACCAATTACGAGGGGGTCCTTCATTAGAATAAACAAAGCCTGCATGTTGCCTTTGCGGCGGACACTCCTCCGCGTTTCATTTCCGCGTTAAAGAAAGCAGAGGGAAACCTTCTATTTGGTGAACTAAACCTGCATGGTGCATTTGGGGCAGAAGTCCTAGCAATAGATTCTACCCCAGCGTTTACCTTGTAAAAGTACTTCGGCCTCCCTGCTCACAACGAACGGCTTCCGGGTCAGGATACACGGCAGTGCTGACCCGGATGGTTCTTTAAATACATTTTGCCGCATCACATGATGCGTGTTGGAACTAAATATTTAAAGTGTATTTTAAAGCCTCTGCCTTGCTTTGTATAAGGCAAGTTATTATAAGCGATATTTAATAATAAATCTGTCCCAAGTTTTAACTGTAAAGACAAGACATAAATACCACGTGTTATTATCAATATGGCGGCCATATTGGAGAAGGGAAATTTGCGAGCATTCAGGCATACATCTGCTGGTACATCAATTATTGGCGATATTCACACAATAGTTAATATTTACATATGTTCTTATTACATGCTTCCTTATTTATCTGATGCAAAGCTCCACAAAGAGGGATTCCACCTCTAAATTTTGGGGTTTATTATTCGGCACACTCACTGAAAACACAAATATTTGGAGTCTCTCTGAAACCCAATATATCTTCTAGAGCGATAGATTAACTAAGGTGTTTGTTTCTCAATCAACTAGTGATTGTAAAAATACAAACACAAAATATCGGAAAATACAAAGTTCAAATGTTATGTTTACATAGCGGCCATATTGGAAAACGGAGATTCATATATACACACTAATCCCCCTGTTGGTATCTAAACAATAAACCGCTCGGTCTAATTTAGTAGTGTTTACATGGCGTTTACATATGATTCATTTTGTAACTAACTGCATTGTGCTTGGATCGCCCTGAATAATTGTTATATTGATTAAGGACTACTATGTTATTCTACAATGGCCGCCAAATTATTTGGTAAATAGAAAAACGATTGAACCGGAATATGATAGGGTTCCTTAAGTAGTGGCATTTTATTTTAGATTAATTTTCCCAGTCCTCTTTGCTGTTTAACCCCTTTCTAAACGTGTTGAAACGGGACATGTAAAACTCTTCACGTTTCTTTCTTTTCATAGTTTCAATACCGCACCATCTCAGATCCTCAACTTTGTGGTGCATTTCACTCCAGTGTTCTACTAATGGAGCAGCGCGTTTGTTGGTACGTATGGCAGATTTATGCTCATTAATTCTAATCCTTATCTCTCTGGACGTTTCACCAATGTATCCCTGGTTACACGGACACAGGATAAGGTAAATCAGATTTTTTGTGCGGCAGTTAGTAAAATTCTTACATTTGTGAGTCACCCCATTGTGGGAAATAGTGGATCCTTTGATTATATTGTTACAACTGTTGCAGGCACTACAGGCAAAAGTACCTGTGGGTAGAGGGGCATTTGTTATACAGAGTTGTTTATTTTCATTAGTACTTCTATAAGTATGTACAAGACAATTCCTAATGGTACGGTTGCGCCGGAAAGAGAACATTGGTTTCAGCAGTTTTTCTTTACTTTGAGCATTGACTAAATGCCAGTTTCTATTGATAATATTCTTAATTTTGTTACTGATGTTGCTGTAATTCGTTACAAAAGTTAAAGGTAGTTTCTTCAGATCTAAAGTGCTTGGTTTATTCTCAAAGAAGGAATCTCTATTAAAGTATTTGGCTCTCTTATAAGCTCGTTTAATCAGTTTCCTAGGATAACCTCTATCCAAGAAAATTTTGGTCAGTTTATCAGTATATTGGTCATAGTCCTTGATATTGGTGCAATTTCGTCTCACTCTTAGGAATTGGCCAAAAGGAATATTGTCCTTTTGGCAAGCTGGGTGGTTACTGTTGTAATGTAACATGGTGTTGCGGTCCGTGGGCTTCGTAAATAATTCCACCTGTAGCTGACCATTCTCATTCTTTATCTTTATATCCAGAAAGTCTACGCTTTGTCTGTTGATATTAGACGTAAATTTTAAATTAGTATCACCTAGATTAAGCCATTCTATAAACTCACATAGGGTTTCTCTAGTACCTGTCCACATGAAAAAATGTGTAAGAGCACCAGAGTCCAGAGAGATTAAAGGTAAATTGAGATTTAGCTCTCCCTATTTGGTTGATGAAGTAAATGATGATGGTTCTGCTGTCAAAGTAAGCAATAGACAAAGGTGGAAGCCTGCACATATAGTTAAAGGTTTTGCTAATAGTGGCAATCTTGAGTCAGATTGTCATGTTCCTGTTTTTGATTATAGTAATGGTCAAAATGATAGGAAAAGAAAGACCAAGCTTCCTGTCAGATTTAATGATTATATTCTGGAGTGAACATTTAGATCCGTTGTGAGAATTGTTATTATTTATACAAATTATATTTTATATGTTGGTACAGGTTCCATTATTGATTGATAATATGTTTTGTTATCATGTTGTTCCATATAGATAGTTGTGCTCATTTTACTGCTGTTGCTGTTATTTTACTTTGTTTCGTTTTGTTTTGTTTTATTTTGTTGTCATTTTGTAGTATATTCTGCTTTGTTTATTCTCTGTTAAGTTGTGTATTGAAAGAACGGAGGTGTGTTATATCTTTGGTTTGCCTATTGCTGAGTGACGTCTTTGCATTTGAGAGCTGGAGTGTGGAGACAACACACAGCAACAGTAGAGGGACAAAGGAGTAGACTGGCACAACTTCATAGCTGGCCATTTGATGCTATCTAGTCCATTGTCTTCAATAACCATATTTCTTACCTTACATGCTACCCTTGTATGCAGTCTTCTGTCATCGCAACATTGGTGACGAGCTGTGTATCGGACCTGAAGCTGGCGTAGCGGTGTTATCCTTACGCTTTTATGGTGTACAGTACCCTTTGTGGGTATGATTGACTTCTTTGCTGTCGATTGGCACTGGAAAATGTGCAGTAAAAAAGCACTATTGAATTAACAAGATACAATTAGCTACTGTGGGTGAATGAATATGTCTTCAAATATGCTCAAACATTAACCAAAACTGACAATGGAGATATGCCAATATCAATATAACTAGGTGGCCTATCAGCCCCTATGATCTGTAGCCTCTCTTTGGTAAACAGTATGCCATGCCCTCTATGAAAGCCTCTATCTATGGTAGTCTGTGGGGCCCTCTGTGTCAGATAGCATAAAGGACCCATTTGTGATTGATGGTCAGTAAGCTCCTTCTATTAGTATGTTAAGCCCATAGTGGTAGTCTCTGGGCCCTTATGTGGAAGTTTCTGGGCCCCTATGTGGAAGTCTGGGGGGCCATTTGTGGTAGTCTGTGCCGCCCTCAGTGGCAGTTTGTGGCCCCTTTGTGATCAGCAGTCTATAGGTTTTCTCTAGTAGAGTGTCTGCCAGGCTTACAAATTTAGCTGAGCAACACCCCTTTAATTTTGATTTTACACACATTACGCTGTCATATGTTATGAATTCGGTTTGTCTTTTAGAAAATGGAACTCTTGTAAGTTGTATAAGCATTAGTAGAAAGCAAATTAAGATTTTGTTTTTAATCATATTGCATTACTGGAACATGTTGTACATTCAGTATAAAAAGTTAAAATGTGCGCTTTACTATAACAGATATGAGGGCAAAACTCTAGACATGGTGATTTCTGTTTATTGTTTGTTTTATCTTCTAGAGCGATTGCAAACTTGCTTTCTATTTTCATGAAAACGGTGTTCAACTAAGAGTTCATGTATAACATGAAAGCCTTTGCTGGTTAGGAGAGGTGACTTTTGTGACAAGTGCAGAGAAGTTGTATGTATTGATTGAATTCAGTATGTATATTCATCTCACGCTCATGTCATATGATTTACAGAGTACATTTTAGGGAAAAAAAACATAATATCAGATTCTGAGTCAGACGAAGGTGCAGGAGAGGCTGTAATCACATCAGATTTTGAAGTCATCAATGAAGACATATTATATTCAGATGCAGAATTTACCTTGAAGAAACACTCATTTCCATAGCCACCTAAAAAACCTTTGTCAAATAAAGACCTGAATGGCAGCTGAAATACCCTAACATAAGAAATTGTTCATAAGACATGTACAAGGCAAAGTGTAGCATATGTAATACAGACTTTTTCGTTGCCAATGGAGACGAGCAGGATATCATTACACATCAAGTAGGATCACAGCATAAGAAAATTGTTTCCAGCAATGCAAAGGAGGCAACAATTTTTGGCATATCTGCAGACACGCTACCAGATCGAAGTAGTTAAAGTACGCCATTTCTTGCTTCGTATTAAAGAGTTTTCATTTTTACTGCATTGCAGTAACAGCATCTAATCTATTCTGAGTTACATGTAATTCATGTGCACTCTTCTTTCAATGGTAGAGCTTTATTTAAGACTTTAACATTTTCAACCCACTGTCCGCTACTGCTCTGGCCTGGTGTTTACCAAGCCAGTCAGCTCTTTACATGCGTCTCTCCCCTATTCACATCAGGCGCAAATCTATTATGTTGGCAGACAGTTTTATTTAATTTGATTTTGCAGCTCCATTGTGGTAATTTGTTTCCTCACCACTTTATGCTTTCTCTGCTTATTTGTTATAATTGTGTACTTTTTTAAAACTTTGTTAAGAGCAGCAGAGGTGATCCGAAGTATACTATGCTTTTAAATATCGCATCTCTTATCGCTCTCTTTGTGGGGTCAAGTTATCCAAAATCATTTATTCCAATTCATCCACTGCAAGAAAGGCCTCCTGTGCACGCACAAAGACATCCTGTATCATCAAAAATGTGCTCACATGGGTATCTGCGGTACGGGACGAAGCGGGCAAACTATGCTCGTCCAGCACAGACATAGCAGAGGCCTTTGCTGCTCATTTTGAGAGAGTGTACTCACCTGTGTGCACTAGAACTGAAGAGGATTGTGCGGATTTCTTAAGGGACTTCGCGCTCCCCACGCTAACTGAGGAGATGTGTGAACATCTGGAGGCGGACGTCACGGTGGAGGAGCTCGGTAGGGCGCTCAACTCCCTGCAGTCGGGCAAAGCATCTGGTCCAAATGGGCTTCCAATCGAAATCTATAAAAGACAAGCCTCGATCGTGACAGCCCCCATGCTCGGGATGCTCAAGGAGGCGCGAGAGCGTGGGTACCTGCCCCCTGACCAGAGAGAGGCCATGATCGTGGTGATCCACAAGGCAGGGAAACCGGCAGACCAATGTGCCTCATACCGGCCGATCTCTTTGCTCAATGTGGAAGCGAAGGCTCTTGCCAAGGTCCTGGCGGATCGTATACTATCGGTGGTTACAGATTTGGTCCATGTTGACCAATCGGCTTTATGCCCCGCAGAAGTACTCGTCATAACCTTCGGCGTCTCTATGGGGTTCTGTATATGACTGAGGATGTTGGAGACACCCAGACGGCATTGATGGCGCTGTACGCATCGATGGCCTTTGATAGCATAGAATGGCCCTACTTGTTTATGGTACTTCAGCGGTTGGGCTTTGGACCGATCTTCTGTAGCTGGGTACGGCTCCTATACGAACGACCGACGGCTCGGGTGCGGGTTAACGGGGCTGTATCTAGGGCCTTTGCCCTGCGGAGGGGGACAAGGCAGGGATGCCCTCTGTCCCCTCTCCTCTTCGCCCTGGCGCTGGAGCCCCTGGCCCACTGGATCAGGAGGGACCCCTCGATTTGGGGACTAGCGGCAACAGACGAATGGGAAGAGCGTATATCTCTATACGCCGACGACATCATCCTCTACCTGGCAAGGCCATACCACTCGATTGCCCAAGTAGTACACTTATTCGAGTTGTTCGGTAGCTACTCCGGCTATACCATTAATTGGTCGAAGTCTGTGATATTTCCCCTGTCGGGTTCTCCCCCTCGAGTCCCGTCTAGGTGCTCTGCACCGGTGGTCCTGGAGGGATTCAAGTATTTAGGGGTGTATATAACGCGTGATAGACAGGAGTTCTTCGAGAGGAATCTCGAGCCCCAGCTGACTCGCCTGCAAGCCGACGTGGCCCACTGGCGCACTCTCCCGCTCTCTCTTATGGGTAGGGCGGCCTTGTTCAAGATGCTCACACTGCCGAGGCTACTGTATGTTCTGCAGAACACCCCATAACCGATACCCACGAGTGTATTCAAACGGATCTCACAGGCGGTTCGGACCTTGTTATGGACCGGACGGTCCCTCAGGATAGCGCTACACAAATTACATAGGGGGGTGTACGACGGGGGATTGGCGGTCCCAGATGTTAAATTATACTACTGGGCGGCACAATTGCAGGTAGTCAATGATTGGGTGTCCACAGAAAGGGACGAACCCGCCTACAGGGTGGACAGAATGGTCATGCCACGGGGCACTTGTGAAACTCTCCTGTATGCCCGTAGACCTCAGAAGGTATAGCCGGACCACACTAGGGTAGTCTTCCACTGCTGGCAGGAGGCGAATCAGCTCCTGGGCTGGGCGGGCAAGTTAACCAGGAGAACTCCACTTTGGCAGGGGGAACTGTTGAGGGAAGTGACGACGTTAACAGGGTTCAAGGGGTGGCAGCAGATAGGTATTGATTATTTGGGGAATGTCTGGAAGGGGGATGCCATCCGTACTTTTGAATATCTTCAGAAGGAGTACAGCTTACATACCTCACAGAGATATCAGTACATACGCCTCCAGCATGCCCTACGCTCCCACATACCAAGTGGTACAGTAATCCCGGAGTACTCCCCGATGGAAGATCGGTTGTTACTCGATCCCATTGCGGAGAAACCCACATCCACAATTTACCGGAAATTGATAAACAATATACCCGATCCCTTGGTTAGTCTCAGAGCGGGCTGGGCCCGGGATCTTGGGAGCCTCGACGAGGAGGACTGGCAGGATGCGCTCCAGGGGCCCAGGGAGATCGCTATCCGTTCTAGGTTTAGGCTCGTACAGTTTAAAATCCTTCATCGCACATACTATCCTCGCACCCACCTGTATACATGGAGTAGGTGTCAGTCAGCGCTTTGTGTGCGGGGTTGTCAACAAGAGGGCTCCTTCTTCCATATTATATGGGAGTGTCCGGTGATCAGTTCATTCTGGGTGAAAGTTACGGATACAATGTCTAGGGTAGCGGGGGTGCCGGTCCCGATGGACCCGAAGTGGCTTCTTTTGTTGATCAAAGGGGACAATGACTGGTCGAGATATGTGGAGCTTTGGCTGGCCCTGGCTGCAGGGGTAGCGAAACAAAATATTGCTAGGGTCTGGGGGGTGCGGGCGCCCCCTCTATGGGAGGATTGGCAGCGGGACCTCGACTGGTGCCAAAGAGCGGAAGAAACGGTGTACAAAAGCAGGGGGTGCACGAAAAAATGGAAGAAAGTATGGGCGCCCTGGCGCAAATATAGAGAGGCGGGTGCCCTCTTGGAGGAGTAGTCAATTTGTAATGATGGAAGACAATTGTGTTTCCCCGATGTGTAATTCCCAAATGATGCCTGAACTGTTCCCCAATGTGCTATTTGTACATGGTATTGTATTGTATGGTCTTACGAGCACTGTTAATAAAAAAAAGATTTCTAAAAAAAAAAAATGTGCTCACATCTTTATGTTATGTTATTTTCTGTTAAGGGAACTTGTTAAGCGCACTTACACCACAAGGTTTCTTGGCGCTGTAGCAACAGAGAAGGAACATGGAAAAAGGGCTTCATCGGATGATTGCACTAGTTATGCGCTTGCTGAAATAACCAGGTCTATAATGCCTGTCTAATTTCAGATAGTTCAAAGCCACCAGTATTGTGAGAGAAAATGAGTTCCAGATCTGAGGAGCTAACAAAAAGTATCTGATACCACCCATCCTTTTCTTTTTGTACTTGGGGATGGACAGAAAATTCTGGGAAGAAGGGAAGAGTCTCTAATTTGGGATGTATTTCCTAAATCTAGAGTTTATAAAAGAGGGACTTTCGTTAGCAAGAGCCTTAAAAGTAATACAACCTATTTTAAAGATAATCTTCTCAGTGGCGTAACGAAACTTGAGAGCCCCCCCTGCAAAGTGCATGGAGGTGACCCCCCCCATGCTCCGGACCCAGCCAGGAGCTCTTAGGCGGGCCCGTGCACAGTGCCAGCAGGGTTTCCCTGGAATTCAGGGGCCACCCCGCACCGCCAGGGCTGCTAGGGCTATTATTATGTCACTGAATCCTCTGCTTTATAGGGAGCCAGTAGAGATCTCTCAAATAGAGGAGTGATGTGACAATGTCTAGGCTATTTGTAAATAAGACGTGCTGCTTGGTTCTGAACAATCTGCAGCAAACATATGAAAACTAACCCCGGGCGGAGCAGGCGGAGTTGCTCTACGCGGAGCTCCACGGATTTGGGCAAAAACGCCGTGGAGCTCCGCTCCGTGCCTCCACCCCCCCTCAATAAATATTTTATGTTATGTTATGTTATGTTATGTTAGTAGAATTTATACAGCGCACGAATACCCGTAGGTGTCTTGGCGCTTCCAATGCTACATACTGTGCTAATTGCCACTACTGCTGAAAAAGCCAGGTCTTCAGTTGTTTCCTGAATTCAAGAAGGGAGGACATTTTTCTAAGATATAAGGGAAGGGAATTCCATTCCCTGATGGTGTTAAAGGTGAAACTCCTACCCCCCCAATTCGACTTTTTAATCCTGACTGGCGACATCAGATGTGCATTAGCCGAGCGCAGATTTCTATTTGGAGAGTGCCAAAAAAAAAGGTTCTCTAGAAATTTCGGCCCTTCTTTGTGCAAAGCCTTATGGGCCATGCAGAGTGCCTTGAATTTTATCCGCTGGCCAACTGGCAGCCAGTGGAATTCTCGCAATATTAATCTGACAGACTGATATTTTGGTATGCCTAAAATCAGTCTTGTGGCCGCATTTTGCACTGCCTGTAACTTCCTTAGAAGGGTGGATTGCAGTTTAATATACAATCCATTGCAATAGTCAAGTTTAGATAATACTAAGGAGGTTACAACCAACTTTCTACAAGATTTTGGAATAAAGGGCAGAATTTTTCTTATGGTCTTAATCATAAAAAGGAAGAAGACACAACCTTGGACACTTGAGCTTTAAAACTAAGTTTTTGTCTACAATAACCCCGAGATTTTTTGCTTTATCTACCGGGGTCGGGAGGGGGCCAAGATTATCCGGCCACCAAGCTGGAGACCAGGGTGGAAAGAGATTTCCGAACATAATCACCTCTGTTTTGTTTGAGTTTAGTTTCAAGCAGTGAGAACTCATCCAATGACTTAAGGAAAGCATACAGTCATGGAGTTTTAGTGAATGGTTAATGTCCTTATCTACTGTCGAGATCACCAGCTGGGTGTCGTCGGCATATGATGTAGGGATCAAATTAAAACTTCTTATCAGTGGCGCTAATTCCGCTACATAGATATTAAAAAGTGTAGGGCTCAACGATGAGCCCTGCGGAACCCACATGGGAGAGTGAAAGAAGCAGACTTAAATTTACCCAGATGAACTGATTGGGTCCTCTCTGATAGGAATGATGTTAACAGGAGAGGGCTTTACCTCTTATCCCAATTTCCTGTAGACGATAAATTAGAAGAGAGTGGTCAACCGTATCAAAAGCAGCGGATAGGTCAAGCAGCACCAAGGCTGCCGACCCACCGCTGTCTAATGAGAACCGGATTTCTTCTGTAGTCTTGATCAAAGCTGACTCTGTGCTATGGTTAGCTCTAAAGCCAAACTGGTATGATCTAAAATTTGGTTCGTTGTAATAAAGGTAGAGAGTTCCACATTCATGGTTTTCTCAATTATCTTAGCAGGAAGTGGAATTTTCGCAATGGGCCGGTAATTGGCTGTATCATTTACATCTAAATTGTTTTTTTTTTAAAAGGGGCAAGATACAAGCCTGCTTCCACACAGTGGGAAAAGATCCTTGATCTATCATCTGATTAAATATCTCAGATAGGTGTGGACCAATGAAGTGGGAGATATTTTGTAGGATCTTAGGAGGACAAGGGTCTTCCGGAGAGCCTGACTTGGCCATGGAAATCAATTTAATAATTTGCAAAGGAGAGGTCGGTGAGAAATTAAAAGGAGGGACTTTTTCATTAATTTCTTGTTCAAATTTTTTACCATTTGATACGGAATGAGTGAACTGATCATATATTAGATCAACCTTCGTTCTAAAGGAAAAAGCCAGAGCATCACAAAATTCTTGAGTAAAGTTAACCGAATCATCTTTTTTGATTGTGGTCAGATGTTTCACAGTTCGAAATAGTTCTTTACTGGAACCACTAGATTTTTCTATTTTAGCTGTATAATAAAGAGTTTTTCACCAATCAACTTTTTTTTAAACTCTGACAGCATAGATTTATAACGTTTTTTTTCTAGAAGTTCATAGTTTTTACGCCAAATCCTTTCTTGCCTTCTGCAAGCCTGTTTATCTATTCTCAAGGCTTCAGAAAACCAAGGGGCAGATGGTGATTTCCTATTTTTATTAATGCAGATACTAGGAACTAGATTTGCAAAATTGGTCTCAAGCCAGTTAGTATATTTTTTTGCCGTAATTTTCATTTTTATTTTATAAAATATTTATTGAGGGGGGTGGAGGCGGGAGAGTATGGGGCTGAACTCCGCTCCGCTGCGGAGTCGGAAGTTTTGCATGAACTTTGCGTTCTCCGCGGCAAACGCAGTATGCAAAAATCAGCAAGCTCCGCCAGCGGAGCGGAGTTCCTGCCCAGGGTTAATGAAAACCCACAACATGGATATTTCTTAGTTTGACTGCAACATGGATATTTCTCAGTTTGACCTCGCAACATGGATATTTCTCAGTTTGACCTTGCAACAAGGATATTTCTGGGTGGCAGTGAAGAGCTCAACTAGGGAAACTTTAAGTATAAACATTTTTAGCTGAGATACTTTAGTTTCACTTCTCATCTGACATACATTTCTATGATGATGCAGATGAAACCACTACTGCAGTTGCACAGCAGATTACAACCAAATTAGGTGAATATGGCTTAAAATTGAAAAATGCAGCTGTAGACCGTGGAGACAATGGAAACGTGAACTATGAAAGACATTCTGTTTTTCAGTTGTTGAAGGAGTGAAAACATTCTTCCAGCAGGCTGTCCTGCACACATCTGCATATCAGCCCTAAATGAACCTTTAATGGCCTTTTTTTATTGATGTTGAATCGTTTTTTTTTAAATGTACAATAATTTAGCTTCCTCAGCAAAATGAAAAGCAGAGTAAAAAGAGTGTTTTTTTCTATTGTGGATTTGTAGGGGCAGTCTTTGTTTCACCTTGGTCCAACGCAGTGGCCCATCTCATTCCCAGTCATTGATCAACTTTTGTAATGCTGAGCTGCAGCAAAATCCTATTTCTTCAGTCTAGGTCAGAAAAAACACACCCAGAGCTATATGGGATTTTTTGGGACGACAACGAGGGAACGTTAATTATTTATTTAATTTTCCCTCATGGTCGTCTGTCAAATCCCCCCTCCCCCCAACCCGGCCCCACTGCCCCATTGCTCTTACCTGCACGGGCCACACCTGGCTTTGCAAGTTGTCACAGGCAACAACTTATCCTGTGACCAGAAAAGTCAAACTCGTTCTTGCCCTCTGAAGTGCCCAATGTAAAAAAAAACTGATTTCACTTCTAGTTTCTTAACCTGACAACAATGCAGTAACTGAGAGGATTTTTTCTCAAATGAAATTCACCTGCTCTAAAACACAAAATAGGTGCAATGCTGAACTTGTTAAGGCGGGACCAGGTTAATTTGAAATATTTATACTATGCGCAGGTTTGTATTTCTTTTCTCTTAGGAAAAGAACTTCTGAAGCCTGTCAGCAATGATTAAAAAATACTATACCTTCAGAAAGAACAACTAAAACTAGTTCTACTATCTATGAGCTGAAAGTCTGCGTTCAGCAACAGAGCACTGTCTGGTACTATCATTTATGATAGAGGGGCGGAAACTTGTAACTACCGTCCCTTATGTCTCCTGTCACATTTTGCATAGGTGTGCATATGTTTGCTAGTTTTTTAATCTTTACGTATGCCCAGTTACATATGAATGTTTGCTCAATACTGCAATGTCTTAAACGATCAAAAGAACATAATCCTATTTTGACTTGTACTTTTGTAGGTCGTCTAATTACTTACTTTATTTACATAATTGCTTGACCTCCTCAAATGTGGCCATGAAAGTGACCTTTTGTCCTGAATTTTGATCCTTTGTCCTCAACGTTTACAAAATTAGCCTCCATGCCAGGTGACCACCTTACTCTCTGTGCTTGTACAATCTATGCTCAGTGGTCATACAACTAAGAGGGGCTGCTGAGTGATGGAAATCTGCATCTATTCATGGCTAATTGTGCTTTACTGCGATTAGGGAAAATCGAAAAAGTGCCTTAGGGAATGTTAATGCTGTAGCAAATCAAGATCTGCTTCTCCTAGTTGCATGATTTTTAAATTAATAGAAGAGTAATTAGTGCAGTCATTTGTTGCTAGTTCACTGCATCATATCATTAACTGCTAATTCGGCATTGGTGCAGGGCAAGGAAATGCATGTTAAGATGCGTGATTTTCCTGATAAAAGAACTTTATTGAATTTTAGACCAGCTGAACTAGTGGAGAAGAGTACATGGCACACACACATGATACATTACAAGGTGGGGTATACAGTCCATACAAGGCAGAACATCCAGGAGGTGTAGGACAGTAAACATAAGGGTTATCCATTAGCACAACTCCACATTTAGCTAAGCAAACTGCCTCAGCCATTTCCCCCACACCAGGCCATGTTTTTGGGGACAACCGCGTGCTTCAAATACCACGCGCTCCTGTTGCGCACACCAATCCACACCCCCCGTCTCCACCCTGTCAGGGTAGGAGATCCGGGAGACATTCATCGCATGGCCATGTCTTTCTTCGCCACCAGGAAGGCCGTGCTCAGGAATGCCCTCTTAGCCCTCATACCCCCTGAGCCCTCAAACAACCCAAGAAGAACCAATAAAGGAGAAAGGGGAACCTCCCATCCCAGCACCTCCGACAACTCTTGGGTCACCCTAGTCCAGTACTGAAGCACCACTGTGCAGGTCCATACCATGTAATAGAAATCTGCTTGGTCAATGCCACATCAAGGGCATGCAGAGGTGTAGCGTAAGCCCTCCCAGTACAGGCGAATTGGGGAAATGTATACTGAGTAAAGATAATTTGTCTGAATGAGCTGTAGTTTGGAGGAGGTGGTAAGCTCCCAAGGAGCCATCAGTGCATCCTGCCAGTCCTCATCCTCCATGGGGTCCATCCATCCCTTTCAACGAGTCCTTAAAGTGGTCCAGTGAGCCGGGGAGATGATAAGTGTGCGGTAGATCAATGAAATCCCTCCGCAGCCCAGGTTTTCCATAAGCAGCTTGGCTTCCAGGGTATTTAACTCTGGGAAAGTGATGGCTGGGAGGGAATGAGCGTGGAGAGCGTGTCTGAGTGGGAGGTATTTATAAAATTGGGTGTGTGTAAGGCTGTATGTCGGTTGAAGTTCCTGTAAGGAACGTATGTGTGTGCCCGACCATACATCACCTAGTAGCGTAATACCAATGAGATCCCAAGAGAGGAAACCGCTATGTGCGGCCACTTCCTTCAACCGGATGCAGTGCCAAAGCCGCTTCTGTCGTGCAAGTATGGCCTCCCACTGTACATGTTGAAGGGCTGCCTTCCATGCAAGAAACACAACTCAGATCATCAACGGCATCAAGAGAGAGACCGGAGACCCATAGAGCATGGCTTGGAGATGGGGAAAGCCCAGCTGCAAGAGTTCCAGACAATAGGCGGGATCAAACCATCCCCCATCAAACCTGTCATGGAGGACGAGGAAATGGGAGGACAGATAGTAGAGATAGAGATTGGTCATGCCCAGGCCTCCATCATAGGGGCCCTGTTGACAGTGTACAAAGGCAATGTGTGGCCATGAACCCCTCCACAGAAATGCTTTGGCAGCATCCTCTAGTGGACAGAACCGAGTGGAATGGTAAATTCTGAAAAACGTAAAGAAATCGCTGGAAAATCATAATTTTGCAGAGGGCAATGCACCCCAAGACATTGAGGGGGAGGATACACCATTTAATAAGGTCTGACTTGGTTTTTTGAACCAGGGGCTGGAGGTTAAGGGCCCAGGTGAGTTCGGGTGCAAAGCGACCCAAATGCCCAAATATTTAAAACTGAGCCGGTGTAGAGGAATAGTTGTTTGCCAATCGAAGCAATCTCTAGACGCTGCCAGGGGAATCAGTACCGATTTAGAGGAGTTCATCCAAAGGCCAGAGGCTCTTTTGAATTGTTCAAGTAATAGGAGACATCAGGGTCACTCACAGCTGAGTGGGCAAGATAGAGTAGGAGATCATCGGCATACAATGAGATCCTCATGCCCCTCACGCCAGACCCAGTCAGTATATTGGGGGTCTGCATGGATGAGTTCAGCCAGAGGCTCTATCGCGAAGGCAAAGAGGAGGGGAGACAGGTGGCAGCTCTGCCTGGCCCCCCGTTTTATGGTGAAGGCATCAGAGAGGACTCCATTGACTTGGACCTGGGCAGTGGGGTTTGAATAAAGAACCCGAACCATGCTCTGAAATCATGGTCCACGGCCAGCGCGAGCCAACACCAACTGGAGGTAATCCCAGTCCACAGTGTCGAAAGCCTTCTCAAAGTCATTAAGGAGCAAGGCTAGGACATAAGGCAGTCGATGACTGTGGGCCAGGGTCAAGTGCAGCCGGCAGATATAGTGTCTCGTGCTCTGGGATGGCATGAAGCTGCACTGGTCTGGTTGCATCAACCTAGTCAGGGCTTGTTTGAGCCTGTTAGCCAGTATCGCCGCAAAAAGTTTAACCTCGCAATTGAGGAGCGATATCAGGAGGTAACCCACGCATGATGAGGAGGGGTTCTGCGTCTTAGGTATTACTACTATAGTGACCGAGTCCAACTCCAGCGGGAAGGACCCAACCCGACAGACCTCCTAATAGAGCAAAAGAAGAAAAGGGTTTCCTGGAATATAGAGTAGTATTCCATGGGGAAACCGTCTGGAACCCAGAGTTTTAACCTGTCCTCATACCGGACAGTGCCTCTCCAATCTCTTCCGCTGTGAGAGGTGCATCCACCAGGTGAGCATCGGAGGGGGGCAACTGAGGAAGGGGGACCGAATCAAGGAAAGACCCGGACACAGCCGCACCCCTGTCCAGTGGCTTGGAGTATAATGTACGGTAGTATTGGATGAAAGTTTGAGCTATCATGGGAAAGGATTGCTGAGACTGACGAGAGTCATCTCAGATCTCAGGGACAATCCTGTTGGCCTGCTGACGGGAGACCAACCAGTAAAGTAGTTTTCCTTTTTGTCTCCCCAGCCGTAAATCCCAGCCGTTGTGGCACACCAGAGGGGTTTGGCTGCATCAAGGGAGTGCAAACGAATGTCCTCACAGATAAGGCCTATTTGGCGATAGGTATCCGTCTGTGGTTAGACTCCAACTGCAGCTTCAGGTGAAGGGCACATGTCTCCACCGGGGAGAAACGAGAGCAGAACAATCATGCTCTTGCGCCCTAATATAGCTCTTAGCAGAGCCCCGTACTGTTGCCTTACTAGCGGCCCAAAGGGCTCCCATACTTGTAACTGAGTCCTCATTATTGTGGAAGTAAGTACGGAGCTCAGACCCGCAGGTTGGTGCCCAAGATGACAGAGCAGAGGGAAGTGGTCCGAAATACCCAGGGCAGAATCTGGATCTGAGTGAACAACTGGGAGAGAAGGGCGGGCAGGAAGGCAAGGTCTACTCGAGAGTGAATGAGGTGAGCCGTCGAGGTATGTGTGAATTGCTGATGTTGGGGGTGCCAGTATCTCCACACGTTGCAGAAATCCAAAGCCATGGTCCAAACAGTGAGATGGTGGGCACCGAGCCCTTAGGAGCCAGTGGGGATGCCAGTACTATCCAGGTCGGGATCAAGCACTGTGTTAAAGTTGCCCCCATTACTGTGAGTCCATGTGGAAGGCTATGAGAAGACAGGAAAGGTCTCAAAGACTGGGGGACAGCAAGGCAGGCGGCACATAGACACACAATTGCAGGACCACTTGACCTTCCAGTGTGCCCTCAAAGGCAATAAAATCCCCTTGTGGGTCATGAGTCACGCACCTAACCACAAGAGGAAAGTAACAGCATGAAAGACTTTATCATAGCTCTTACGCACTAAGAAAGGGCAGTGTTCCCCCATGAGATGGGTTTCTTGCAGCAACAGGACCTCAGGGCGGTCCTGGTGAGTGAAAGTAAAAACTGCAGCTCGTTCACTCGGTCTAGTAGACTGTTAACATTCCACGACAGGACTTGGAAGGCCGTATGGGTGGAAGGTGGAGTTTATTGTGAGGGAAGGGCGACGGACAGCCCAGAAAGCAGGGCCCGCCAGTTCTGATGGAACCATAGTGAGTATGCCAGTGGTGTTTTGTGGAAGGATGCAAACCCAGGACTGTGTGTAGGAGCAAAGCAAGTGTGTGTGCCAAAACCTAAAAAGGGCAAAAAAGAAGTTAACAAATACAGCAAACAACAGTGTGTAAATAAAACTCCACCCCTCAACTCCCACCCCTCCCCACACTTCAACCCTAGAAGCATCTGTCGCCCTGTAAAAAAGGTATGTTACTGAAAACAATCACAACACACATCATGTACATCTCGAGGGAAGAAAACCCCCATCATTGCATGAGACGACCACAGCCGCCATCGTACAAGCGAACAGGAGACCCCTAAGTGCCAGGTAAACCAGGGAGGTAAGTTTCACAATAGATTAACAGCATGTCAGATAGAGGAATAAAACAACATCTAAAGTAAAACGTTGTGTAGCCAGCAGAGCCAAGCCCCGTCCTATGGAAGGGTTGTGAAGCAAGTCAGACCCAACATGCTGATCGGTTGGTGCAATCAGGGAGGCCGGTCCGCCTCTCCAGCTCTGTATTGTCGTCTCCTGCTGCCGATGTCAAGCCCGAAGCGGACCCGGGCGTCTGAGGATAGCAGCCATAGTGTCACAGCTGCCAGAGTGTCTTGGGCCTCTACGAGTAGACAAAGAAACATAGTTGGGAGGCAAACAGGACAAGGCCTAGGTTAGGAGGATGTGCAGAAACTAGAGGTCAATGGCAGTCAAATGGCAGGGCTGCAGGACAAATCAGAGTCAGTGTTAAGGATGGCTGGGTCATGGAGCGAGGCCGCCTGCCCATCCGTCACCACCTCCTCACCTTCCCCGCCAGGGGCAGGATTCGAGGCAGGTGGAGAAGATAAGTGTGGATGCTCCCGGGGAGACCTCGTGGGTAAAAGTGACTGGCCACCTCTGCGCCACCTCCACGATCAGGAACGACGTCTACACGGTTTAGGCGGCACTTGTACTTCCAGGGTGCCAGGTGCCTTCTGGTGCTGTGAGGGGGAAGCGATGGGACCATGCAGTCCTATTTTCATGCAGTGGGCACTCCTCCGTGAGCCATTTCAGGCAGAGTCAGGAGTGTCGAAGAAATGTGACTTATTGAGGTGGATAACACAGTCGCGTTGGGAAGAGCAGACAGTATTGAAGCCCCATAGCTCTCAGTTTTTGTTTAACCTATGTGTATGAGCGCCTCTGTTGCTGGACCTCACGGGTATAACCAGGGAAAAGAAGAACTTTGGTATCTCCGTAGCGGAGGTTGGGGTGCTGTCGAGCCTCTCGGGGAACGTTGTCTCTGTCCCGATAATTAAGAATGCGGGCTATTATGGGGTGGGGCAAAGCCCCTGGTGGAGACATAGGGGTCAGGGCTCAGTCGACTCTCTCAATGGCAAACCATGAGGACAGACGATCAGCAGGCATCCAGGATTTGATCCAGTGTTCCAAGTAATCAACCATCTGTTGAGGATCATCTCCCTCCGCCCACTCCAGTACTCCAATCAAGCAGATATTGTTGCACTGACGTCGATTTTCCACGTCTTCAGCATGCTTGTGAAGTGCTGCCATTCATGTGAATAAAGTGGAGACCTGTTTTTCGAGAGTGGAGATGTAGTCCTTAGCCGAAGAGATCCGGGATTCAGCTTCCGTGAGCCGCATTGTGGCATTACGGAGATCCTGGCGCAGTAATACCACATCCATTCTAACCTCACCAATCTTGGTCTCCACCACTGCCTGTGAAGTCTGGATCACTTGCAGTATCACGGTGAGGTCGGTGGCGGAATAGGCGGGTCTGTCGTCATTCGGCGGGCCTGGAGTACCACTGGAGGAGCCAGTCGTGTACTGGTCCTATTTTCATCAGTGTAGGCGCGAAGCAGGCAGTTCTGTCTTTACCCATCATGTCGGGGTAATGTGTGGCAAGTTTGCAGGCATAGTACCAGTTAGGCCCGTGTTCTGACCAACAACAACAAAGACAGTGAGGGGGGACGTCCAGCCCCAGGTGAATAGCCACTGAGCCCAACCACAAGAGCTAAGTGGAGCATTTAGTAGGACCAAAGAGAGAACAGTGTTGAGGGGCACTTCTTAGCCAGCAGCAGCCAGTTTGTGTGACCCCAGAAAGTAAAAGTTGCCCCTGCGGGGCAAAGCAAGAGTTGTGATTGTTGAGGTGAGCCTCCCCATAGTCCAGAGTTGCACCATTGAAGGGGCCCGACCAGCCACAGGCAGTGTTCCAGCAGCAAGTGGAGGGGGTACCGGGGCAGCGCAGAGGGGTGCTACGCAAGGATTTGTGGCGCTTCAGTGGATGCAGCCAGCACGGGGCAGAGGCCTCACCAGGAAGCCGACTGGAGTCACCAGTATGCGGCAAAGAAAAACTGTGAGGCCCGCCCCAGGGAGACTCATCCATTCAGCTGCGCAGCTATGGTCTCACCTGGGGGACGGGCAGAACATTCTAGGGAGTTACCGTCATTGCATCTGTCCTTGCACAATCGGGGCTGAACCCCCACCTCAGCAGAAGGCAAGGCAGCAGCGGTGCTCTGGGCACAAAGCGAAGGGCTGAAGCAGAAGGCCACACTTCCGTGTGGGTTTGCCGCTCTCCACCAGCCCCTGGCTCCATGGGGGCTTCTATGGTGACACTTGGGCAGGAGGGGGCAGTCCCGAGAGACAAGGTCGCGGGCAGGCAACCCCCTTGCATAGGTGGGGAACGCCCAATGAGCGGCCATGCAGCAGGGTGCTCACTTCTCAGTCCGGCGCCGGCCCCCGATTCCAGCTGTACCCCAAGCGGCCCAGGATGTCTCGCCGGTGCCCTGCACCCTTCAGCCTCCGGAATCACCTCGGGTCTTTCTCTGACGTGTGGCGCCAGCAATCACTGCAGTGCAAGCCGAAATCATGGAGGCAGCACAAAGGTGAGGGAGTCCCCGGGCCGCTCCGCGTCCTACACCTCGCGACTGCTAAAGCCCGCCACAGGCCCTGGAGCTATATCAGGTGCCAGGGTCCATCAGGAAAGCTATAGGGAGAGAGGAGGGTGGCAGTGCCTCACTCGGGGACCCCAAGTGTGGCCGACGTCTCAGCAATCCAGCTGTTGGGGACTTACTTGTGGCAACAACAGGGGTTCTTGGACACCAACGACCCTCAGCAGCCAAGGGGACTTCATTAGGGGTGGCCGAGCAATACTTCGCATTTTCAGCAACTCCACGGAATTCCGCGGAGTGAGACTCCGTAAGCTTCGCCCAGGAGGCATGTTTTGTCATGTTTTTCAGTGCTATTCCACAGTATTGTAATACATCACAAAGACCTTTTCATTTGCCTGGTGTCTTGAAACTTTTGTGTTATAGCAGCCTCTAATTCAGTGCAGCCTTATCTGGAACCTTTTGCATGATCATACTTCCTAAGTGCATTCCCACTCCAATAGTGACTCCTGATGAACCGTTCCACCATTTAAGCTTTCAAGACGTAATTCTTTGCAGTTGTAAATGCTGTCATTTTTCTTTATAAATCTGAGTTTCACAGGTACAGCAGTCACATATGAACTGGCATAAGGTATTTGATACAACTGAAGCATGTGCGCATTCTTCCTGCTGCATTCTACAATCTCTGCAGTCTGCAAATGACTTGCTTCAGCAGTAGATTTTCAAGATCTTCAAGATGGTTTTGTGGAGTCTGACTGAAGTGGGCAATAGGTCTACTTTCTAGGTTTCATGGCATGCTCCCACTGCTGGAATTTTTGTTTATGGTGGATTCTGGATTAATTTTTAGGAAATGTAAATTCCTGTTCAGATGTTAATCTGAATGTAAATTAAACCACTGGACAGTAGATCGTAAAGGTTTTACCTTGGAATAAAACATGCCTTGATACACCGAATGTGTTAATATATATTGCTGAAGTAATATAATCGGCAAAAATGGGGTGGTGGGCATTAAGAAGGGGAAGAGAGGTGCTCAATCAACTCACATAGGGCTGTTAAGATTAGAAGAATTAATCCTCGAGCACTCTCAATATCCAGTCGTCCAAAGGAAACTCGCTACTGGAAGTGTATCTTCTTGAACGTATGATGGTAAGTTCCTAACTATAGGTCTCAAGAACACATCAACATATGCCGACAACCTCTCCTTTGGTGATCCTATTCCTGATATAATTGGTCTACCCCATTGGTAACGGTTGTTCTTTGTATATTTTAGGTAACGTGTATAAACATAGACATATGGGTTTATAAAACCACATTTTTAGTTTCTGATTTATTACTTTCATAACATTAGGAATAGGGTTAACACTTAACTGGAACAAGTTGTGTCTGAAAGTTGTGTCAGAATTTCATAATCATAATCCTTCCTATTCATCAACACAATATTACCACCCTTGGTCGCTTCTCTGAGTATCACACTTTCATCTTGTTTCAGATCCCTTAATGCCATACGCTCCTCTCTTGTTAAATTATTATATTTACTCTTACCTTTCTTTTTTTATATTCTCAATCCAATCATCTAAGTCAAGTTTAACTGCTTTTAGAAAAAGATCCAAATTGTTCCCACTTGGTATCTGTGGTGTGGATCTAAATTTTTGTTTTAAACCACAACTCACATTAGAACAAGTGCTCATCTCTAAATCAGAAAATAATTTCTCAATCACATTTGCTTTATTATCCCGTTCTGTAATTGATAGAATTAATGCAGTATCAGAAACTACCCGTATAGTGTACTCACTTGGCTAATGAGTCTGTCCCAATCCAGCTAATTAGGTTGAGCCTGCAAGCTGAAAACCTTTTAAATTTCAAATTCTCAACAAATTTAAACAGATCAATTTTAATTTGATAAATATCACAGTCTTCCATTGGGCAAAACTCCATTCTCTTATGCAAAACTGAAATCATTTCATTAGTTAGCACTTTGTCAGACAAGTTAATTATTGATACATCATACTCCAGAGAAATAACAGTTTCAATTGTTTTAGAATTAACATCATATATTCTCATTGTTTGTCTCTGTTCCAAGACCTGGTTATGGCAACTGTTCTTTCCTTTGGCCGTCCCCTTTCTTTTCTTCGCCCTTCTTGTCCTTTTGGTAAGTCTGGGGTTGTGATTTTGTATTCATACTCCTGTTCCCTATGCGAATCCTTCTGACTTCCTCGGAAAAACTCACGTGCACTGATCTCCTTTGAACTACCTTCCCCTAGGTCACTTTACTCCTCTGTTTTTATGTTTTGTATATAAACATTTTTAGAGCTTATGAAGTGAAATGTACAATGATTTGTTATATAATTTTCTATTCCTAATGAAGTCAATCTGTGACGAAACACGTGTTGGCTAGAATGGAAGAATAAAGAAAAATTTAGAATACTTCCAGTACTAAGTTTTCTTTGGACGACTGGATATTGAGAGTAGGCCTGGGCAGAGTTACCAGAGCAGAACTCCGAGAAGTGACCAAAAAACTCTGCAGCTCTACGCGGAGTTCCACAAGCGGTGGAGTGCGTTAGGTTGCGATGTTCGTGCTGATTTTTAGCGCTGGGTGCTTGTCCTGCACTAGAAAATCAGCACAAACGGCACCATGCACAGCGTCAGTGGGCGCTGCTTCTTTCTGCCGCTGAAGTAGATGTTCTACTCGAGCGACAGCTTCCTCAACGTGAACGCAAGGTTTCTCAACGCGAGCGTTGGCGGCAATCCGGTACCCCCCGCATTGAGAAATCTCACTGGGAGGTGGTCTGGAGTAAGATTTTCCTCGCTCGTGCTCGCCAACTTAATGTTGGTGAGCACGAGTGAAGAAAAAACTCTGCGCGCTGCGTGGAGTGGGAAAAACTCAGCGAGCGGAGAGGAATTTCACGCACGGGCCTAATTGAGAGTGCTAGGGGATTCATTCTCCTAATTTTGGTCTTTTTTTCCTACTAAGGAATGATAGAAACCATTCCTTCCTTTTGAGCACCAGGACTTTATGGATTTGAATAATTGTTGAAACTGTATGTGGAGTGTGCCCTATTTTTCTCCTAGTTGCCACTTGCAATGTAAGGACCGGTAAGATGTTTGGAACAGACAGTGGTAGTGTTAAGTAAGATGCTGCAGGGCCCCAAAGAGGCTGTCTTCACCTAGATGACTTCAAAATGAGGTCATGTAGAATCACCATGATGTCAAAGGTGTCTATCTAAGGCTGTCTAAGGGGAGTGCAACATTTGGTCATGCCATCATAGACCAGTGCAAATTGAAGCCATGCGTAACTGGTACAAAGTCTTTATGAAACAACGAGATCCTGTCAGGCTGTGCAGAGGACAGATAGTCCGAATGCTGTGACGAATGGGGCCATGCAGGGCAGCAATAATGTCTGTTCAAACAGAGAGGACTACAGAAAGTGATCAAACAGGGCCACCATGAATTACAGGCAGCTTGAAGGGAGTATGAATGATGTAATGCAGAACCACCATATCACCTACTGTAAACACAAGAGAATAAATGTACCTGCACGCTATTTCCCCCCCAAAAATAAAATGGACATGTAAAATAATGCATTTTTAGGACATTTTAGAAGCTAGAAATTAAGGATATGTTTTAAATCCCATGAGAGTTTTATTGGGTGAGAAGATTTCAAAATTCTTAAGTATAAAACTCAAAAAATAATGTGAAAGCAATAGAAAATAGACCTGGCAAACACTCAGTTGTACGATCCTGTAAAAGGCAGTTCCCATTGCAGAACCTGCATGCAAAGTTCTGCTTAATAAGTATCAATCGCTATGAGTAGTGTAGAAAACATATGGGCAACCTTTATCAGATTGTTAGAACAAATACCAAGAAAACGAAACTATTGATAGGAAATATCTGGAATATCCTTCTTATCTGTCCTGCTAAATCTTGCCCATGCTACACTGAAATTCATGACATCTTATCTGCAGCCAAGGCTGGTTACCAGCTTTCCAGCTTTCAATATGTAAGCTGAGGAGCAACCTCAGATGGCTCTTGGGATGGTACTTGGGTATTTCTCAATAGGGGGCTTTGCAGGTGGCATGAAAAGATGGCTCTGGTCCTTCTGACGCCCAGTCTTTAGCCAGCAGGAAGAGATTCTCAGGACTTCCATGTCCAACCTGTTCCCATGGACACAGGTATATCCATCCCAGGTGCTGGGCATGATGGTTTCGCAGGACTTCCATGTACAACCTGTTCCCATTGACACAGCTATATCCTTCCCAGGTGCTGGGCATGATGGCTTGGTGAAGACCATTATGCACATAAATATACCATCGCCAACCAGTATCACAATAATGACAATTTTCTCAGGTGCTGTGCCAAAAAGCATGGACTTATCACAGTGGCTGGGGTCAGCAGGAAACCTCACTTGAAACCTGATTGAATTATTCCAACCTTGTTACCAATCATCTATGAGCTATAACTTGTTCCCCAGAGCTTTTTCCATCCACACCGACAGATAAAAAGGAACGAGGCAAGCCGCCCCTCCTTTTGCCTCCAAAGGAGGCACACCCAATCAGAGAACCTTTATAGCTGTATCTTTTGTTGGCAAATTATCACAATGTCCTTTATTCTCTCAACTGTGCAGGTATTTATAGTTATGTGGTAGATGGCATTCTAACAGTGTTTTATTGTGTTTTGTGTTGTGTCTGTGTGCTGTGTGTGTAGACGTCATTACGAATGCCTTGCATGCTAGGGTGATAATTGCGTACACATGGCGATACTGTGGGGTGTGTTATTTACTATTGTACATTACCACACATTCTGAGTTTCAAACTTCAGAATGTTAGCTAACACTATAAAAATATGTTTTAAAAAAAATAATAATTTGTGCAGTTTGCCCACACAATTTGCACCAGATTTTACCTAGCTAAAATCGTGCTGGCAAACACCCTGTGGTGCACAGTTACCACACTTGTTGGAATCCTGATTCTGGCACAAATGGGACTTTGTACCCGAATAGCAACCTGACGGGCACGCTGAATGAGGCCAGGGGTGACCGTGACAAATGCCAGAAACAATTGACTGTAAGTATCTTATTGCAAAATAATGCATCTGCTTTACTTAACGATAGGCACATACTGAGCATCATACTAACAGCATGGACCAAGGGAGAAGCGTCTTTGGTTCACATGATATGGGTGGGCCACAAGTTGAAGGATTATTGGAAAGTTGTTTAGGCGACATAATGCAAACTAACGAGATGGATGTAGTGTCCGGCTGGACACGTTCTAGTGTTCTGCCTGTTGTACCCCACACTTTACACCCACCCATCAGAGGCGTCACCAGTCAGGTGACCCTTCAAATAAAAGGGGCCGGGCGCACGTGCCCTGGGCCAGTTCCAGTCACTACAACCATGTGCCTGTGTCATTATTTCTACGGCATGCAGGCTTAGGGCCCAAGACCCTACAATGGCGATGATGGGGTCTGCCCCGCGTGGAGGCTGACAACCACCTCGCAGTTCCTGGTGGGGGGAAGAGTAAACCGTGTCCAAGGTACCCCACACCTGCTGCGGACACACATACGACCAGGGCCCTGGCATCCCTGAACACGCGCCCCCCTGACAGCTGCCCACATGCTGATGCCCCTGAGGCGTGATACGGACCGGCCCTGCAGAGTGAAGTCAGTGAAATTGGAGCGCTGCAAGTAGCGAGGCACCCCACGCTGCCAACCAGCCGGCAAGAGGCCTCCCCGTTCCAGCCGTGGAGGGAGCTGGCAGTCTGAACTGAAGGTACAGTGCTCAAAGCACCCTCTCACGTTAAAGTGGTGCATCAAACAAATGAATAAAGTACGAGCCGCACGAGCTGCCAGACGCATATGCGGCCCATACCTGCTGAGATGCACATAAGCTGCCGGTGCCTGCCATCGCTAGTCTCGTCCCACATGACACTGTCCGTCACTCACAGGAGAGGTCGGCCTGCATGGCAGCCATCTGTGAGCAGTGCACGACCCGTCATTCTGGGATGGCTGCCGTGATCCACCGTGTCTGAGGTGGCGGCATGAAAGCGAAGTGCGCAGGACAGAAGTCGCCTTACCACGCCGGCGCCGTGTGGCCCGGAATCTGTAGCTCCGGCACCTTCCCACACACCCAGGAAACTGCCGTGGTCTGACTGGCGGTGGCCGAAGCACCACCTAGCAGCAGCCCAGTAACCCGCATAAGTGCCCTGCATGTGGTGCCCGGTGCTAAGGCAAGAAAACACACGCCGACAGTGTGGTCGCCACTGCTCCAGCCGCGCCTGTGTAGGTGACCTGACTGCATTTACCTTAGAGGCAGCCAGAAGAGAAACGTGCGCCCGCCTGCAAGAGAGGAGAGACCCTTCCTCTCTTCCGTGTCTACAGCTCCACTCCCTTCCCAGCCTTTGAGAGAGACGGCCAGGCAGGAAGAGACGGACCCCTCCTGCAACAGCCCAACTGGTGAAAGGCTGCAGCCGACCGGCAAATCATGGAAAGTGGTTGCTGTTCCACCTAGTGCCTCCCCCCCTCACTGCACCACATTGAAGAAAACAATCGAGCACCTTCGCCGTGGGCCCATGGACATACTTAGCCTCCCACCTCTGCGAGTGAGAGTTACACGGCCTGGGGTTCATGAAAGCTGCTGTGGCCGGAGAGCATTGGTGGCAGCAGCGCCACCTACGAACATTTGCTGCCAAAATAAGCAGGAGCAAACAGACTGAGTGAAACCCTGCTGCACTGTCTCACACTGGTAGCAGATCCAGGCGGGAGGCCCCAGGCTCACGCCTCCGCCCATAATAGCTGACAGCCAGAGGGCCCCATGCTCCAGACCGAAGCTGCTATAGAGGGCCTCATGCACCCATTGTGCTTGCCTATTCTCTTAAGGGGAGAGACTGGGAACCCCTGCAGAGAGAGAGAACCCCATGAAACATGAAGTAGCCCCATGCGGCTTAAGGCTTTCGAAAGGGGCATGCATCTCTAAATAGCCGGCGCACCGCATAAAGCCAGTCATGTCTACCAGTTTCGCCCTCAAGCATTGTGAGCACGCCCGCAGTCACTGCCTGCATCACCCTCAGCCTCTGGGAGGACTGGTGGAACCCAGACAAGCGCCTGCTGCGCCACATAGCAGTCAACTGTGCAAAACCACACCAAGCGAGAGTGGCTGGCTGGAACAACCCCAAGTGGGTCAGGACTTTCAAAAGATAGTTTGCTGCAGCCCCTGCTGGTGAGCGAGGGTGCAACCCCAGCATAAGAAACATTAAGTAGGTCTCCACATGTGAGCTGGGAGTCTGAAGAGCATGACAGGACTGCCAAACCAGGCCACCAATATCCAGGCCGGGCTGCGACATCAAGCGGCAGCAAAGAGCCCCAAGAAGCCCTCAGCACCATTAGAAAGACTACCTCAGCCCAGACAGGCATCAAGTAGACAAGGCAGCAAGCCCTACGTTGAAGTATGTGAAGACCGTACACATAGCGTGCAACCCCCAGTGGCTGTCGGATGCCACCACAAGCAAAGAAACAGCGCCACACGCCCCTAGTGGTGAACGACCACCACCACAAGAAAGAGGAGCAAGCACGCCAAGCGCCAGAAGAGGCTGCCGCGAAGAAGGATCAAGAGCGCGGAGTCCGAGGTGCGCCACCACTGGCACCCAGAAGCTGACAACAGGGGCAGGCGTCAAGAAGAGAGACCTCTTCACAGAGGAGAAGCAATGTTGAAGGCAGCAGGGAGATCCTCTACATCGCCACCATGTCAGCGAAGCCCTGCAGTGAGCCGAAGACAGCACAGAGTGTCCAACCTCACACTGCCTCAAGACGGAGTCGCAAGATGCCCAAGACAGGCAAGAGGAGAGTCGCACACTCCACGTGGCAAGCTGCCACGCAACATGTGCTACGACAACAGGCGACACGTGGCCGGACGCCACAGTCGCACCGCAAGCATGGAGCACGTCACTCGAAGTGACCAACTCCGCCAAGCATGCCCGAAGGGAGGCAGGATCAAGTGCCACGACGGCGCAGCCTCGAGGCGCAAGCACGACGCCCTCGAGTGAAGAGAAGAGGAGCACTGCGAAATCCTGGAGGAGAGGATGGTGCCCGTGAAAGGTCCCCAAGAGGAAGAAGCAAGTTCTACTGGCAGGACAGACCTGTGACAGGTCAGCAGAAAAGTGAAGACCGTCCCAAGAACTGGACGCGACCAGAGAGATGTCCATGTGGCGCAAACATGAGACAAGTGGCAGGACGCCACATCCAAGTGAGGACCTGGTCGGAAGGAGGAAGAGAGAGTGGCAGGACGCCACTCTGCGAAGGGAAAAAAAGAACAGTGGCACAGCGCCACAGGGCAGATAACCACCACAGGCGCGCAGGAGAAAAGGAGCAGAGCGACAGGACAGAGGACTCATACCACCACAAGATGAGCGCACCCAGAGACACCAGACAGCCATCAAGCCGGACCGACGTCCCTGGAAGACAGCCCAATGGGAGAACCAAATGTAAGCCGCAGCTAGCGGGAACCGCGTCTCTCTCCAACGCTTCCCAGTGCGACCGTCCAGTCCCGAAGCCAGACCGACGTCCTTGGAGACAGCCCAATGGGAGAACCAAATGTAAGCCGCAGCCAGTGCGAACCGCGTCTCTCTCCAACGCTTCCCAGCACGACCGTCCAGTCCCAAGCATCGGCAGTCCAAGTCGGACGGCATCCCTGCTCCTCACCGCAGATGCCACGGGTCAAGAACAGCCTCAGCAAGACGAAGACATGGGCTGCGAAGTCCCTCTAGTCCTCCTCACTCCACAAGGTCACCCAAGACAATAGATCGCCGCCTGTTGCCCAACTGAAGGAAAATCACTGTTTTGTCATCGTCATCCAGGTGCATCATCACCAAGGAGCATCGCACCACCAGAGTGGATCCCCACACTCCAGACAACCGGAGTTCAACGAGGCGAGCCACCCAGGAACCTTCTGTGTGCCCCCGTCAACCGGAAGCCTGCCGAAGTAGAGCATACCCGACCATTGGAATATCCACCCTTGGGGTTACACAAGACTTGGCCGTGGCCCTGTTGGGAGTTCCGCAGCGACCCCTCAGCGCGGCCTACGAAAAGGCCTGCACAGCCCACGCGGGCACGTGGCAATCCAGGGGCAAGGACCTCGACGGAGTTCCTGTGAGAGGGGAATCCGAATAGGAGAGATGCGTCGGCAGCAGCTCCACGACGGGCATGGGAAGCATGGAGGTCACAGTCGAAGACTGGTCAACCAAAGACCACCGGAGGAAGGCACAGAACCTGAGTCCTGACGGCGAGAGCGTCCAGACCGAGACACCACCCTCTGCGGCTACATGAGCGACTTGGCTGTGAGTCCTGTCGGCAGTTCCTCAGTGACGCCTTTGCGCGGCTTACACGAAGCCCGCACAGTCCACACGGTCCCATGGCAGCCCGGCAGGAAGGCCCTCCAGGAGGCTCCAGTGAGAGAGGAGTCCAGGCAAGAGAGGCAAGTCTGAAGTTGCTCGGCTGTCAGGAGCTAGAAGGATCATCAACACGTCGTCTCCAAGGGAAGGCCTCATACACCGAGATCATCCCCAACAGATGTAAGTTTGTCGTCCACCGGAACCTCAGCGCCGGCGAGATCGCCAGAGTGGACTCCACCACCGCTCCAGATGCACCGATAATTGAACTTTGTAAATAGACTCCAACACCGCGAGACCAAACCGGTCTGAAGTACATCACCAAGGTGGACTAAAGCATCCTGACCATGCGGTCCAAAGCTCCAGCGCTGCCTGGCTGACGGCCTGAAGAGACTCATTTGGTGCTATGTGTTGTTTATTTGTTTTCTTACAGGTTGGACTTTTGTTTGTTTCTTTTCATTAAAGTTTGGGAGGGATGTAGTGTCCGACTGGACACGTTCTAGTGTTCTGCCTGTTGTACCCCACACTTTACACCCACCCATCACAGACGTCACCAGTCAGGTGACCCTGCAAATAAAAGGGGCCGGGCGCACGTGCCCTGGGCCAGTTCCAGTCACTACAACCATGTGCCTGTGTCATTATTTCTACGGCATGCGGGCCTAGGGCCCAAGACCCTACAATGCCCAGACCCAAAAAGGCCAAAATAGAATGTAAACTTAGATGTAAATTGATAAACATATCAGTGTTGCTGGCTAAACTCTAGATATCCCGCTACTGTTCACGCCTCTTAAAGTGGTGAGCTGGATGTCAGAAACAAAAAAGTGGGTGCAAGGTGAAATTATCTCAACCAGGACGCTGGGTAGGAGAATGGGAAACACACAAGCTATGCAAGCATGGGACGTGCTATCAGTACAGTTCCCTAAGCGTGACCTCTTGCCTCCTTGAAAAGATGGCCAAGGAGATCTAACATATGAGGTGCACTGAACATGGCAAATGTTGCCCTGGCCCTATGTGAACATTCATGGAATACTTGCCTGAACACAGCATATAGCTGAAGTTTCAGACTCCCAATGTGGGTGCCTGAGACAATGATCGACATATCGAATAGTAAAATTGAATACGACCTTGCATTGGATGAAATATTTCATAGTGCTCTAACACCAGACAATCATTGAGACATCGCGGCTCTTTGTTAATGAAAACAATATCTTTATTAGACATGTCTGCATGCTGAGGCACATTTTATGCTGAATAATATGTAGTGTTTAAAGACTTACAAACTCGTTATTAAATGTCAATAAAGATGTCTTAAAGAAAATAAGAGCAGTCATCTTTTCTGAAGGAACATAGCCAGTTGCATACACGAGACACAAAGATAACCATGGCCACCCTCTGGCAAATACACTAGTATTTTGAGCCATGAAGATCCATCTTAGCAGCGTCACCTCCTGGCATTTGTACTACGAGTGCCAACCCCATACAGTTGTATGATCAGTAACAGTATGAGCAGGTGTGATGTGATGTCCAGGTCCGCATTACGCATATTCATGGCTTAAGGTGCTTGATGTGAAGGTATGTTCTTGTGTTGTAATGCGGCCTTTTTCTGTACTCTTGGTGTTCCTTCCTCACATCAGTTTGTTGGCGTGTGCATCCCTGGGATGAAAAGATTCCAGACCAGATAAACAGAAAAATAACTATTTGCCGAGTTGATCACCTGGAAGATGAAATGGGCTGTCATGGCCTGTTCAGCCTGTGTCGCGCAAGCATTGGATCATGAGTTATTTAACATTGATGCAGATCTTCAAACCCCAGCAGAGTTGTTTATCTTTCCACAGTTCATCCTATGTAGAGCAGGGCCCTGATGAGTATATGATCAATCACAGTGATAGAAAGACTGAAGCTGGTTCCTGCATGTGTTAGGCCAGGCAGAACGTGGTGGTGGTGGAATGGGCTATGTGCGGTGCTCATCACTTCTTTGCATCTTGTTTCACCGTGGCATGTTTGAGGTCTGCCCCCTTATCCCTGAGATTGTGATTGTATGGTGGTATGCATTTCATGGACTGCTGGCTATGACTGGGAGGAGTCAAGGGGGGTCTATACCGGGGTGGGGGCGGGGACATAGAATGCGAAGTACATACCTACATAGGAGGACAAAAAACATAATTCTATTGCTTTGGAAGTCTGTGGCCTTGTCAGTGTTATTCAAGGCTGAAGAGGCACAAGGTCAGAGGTGGACATGTTAGTAGATCAGGGCTCCTCCTATTGGTTTTGCACTGTGAACACCTCAAAGTGGGCTGAAGAAAGAAGCTAAAGCTTGCCTGGTGCTGTCACAGCCAGATTTGTTTGCTGTACCTTGATGGCTGTACAGTATTAGTTCTGGATAGTTTGGGGCAGGCATAGTGGCTCTAGCGAGACGAAGCCCTTCGTGGCTGGGTTGATCTGACCAGTTGCTCTGAGACTTTCTTTGGGGAGTTTGAGGCACATTATCCAACAGGACCCATTGTCTCGGCTAACATGCTGAGTTTAAATTCATAGGCCTCCCATACTCCCTTGCTCAATAGGAGCTATCTTTTTGCAATCCATTTGTTTGAAGCAGGTAACAGGGTCTGAAAGACTGAGACTGGATTTGCCTGAATAACATTGTTGTGGAGCTGCCGGAAAGGCCATTGCACTTGATGGCATCAGGGTTTTGTGCAGAGTTCGTTCACAATGTTGCATGCACTTGGTTGTGTCCTAGGTATGTTCTAATTTGATTACCTCTAGGCATGTGTGGAGTGTTTGTCTCACAACTGCATGCACGCAGCGGGTTTCTTCTGTCTGTACACCACATATAGTTGATACCAAGCTCCATGTCATCAGGAAACCATGAGTTTAGTCCTGGGATTTCATTTGACAACCAGTTTATCTCTGTGACTGTACTCTTAATGTCATCCATTGAGTCAATTTGACAAACATATCTTAATTGCAACAGAAAAACCCTGCACTGGAAACATGGTATCCTGACGACATGGCGCTACGTGGCAAAATTAATGCTATATGTGGGCCTGCTTTTTTTCTGGCCACCTATATTTGGGAGCATGCGCTCTATGTCTACCCATAAGCATTCCTTTTCTTGGGCTGATTCTTGGTCTGGGTACTCTTCTTTGGCAACACATAGATCCATTTTCATTCAGGGTATCTTGTTTGGCGACCTGTTGCCCGATTATCTTAAGACTGCTCGCGGGCCTGTATGTCTTTTCACTGCCTGCCGGTCTCACTGTTCTTTTGGCTGCTCCTCGAACAGTGGGCTGTATAGGATAGTAGGGGCTAGCACATATCAGCCCTGGGAGTCTTGAGAGTACATTTTGGCAGGTGTTGTGCAGATGGGTGGTGCCCGATTGGCCTAACTAGTCACTTTCCTCATAGACATGGAGGATCAAGCGAATGTTCTCAAGGTGACTCCGGTCATGGAGCTGTGGCGACGAACCTGAATCAGGCTTGAGAAAAGGGGCTTTTTCAGTGCTCCTCGGTGGCAGGCTGGGGACCCGACAGCAGCGTGACCAGTTGAGTATCAGAAGTGGACATGCAGTCGCGTGGACAGCTGCAGGTTCATGTTGGCAGAGATATGGGCAGCTGCAATTCTTCCCGGGTGAAGATTTATTGTATAGATGTGTGGTGAGTCACATATGTCACGTATTTGTGACAGGGTTGGTTTGCATTCCTTGTGGGGTGATGGCTGCATAGCAGCTTGCAGAAAGTGGCAAGCAGTCCCCACTGTTGGTCGACGTGGCCAGGGCTGCCCTGGGTGTGTCTGACACAAGCAGCTCGGCCCCTACCATCCTAAGGGTGCCCACCCCTTAGACTGTCGGGTGAGAGCTTCGGCTGGATGCGGTTGCTGGAACCTGCACTGCTGGTGGCTGCAGCAATGTCCTCTGTGCAGCGATGCGCACACCTTCCCTGCAGCTGCACTGAGTGACCTCCAAATACTGCAAGTAGAGGAAACACAACTGAACCAGTTCATCCTGAAATGCTGACTAGATCCTGAAGCTAGTCTACTCTCCTGTGGCTTTTATGTGGGGGGATCCCAAATGTGGCAGAGATATGGTCGGGGCAGAATCACTTATACTTCAGTCCTATCAGGCTATCGACGGCACGCCTGACGTGGCTGATTCTACCCCGACCCCACCAGCTTTTCAAAGGAGGCCACCGCTCTTGAAATTCACTATTTCACAAGAGGCCCGGCTGCCTCTGGACACTGAATTCCTTCCAGGGGAATGCACAGGTTCCAGTCAGAGCAGACCACATTTGGCAGGGCTGGGACATCCCCCGGGCCGCTCTGCAGTGCGCACCGCACCCCCGCTGCCGGGTGAGTCAGGGACGGGCATTAGAGCCTCGGCAGCTTTGAAGTGGGATTCTGAGGGAGTGAGTCCCGGCAGCCTGCTTTCTGGTCTCTAATTTGTGCGCCGGCCTGTTTGTTGAAGTTCATTTCTCTCTCGCCTGTGTGTACATTGCAGCCATTCTTTCATTATCACCGCAGCCACACGCGCATTCCTTCCGCTCCTCAGCCCTTCCGTCCTTTCCTGTTTGTGTGTCTCCCTTTATAGGTGTTGTCTCTCATTCCATCTCCATTTGCAGACGGCCACCCGCCATTTCTGTAGCCTCCTTCCAACTCTGCCCGTCCTTCTTTTATTTCCTATGACCCCACCAGTGCTTTCTAAGTCTGCTTCCTCCTGTGTTCTTTCTTTCTGTCCTCTGTCCACCCATCCCTCCCCCTTGTATTCTTTCCTCAGTTCTCCATTGTTCTACCCCGGCATCCTTGTTTTGTGAGTCCTTCCTGTTAGGTCAGGGAGTTAAGTCACCATTTACTTTTGAAATCGAAGTCTAACCTGCAGGTCACAGGTTTCAATGCTGGCAGAACCGCGTCATCTTCCTGGGATAACGTGAACCATGCAATGTTAACTTCTACCCCTGATCATTGCGTAGTAGCAGCCTGCACTTTGTAGCTCCCAATGGTTTTAGCTTCTACCCGCACTCCAGCTGGCCTTATTTAAACTGTTCCATTCTTGTATTGTCCGCTTGAGTGGTAACAATTAGTCTTTTAAGCAAATAAGATTCCTTACAGTTGGACACCTATGTGATTTCAGCAAAACAAATTAGGGGTTCTTCAGAATTCAGAATTTGGGGGTCATGTGGGGGTCATGGGGGCCAAGCTTCTTGTTCTACTGTTAAACACTACTTGAGCAGGAAATAAATACAGTTTTTTTTAATGCCCAGTCATTGGACGTCAAGCTACCATGACTTGATATTACATCACAAGCTCAGTTCAAATAAAAAACCTGTCTGGTGCCAGGGATGGTCACCTCTCTCGAGCTCTGGGTTTTGGCCTCTTCCTTCTGCCATATTCTAAGTCTAAACAGCACAGACAAAGAGGTGGTAGCCTAAAGAGTATTTTCACGTCACCTCTAGTGTTAAGATCTTCTTGCTCGAAATGTTAGGTTATCAATCAAACATTCCCATAAAATAGCACTTTTCTACAGGCCTTTCGGCTATGATTCCAAACTTTCTAACTGTCTGAATCTTTGGCATCACTATCTGTGCCCGCTGCTAATTATGCTCAGGCAATTGGTAACATTAATTGCAAAGATGATCAGTGTAATTCAGCGTTCACTACTATTTTTAGGTCTCGCCTACGCAGCGCGCATGCGCTGCATAGGAAAAAGACCTTTTGGAATCGATTCACTTTTCGCCCTAAAAACGTGCACGCGTTGCATTGCTTTCAATGGCAACGCGTGCACGTTTGGCGATTCCATTGCGGGAGCAAGCTTTGGCGCCATGTGTTAGCAATTATCGCTCCTGGCACTGCTCGCTCCCGCAAGGGAAACGCTTTCACTTTTGCCGACACTTTTTAGGTCTCGCCTACGCAGTGCGCATGCGCTGCATAGGAAAAATACCTTATGTAATCGACACAGCTTTGCAGGCAAAAACGTGCACGCGTTGCATTGCTTTGAATGGTAACGCGTGCACGTTTGGCGATTCCCTTGCGGGAGCGAGCTTTCAAACCATCTGTTAATTACAAACAGATGGTTCCTGCTCGCTCCCGCAAGGGAATCAATCATGCGCAGGCCCCCTCTTCTCTTCCCTCCCCCTGCTGCTTTTTTTACTTTCAGCGCGAGGCGCGCGCTGGTTAAATGCATTTGTAATGCTGCAGCAGCAGCATGGCGTATTAGATCCAAGATTATTTTGCGCTTTCCAGCCAGTGATGTAAAAAGCAGCATGTGTTTGTCCCCATTGATATATAATATAAACGCTTGTGGAACGCGATGTGGAAAACTAATTGTCGCCACCAGTGCTGGAGGAGGAATTTGATACTTTTTACATGGAATATTGCATAATAATAGGTTTGATTGGGTGCTTTCTAAATTAAAATATTCCAGTGGCTTCGAAGGGACAAGTTATGTAAATGAAGAGGCCTTGTAGGAACTAATGCTCGCACCGCCGCTCTCGGATGGATGGAGGTATGGATGTGGGGAGGGCGCTGGTGCTTTCATGCTGTGAGAGATGCCGTCCTGTCTTGGCGCACTTACACGCTCAGTCTGTTCTGCAGTTGTCAGTGTTGTGGTGTTTTTCACAGTTTCATTCCGCCCCCTGGTGGGACTCAGCTCGGCAGTGTGTATCAGGGAGGGGGATGTCCGTCTCGGAGGTCGATCCTCGTCTCCTTCAGTGCATCGTTCCCTTTGGCTGGCTTCATGAACAAGGACTTACCCGCACCCCACCAAAACCCCCCTGTAATGCGCACGCAGTTTCTTCCTCACCCCTCATCTTTGATTTCACTTTCCTTTGCCTCCGCATGAGCACGTGAAGATGGTCTGCCTGACTCTGCAGAATGGCCCCGCTGGAGACCGAGGTGACCTCCTCAAGCAAAAGATAGGACCCGTGCGCGAGGTGAAATGCAGGGAAGGGGCTCGGGGGTTCTGATGCGGGTCCAGCACATTAGCAGGCCCGGCGGGGATGGATGACTGCTGCTGTTCCTTGACCCAAAATTAAGTGGCCCTAGAGGGAACTCAGTTCTCCAGATATACCAAACAAGAAACAGTGTTTTGCTGCATAATGAATGTGTACATGCACAGTACTTATGAACCCTCCCAGTACAGGTTTCTGCCCTGCTAAAGTTTCCATTCCGCCTGCCCCACTCCCCTGCTCCTCCATTCCTCCTGCTCCTCCACTCCTCCTGTTCCTCCCTCCCCCTCTCTTCCTCCACCTCCACTCCCCCCTCTCTCCTGCCACTCCCCCTCTCTCCCTCCACCTCCAGTCCGCCCCTCTCTCCCTCCACCTAAATCCAGTCCCACCTCTCTCCCTAATAAGGCCCCAAAGGCGAAACCTATTGGCTATGCCAATGCTTGTTTTCCTTGTTACTTAATCTACAAGTTAAGAATATGTGGGAGGTCCCCCTCCAAACTGGCGAATTTTGTCACGAAAGCAGGAGGTTGTGAGCAGGGACAGCCCTTCTCTTTTCACGCCAGAACCATCTCCTCCAAAATGTAAAGTTTGTGCTCCTGTTGTTATCTTAGAATCTCAGGGCTGGGAGCTTTCCAGTCCCGCTTCTGTAAAGGTAGGGAGGGGTACAAGACAGCCCCGTTACACTCTTTGACAAACTGCTGTTGGGGGGTGGACAGAGAAAGTGCGGTCAGGTGAATTTTCTTCATGGTTTTTCATGGTTTTTAGCTGCTGAACAGTCGGCCATGGTGGAAAAGGATATGGGCCCTGCAATGGTTTGAAGAAGTACTGAAGTCACATGTTGGAGAGGCGTCTTTCATTCGTCTTTCATTCAGCCAATCACTAATGTCTTTATGATGGCCTAGCAACGTTCACTGCTGGGTGCTATTTAATGTATACAAGTCTTCTTTATTTGATCTCTAGAAGGGCTTCCTGTGTAAATGGACTTGTGCTGATAGCACACAATTCCAAATGAGTGTTTCAGGTCCATTCTCCTTTGCACCCCTAGAAGACTGCTTGGTTAGAATCCAGAATTTGATGGCAGACGTCGGAGGAATAATGTGAAAAAAACATTTGATCTTCCTAAGGCATAAGGAACCCCTTTACCAAATTTGTCCGCCTAGAACCCTATTTTTGATATTTCCCACAAGCCCCAGGCTACTGCTGTCAGCGGAAACTGTCTCGCTTATTGTTCATGTTGAATAGATGAGATTTTCCTTCTGCTTTCCTACAGAATTGGTCAAATTTCATCAGTGCCAACTCTATGTAGAATGACTGCAAGCATTGGCATAGCCAATAGGTCTCGCCTTTGGGACCTTATAAGTGTTTAGTTATCCAGCACAATATCCTTGGTGCAACAACAAGAAGTGTTGCATGGCTAAACACTTATAAGGTCCCAAAGGCGAGACCTATTGGCTATGCCAATTCTTTTTTTTTTTTTAACTTTTAGCGCGAGGCGCGCGCGCTTGTCTTGTTCTCAAAGATGCTACATGTTTCTTTAACCCTTTCTTTACCACTGTGTTAGCACATCACCGCACGAGAACATTTCCCCAAATGTTACTGTGACTTACTTAAACTCATTTGTAAACTTCGCCCAGATAAAACAACGGCCTGATTCTCAAATGTATCATGTTGTTCAAGTAATTTTTACAAGGACACATAGCTTTATTTACGAGCGTGAAACCACTTTTGCAAATAGTAAAGTTGATTTTGCTCTTGTAAAATGGATACACTGAGACAAGTGTGTGTTGCACGGGAGGAATGCCCTGCATTTTTGAGAACACCTTCAGCCATACACATTGGCGGCTTTTCACAAACTCTCTCTGACCCCTAGCCACTCTCACAAAGATTGGAGGTCTACTACTCCTTTCACGAGTAGATCCTTTTCTAGGGTTGGAAGGGAAGGGAATATCTTGGGGTGTAGAGGAAGGGATTTCTCCGTAGGAAATCAGATTTCCCATGGAGGATATGAAATAATAGTAAGTAATGGTCAATAATTAGTAAGTGCACTTGCTTCGCTTTTTTTCTGCATGTGCAAGTGTGCACTTATTCATATGTTTTCGAGGCGTGCGCCTAGAACCTTGAACTGTTACAGGTTTCCAGGAGCGATCTGGAAAGATTTTTAAATACTGAAAATGCGTAAATGGATATCTCTAGGGTAAGTTATACTTCTCTCTCTGTGAATCGGACCCTATGGACCATATTACGAGTCAGAGTGGTAGCTAGTGCTTCACCTGATTACGAGAACCCTTCTGCACACGCACCCGGGTTTACCTGGCGCGTGACCACCGAGCCCTTTTTAACTGCACGAAAAGCCAGCCCATAAAATTGAGTAGGGGTTGGGCAGGTGCAGCGTGCACCAGTGCAGCTCCTTCCCTTGCATGACTCCCTCCTACACTATTGAGACAGTATGGAAATGCCCCCTCTGGCTGCTTACTGCCCTCTTTGCTCCCTGACACCTTCCCCGCCCCTTGCCCCCAGCCCATTGCAGCCATCTACTCCCTTTTCCCACCTGATCTCGGTACTGGCATGTGGCAAACGACCCAATAATACTGTATGTTATTCCTCATGCTGGAGACCAACAATTGTGAATGCATGGTGCAGGGGTGCAAGGTGCTTAATTAAGCCGGAATCAGTGAATTTCTGCATCCCTGCACTCTGTGCAACGTCCAATCAGGGCATACAAGTTTTATGGCACAGGGCAAGTTGTAACAGTTTGCAGCCTCTAGATATAGAGGAGAATTTGAAGATTGTTTTCAATCTTTTAACAAAACATTTTCTTTCGCTTTTCGATATCCCACCCATGGCACACACCAAGCACCATGTTGGGGGATGTGGGGGAGCCCCCTAAGGGTCGGCTCTAGGGCAGTGCGACCGGTGCCACGGCACCGGGCGCTGACTTCGGTTGGGGGCGTCTTTCTTGCAAGCATATTATGGTTTTAAAAGCACCTGCTACCGCGGTCCTGGCCTCCAACAATTTTAAGGCAGCAATAAAAATGTCAAAATAACTCTGATGGTTAATGTTCACCCTGGAGAGAGATCGGAGTTTCGTCCATCAATTGTGTGTCTTTTGCTAGTGGAACTAAGGTAGCACAGAGGGTTAATATGCCTGCTGCACAAAAACGTGTTACCATTCATATCACAGAGTGCATATAACGTAAATAGGTCAGCAGGTTACTGCTTTTCTCAGCGAGATCCTTTTGTTATTTTCAGTTTATAAGTTAAAATACTAATATAGAACAGTGAGCTATTAACTTTCATCCGAGAGCTGCATGAAAACTGCAAGGTATAGTTTAGAATGTTCTTATTGTTAAAGTGAACTCCCAACCATTAAATTCAGAGTTTGTGCTTTTCCAGATCAAGCACTCTTAAACTATCCTGCCTAGCTGCATAGTTCACATGTGACTCCTACACCTGGTAGTCCTCTGTCTTATGTAACATTTTCTATACACTGATTTACACACGTATGATTGATTGTCTCTGTGTGATGTGTGTGTGTGTGATTTAAAGTGCTCTGACACCCAACACTGGTATGAGTGGTGCTATAAAACTAATTAAATGCATGTGAGATAGAGTGGCTATGGAGACTTATGGGGCACTGTTAAAGGGTGGTAGTGAGGGAATCCGTGGGGAAGGTGGTCATTTGGGGGGCGCCAACAAAGATTAACGCAAGGGGCGCCACCAGCTCTAAAGCCGGCCCTGAGCCCCCTAGACCCTGCGACACCAGCTGGCTCCCTGCATACAACGGGAGTCGGCACTGCTCTCCCCTGAAGGGAGAAGCTGCTTATGCATGTTCCCTGAAACAGGTGCACACCACCCCACCCCTAAATGCCCCTCCCCCCCACAACTTAAACCTGCAAGTCTCTAACTCCTCCAGGGCTCATCTTCGGCAATTGAGACCTTTAACCTCCCATACAGTTTAACTGCAACTATTGACCTCTAGCTAGCTTAACTTTTTAATGAACCTTTAACTTCCTGCCTCACCCAGGTGTGGGCTTGACAACCCATTCCCTCTCAGCCTGGATTGCGGCTGTCAACAACAATAAAATTGGCTAAAACTCATGGCAACTTCTTGGATAACCGCCTCTGAACCTGCATCAAAGCAACATATAGGTATATGAGCAAAATATATTGACAGAAGAGTGTCTTTCTATATACCTGGCAGATCTCTTAGATCTGCCCATCAACATCTCACGGTCATTCCTAAATATCTTAGAGCCCACAAAGGCGGTCGCTCCTTTCAAGTGCAAGTGGCTGGACTTTGGAATAAGCTGCCTCTTCCACTTAGGCAAGTTACTAACCTGCTCGCCTTCAGGAAACAATTGAAAACCTGGTTGTTTCAACAAACAATATAATTATTTTCCGTCCTCTTCGGTTTCTTCTTTTCTTTTTTCTCTCTTTCTCTCTGCATTTTGGTCCTCTCTGTCTTAAGCGCCGGAACACTCTATTGAGTAGCTGTGCGCTCTAGAAATCTGTTTTAACATAACATAACATAACAATAACATACAGGCTTCTCTTTCCCTGCACACCTGTTCCAACAACCTTCAGCCTATCTAAGCAAACAGCCAAATGGCAGCCCAAGTGAAGCCTCCAATAAAAGGAGTGGGCGGGTGGGATAAAACTGCTACCTACCTAATACCAGCCACTGTGTCACCTACTGACAAAATGGTGGCTGGTATCTGAAAATGTCTGGTTATATATGGGCTATAGAATACCCCAAACATAGCCTAAAAACAACCTAAAAGCCGTCTGCAGTCGCCAGACTACACCACATCCCCCAATACTCCAGGGGGAAAAACCTCCCTCTGGTTGGCTGTCCCCCAAAACCCCATTGTGGGAGAGGAGGCACAGCACAGACCACAGACACTGACTTTGTGTGAAAAAGGCCACTTTATTGAAAGAAGTGCACATCACATATAATCCCTGAGCCTTACACCTTACAAAACTAAAACCTCACTATACAAAGATGTTCAGGTATGTTAAACTACCCCACCCCTAAATGTCTCTCCCCCCCACAACTTAAACCTGCAAGTCTCTATCTCCTCCTGGGTTCATCTTCAGCAATTGAGACTTTTAACCTCCCATTCAGTTTAACTGCAACTATTGACCTATAACTAACTTAACTTGTTAATGAACCTTTAACTTCCTGCCTCGTCCATGCGTTAACTTGACCATTCGTTCCCTTTCAGCCTGGATTGCAGCTGTCAACAACAATAAAATTGACTAAAACATATGGCAATTTGTCAGCCAACCACCACTCAAAACAAGCATTGGCATAGCCAATAGGTCTCGCTTTTGGGACCTTATAAGTATTTAGTTATGCAGCACAATATCCTCGGTGCAACAACATCAACTGTTGCATGGCTAAACACTTATAAGGTCCCAAAGCGAGACCTGTTGGCTATGCCAATGCTTGTTTTCTTTGGTCGAGGAAAGGACAATTAACCACCCCCCAGTCAAGAGAAAATTGAAAAGTCCTTCAACACACCTACCCATACACATCAAACACCGCAAAGATTTTCCGTGATCAAACTTGCTTTAATTTCATGCTATCATGAATCCTTATGAATTTTTACACTGAACAAACTCTCTACTATCCATACTCCACCGAACCAGCAAACCAACAGTCGCTAGCAAATGATGGCTCTTCTTATCCAAGTCATGGCCTTCCCAGAGCTGTGGAAAACGACTCCCAGATAGACAATACGCTACAAAGCCATAACAATGGTGGTTGGCGCTAATCAACTGGTAATATCAACTCGTTTTACACCAGTGGTCTGAAGAGATCATAAGCGGGGCAAGCGCTAGCATCTGCCATATAAGCAAGCATTGGCAAAGCCAAAAAGTCTTGCATTAAATTGACAATGCAGGCAAACACAGGCATGCAGAAATGTATTTCTTTTCTATAGCATAAAAAAGACAGATCTATTAGCTTTGCCACTGCTTGGTAATGGTTGTTTCGTTCTAGTAGTGGTGTGTTTGTAGCGGTGTTAGTACTGTGGTATTGATATTCGTGATGTGGTATTGATAGTGCAGTATTTTTGTTCGTGGTGGTATTGGTGGCAATGATACTGGTGGTGGTCTTAGTGGTTATGATGGTGGTGGTATTACTGGTGCCCATCATATTGGTGGTGATATTGTTGATGGTTGTGTTGTCCTGGTGAGGGAGTGGTATTGGTATTAACATTGGTGTTGTATTGGTGATGGTGCACTATAGCCATGTTTGGTTTAAAGTTATTTTAAGCACTACATAAATATCGGCACAGTTCTATATTAGCGTATTCACTTGAACTTGGTGAACGTGAAGAAATAATTCCCATGTCTTATATATTCTGGCAAGTAGTGCTGGTAAAGCTTTGCACCTGTAGGGCATATTTACGGAGGGGCGGCTCCTCCGTAATAGCGGAGGAAAGTCTCCCCACTGGTCAGTGAGTCAGCGGTCTAGAAAATGACCGCTGACTGACTGTGCCGATGGCAGCAGTGTAGGGCGGGTCCTGGCACAGCAGGGTGGAGTGGTAGGCGCAGTGTAAGTGTGCATATCTGTTTGGCCAGCAGTCTTCTGCCGGCCAAATAGACATGCAATAGGATTGGGTGCTGAGCCTGTGACCCAGTGCATGCTGGGACTAGAGGAAAGTTGTGGAAGAGGACCGAGGCGGCCGTTGTGTAGTCAGGTAAGTTTTAAAAAACGTAATTATTATTCCCCCATCCTGCCCCCGGCTTCAGAACTGCGGCATCCGCCACTGTATTTACAAGGGCATTGCACCACCGGAACATCGCTTCTCATGATGCTCCTGTGGCGCAATGCCCTGCACCATATTTAAAAAGTGTCATTAAGACACTTTGCGTGGCTTAATGCTGCTTTGCAAATATGGTACCCTTTCACACAGTTTTCTGCGTGAAAGGGGTGTGCAATGGGTGTTGCTGTAGGCGTTCCACTGCAACACCCATTGCTTTTTGACTCTACCTCAGTTTTACAAGGATCTGTAAATCTGAGGCAGCACCAAAAACTAATGGCATGTAAAAGCAGGCGTTAGACTGGCGCAATGAGGAGAAATACTTTTATTTCTCCTCAGTTTTACTTTTTCTATGTGTGCTGCATTCTGCAGCACACATAGAAAGTGCAAAACACCTTTATTGATTGTTTATGTGCAGGAAGGTGTCCCTTCCTGCACATAAACAATCATTACATAATGGCGATTTGCTACTTCTATGTGTGCTGCATTCTGCAGCACACATAGAAGTAGCAAAGCGGCATTATTTATTGTGTATGTGCAGGAAGGGGCACTTCCTGCACATAACCAATCATTCTCTGCAACACAGTCACCCTTGCACAATGGCGCAGGGGTGTCTGTGTTGGCGCTAGGCAGCTATTTTTAGCACCAGTGCAAGGGAAAACACAGGTGTGTGCCATATTGTTGTAAATACGGCGCATCCCTGTGTTTTTGAAATGACACAGTGCTGCAAAATTTGCTGCAGCGCTGTGCTGCGCCATTTCTTTGTAGATATGCCCCTGTGCTTCTTATAACTTGTTGTTACCACGTTCTACATGGAAAGCTTTGTACAGTGTGCCGCATATAACTTGCCTGAAATGCATTGGGGCACAGGGGAAGTAACTCAATAAAGGTTTTAACAAACAGTGTGAAGATGTACAGCACATAGAGGAATTCTCATTTACTTCAGTAAAGTTTCTAATTGCAATCAAGCTGTGGATGATCATTCATGAATATTTATAGCTTGGTTCACTAAAATCACAATATTGCTGTATTGCACACACGAGATGGTGCAATAGGAGGTCGACACAAGCCATTGCATAGTGTGGGACGACTGGACTGAACGTGAGAAGTCCCAAGACACTGGGACTTGCCCTCATCTGCACACGAAACGTACAACACAGGATTGACAAGGAGCAAACATTCACGATCAACAAGTAAGTTCCTAGAGGTTTTTTTTCTACATACCATTGTGTTGCCAGCATCTTCTGTGGTTACTCATCATTGTGCTTCCCTCATAAACATGCAGAGCTGCAACCTACCCCACCATTTCTTAACGAGTCTGCACAGCCTACCATGAAGTCTGAAAAGTGGATGAAATTGTTTAAGAACTATCAGCTTGCTACTGATGAGGACACTCTTGATTCTAAAAGGATGAAAGTTCTGTTGTTAAAGTCGTTGGAAATGGAAGCTGAAGCAGAGTTTGAGCATTTATTCCACTACAGCTCCACAAGGTGTGGATGATTGTTTTACTGAAGCCTTAGACAGATTAAAAGCACACTTTATGGAAGAACTGCATATTGCAATGGAAAGGTTCAAGTTTTGCACTTGCCTTTTACTGATTAAGGAACAGATTGATTCATATGTTCCTACGCTTAGAGTGTTGACAGAAAAGTGTTATTTTGGCAAGTTTGTGGATGTATATATCAAAGGCCAAATGAAATATCAGGTGTGGAAGCAAAAAAAACAGTACAAGAACAGTTGTCACAACACCACCATCTGATATTACTGATACTACCAGGAGTGTAGAACTTTCCATTACCAATTGACAGTGCTAGTCTACAGAAAGTGAACTGTGAAGAACTGTCAATTTTGTGTATTGATGAGACACTATGCAATCCTCCAAATTGTATAATTAAGATTGATGACGAAGATGCAGACGCTTTGACGATTTAGGGGTCGATTCCGATTCGGGCCGGAAAAAGCACCGACCGACTCGGAGCCGGAAAAATTACCGACCGACACGTACCAGTGGCGCCCGACACGCCAAGTACGATGCAAGCCGCGATAAATCCGACCGACACGTCAGGAAACCAAGCCGACCGACCGAGCCGCTCGGAAAATAGCAATCCGGCCGGAAAACACGCGAATCCAACCGACCGACACGCACCCGGAACAAATCCGACCGAATCGTACCCGCCAACTCCAACCCGCAAAGTACGATGCAAGGCGCGAAAACACGACCGAGTCGGACGGAGGACAAGCCATACGACCGACACGCATACAAAACCGAGCCGAAGCAACACAATACACCGCGACCGACGCGTACGCAGCATACAAAACTGCACAAACACAGCGTGAACGAAACGGAAAACACCGTACGAGACCAATGCAGGGTCCGACTCGGTCACAAGAACGTTTCCAACATACACAAACAGCACAAAGGAAAAATCAACCAAAAAAAGGCCAAACAAGCAATTACCAAGCCAATAAATACTGGGGGGTGGGGACAGAGAACAAAGACACACCCACAACTCCACCTATATAAAGGACACAAATCACTACCATGAGCCTTTGCAAATGCCATTCCACTGCCAGCACCCAAGAGAAAGCAACCACACACCCACAGCTCATCCCTCACACAAGCCACACACCAGCAGCACACCAACAAATACCTACCTCACATACACCCAGCACAACACACACCCACACACCCTCACCTGCACACCAACACACACATCACCCACCATCACCACCCATCACCATGCCCCCCAAGAAGAATCACAAGTTCCTAGATTGTGAATTGGAAGTCCTGGTAGACGAGATCCTCAGGGTAGAGCCACAGCTGTTTGGCACATTGGTCCAACAGACCCCCATGTCGCAGAAAACCAAGATGTGGGAGAGGATCATCAACAGGGTGAACGCCCAATCACCATGTCGGCGCACAAAGAGCGACATCCAGAACAGGTGGTATGACGTGCGCAGGAGGGTACGGAAACTGCTGAAGCAAGACTACATCAACAGCCAACACACCGGCAGTGGCCCTCCTGCCAAGCCAATATACCTCAGGCCCTGGGAGGAGAAGGTGCGGGCCATCCTACCGCCAGTGAGCATATATGGACTAGAGGACATCCCAGAGCCTGGTGAGTACACAACAAATGTACACAATATACTGCCACAAAACACACACACATCACTGTCAAGGGGAAAGTCAAACCATGCACTCATAGCAATCACACAGCAACCAGAACAGAATCATCCCAAAATGTGTATGTCAGTCAGAGAAACACAACACATGCCATCAAAAAAGTCACATCCAACTGTGCCAACACATGTACAAACACAACCACAACTACAGCTAGGCAGTGGCACAAATAGAACCAACAAACACATCCACACATGTAGCCACCACAACAACACCAACACACAGTGAAGACCACTCAAAGGAAGGAATTCTGTGTATGCTGGCCAAGTCAGTGTAGCCAATAGCATCATGGGAGTCGCAGTCACACATATTGCCCCCCCACAACTGTCCCATCAACACCACCATGAACCATGCGCACATCACAGGGAGTGGAGAAGGACTCACAAGATGGCTGACACTGGCTACTGCTGTGAGGAGCACAAGGCCCTGCTGGCAACTGTGCACCAACAAACAGCAGGACACCACTGACTGACATCCTGAGAGACAACTTACACTCCCTGCAATGCAAGCACGTTCCATGGTGGGATATCTGGCTGGCTGGGTGGGAAGGGGGACTTGCAGCACTGACCATAGTCACCAGCACCTCCCCTCACACCCCCCAACACAAACTCCACAGTACCCACCTGGTAGAATGCAATGCCCTCCATCCTAACACAAGATCCCACAAAGCACCACCACCCTGGGTTATGTTGTGTGAAGCACAGGGACACTCTTGGGACTCTTAGCCAAACAACTGCCAGGACAACACTCCCAGCCATCCTGTCAGCACAGCCAGCCCACCCCACAGGGAAGCAGAGTCAAAAGGAAGGAAGCATGGGCATGCTGGGAAGGGGGTGGAGGCAATAGCATGATGGGAGTCGTAGTCAGACATTGCTCAGCCTCACAACTGGCCCATCAACACCACCCTGAACCATGCTCACATCACAGGGAGTGGAGAAGGACTCACAAGATGGCTGACACTGGCTACTGCTGTGGGGAGCACAAGGCCCTGCTGGCAACTGTGCACCAACAAACAGCAGGACACCACTGACTGACATCCTGAGAGACAACTTACACTCCCTGCAATGCAAGCACGTTCCATGGTGGGATATCTGGCTGGCTGGGTGGGTGGGAAGGGGGACTTGCAGCACTGACCATAGTCACCAGCACCTCCCCTCACACCCCCCCAACACAAACTCCACAGTACCCACCTGGTAGAATGCAATGCCCTCCATCCTAACACAAGATCCCACAAAGCACCACCACCCTGGGTTATGTTGTGTGAAGCACAGGGACACTCTTGGGACTCTTAGCCAAACAACTGCCAGGACAACACTCCCAGCCATCCTGTCAGCACAGCCAGCCCACCCCACAGGGAAGCAGAGTCAAAAGGAAGGAAGCATGGGCATGCTGGGAAGGGGGTGGAGGCAATAGCATGATGGGAGTCGTAGTCACAGACATTGCTCAGCCTCACAACTGGCCCATCAACACCACCCTGAACCATGCTCACATCACAGGGAGTGGAGAAGGACTCACAAGATGGCTGACACTGGCTACTGCTGTGGGGAGCACAAGGCCCTGCTGGCAACTGTGCACCAACAAACAGCAGGACACCACTGACTGACATCCTGAGAGACAACTTACACTCCCTGCAATGCAAGCACGTTCCATGGTGGGATATCTGGCTGGCTGGGTGGGTGGGAAGGGGGACTTGCAGCACTGACCATAGTCACCAGCACCTCCCCTCACACCCCCCCCAACACAAACTCCACAGTACCCACCTGGTAGAATGCAATGCCCTCCATCCTAACACAAGATCCCACAAAGCACCACCACCCTGGGTTATGTTGTGTGAAGCACAGGGACACTCTTGGGACTCTTAGCCAAACAACTGCCAGGACAACACTCCCAGCCATCCTGTCAGCACAGCCAGCCCACCCCACAGGGAAGCAGAGTCAAAAGGAAGGAAGCATGGGCATGCTGGGAAGGGGGTGGAGGCAATAGCATGATGGGAGTCGTAGTCACAGACATTGCTCAGCCTCACAACTGGCCCATCAACACCACCCTGAACCATGCTCACATCACAGGGAGTGGAGAAGGACTCACAAGATGGCTGACACTGGCTACTGCTGTGGGGAGCACAAGGCCCTGCTGCCAACTGTGCACCAACAAACAGCAGGACACCACTGACTGACATCCTGAGAGACAACTTACACTCCCTGCAATGCAAGCACGTTCCATGGTGGGATATCTGGCTGGCTGGGTGGGTGGGAAGGGGGACTTGCAGCACTGACCATAGTCACCAGCACCTCCCCTCACACCCCCCCCAACACAAACTCCACAGTACCCACCTGGTAGAATGCAATGCCCTCCATCCTAACACAAGATCCCACAAAGCACCACCACCCTGGGTTATGTTGTGTGAAGCACAGGGACACTCTTGGGACTCTTAGCCAAACAACTGCCAGGACAACACTCCCAGCCATCCTGTCAGCACAGCCAGCCCACCCCACAGGGAAGCAGAGTCAAAAGGAAGGAAGCATGGGCATGCTGGGAAGGGGGTGGAGGCAATAGCATGATGGGAGTCGTAGTCACAGACATTGCTCAGCCTCACAACTGGCCCATCAACACCACCCTGAACCATGCTCACATCACAGGGAGTGGAGAAGGACTCACAAGATGGCTGACACTGGCTACTGCTGTGGGGAGCACAAGGCCCTGCTGGCAACTGTGCACCAACAAACAGCAGGACACCACTGACTGACATCCTGAGAGACAACTTACACTCCCTGCAATGCAAGCACGTTCCATGGTGGGATATCTGGCTGGCTGGGTGGGTGGGAAGGGGACTTGCAGCACTGACCATAGTCACCAGCACCTCCCCTCACACCCCCCCAACACAAACTCCACAGTACCCACCTGGTAGAATGCAATGCCCTCCATCCTAACACAAGATTCCACAAAGCACCACCACCCTGGGTTATGTTGTGTGAAGCACAGGGACACTCTTGGGACTCTTAGCCAAACAACTGCCAGGACAACACTCCCAGCCATCCTGTCAGCACAGCCACCCCACCCCACAGGGAAGCAGAGTCAAAGGAAGGAAGCATGGGCATGCTGGGAAGGGGGGTGGAGGCAATAGCATGATGGGAGTCGTAGTCACAGACATTGCTCAGCCTCACAACTGGCCCATCAACACCACCCTGAACCATGCTCACATCACAGGGAGTGGAGAAGGACTCACAAGATGGCTGACACTGGCTACTGCTGTGGGGAGCACAAGGCCCTGCTGGCAACTGTGCACCAACAAACAGCAGGACACCACTGACTGACATCCTGAGAGACAACTTACACTCCCTGCAATGCAAGCACGTTCCATGGTGGGATATCTGGCTGGCTGGGTGGGTGGGAAGGGGGACTTGCAGCACTGACCATAGTCACCAGCACCTCCCCTCACACCCCCCCAACACAAACTCCACAGTACCCACCTGGTAGAATGCAATGCCCTCCATCCTAACACAAGATCCCACAAAGCACCACCACCCTGGGTTATGTTGTGTGAAGCACAGGGACACTCTTGGGACTCTTAGCCAAACAACTGCCAGGACAACACTCCCAGCCATCCTGTCAGCACAGCCACCCCACCCCACAGGGAAGCAGAGTCAAAAGGAAGGAAGCATGGGCATGCTGGGAAGGGGGTGGAGGCAATAGCATGATGGGAGTCGTAGTCACAGACATTGCTCAGCCTCACAACTGGCCCATCAACACCACCCTGAACCATGCTCACATCACAGGGAGTGGAGAAGGACTCACAAGATGGCTGACACTGGCTACTGCTGTGGGGAGCACAAGGCCCTGCTGGCAACTGTGCACCAACAAACAGCAGGACACCACTGACTGACATCCTGAGAGACAACTTACACTCCCTGCAATGCAAGCACGTTCCATGGTGGGATAACTGACTGGGTGGGTGGGTGGGAAGGAGGTCTGGCTGTCAACCAAACACAATCAATGCAGACCATGTTCACACCCCAGAGAATACATAGAAATGCCCAAATAATGCAGGACAATGTGCCACACCAATATCAACCCCTGACTGTGACGACTTAGGACAATACAATGTACAGGCCCGCACCCCGAGGCACAGTCACAACTGTCAGGTGTGTCAACCACTGATGCCTGCAGAAACATGACATACATTGTTTGTGTCTCCCAAAAACAGGTGATGATAGGGACACAGCAGCAGACGCTGAGGAGTCCCAGTCCCAGGCTCAAGAGGATGCCGAGCTCACTGGCGTCGTACAGCCTCTGTCCTCCTCGGACGATGAAGAACAACCTGGCACATCCGGTGCAAGTCAACATGCTGCACCAGCAGGACCACCAGCTGCAGCACCAGCAGGTCCACCAGCTGCACCCCCTGCACCCACCCCTCCAACGACTGTCACCACGAATACCATCCCTGCCGACATGGACAGAATAAGGAACAACACCAGCGCAGTGACCCTGGACCAACCTGGGGCCATGGACACCACCACCACCACCAACCCCCAAGGTGGACCAGGGTTATCTGTGCGTGCAACTGCACACACTGCACATGTCAGCAGGGGTGGTGGGAGGGGTGGGAGACAGAGGTCGCTGCTTGCAGACGTTGCTGGTGTGCATGAAGACCCACAACTGGTACGCATAGCTGATGCGTACCAGTCCAGCACCGGAGAGCTCAGCCAGGTAGTGGGGCTCCTCAGAGACATCAAACAGCAGCAGGCTGCCCATCATGCCCGCTTGGACTCCCACATGTCCCACGTGGAGTCACACATGTCACGTGTGGACTCCCACATGTCACGTGTGGACTCCCACATGACCCGCGTGGAGTCCAAGTGGGATGTACTACATGAGATGACGGCGGTGCACAGGGACATTTTACAATGCCTCCGCCAGATGAACAGCAACCAGTCCACACCTCCCTGTGTGCCAACAACATCTGGCACCGACCAAACTGCAACTGCCACAGGGAGGGAGGAGGACTCTGGCGGAGAGTCCCCTGCACCGCAGCAGCCTGCACTTGAGGGCCCCCCCCCAAGAAGAGGGGTCGTCCGAGGAGGGGAAAGTGAGAGGCTGATGGCCAAGCGCAACTCCCAGGAAGCCTGAACCTGTTCTGGATTTTCGCCTTTGTGCACAGACTGTTCACCCTGTTGATGGCAACACTACTCCCACACATTGCATGGGGAGTACAAGTTGGAACAATGTGTCAGACAACTGTGGCCCCGATACTGGGGATCCTGTCTACCTGGACTTTCTATTCATCTAGGAACTTGGGATTGCAAGATTCATGTACAGCACAATCCATCCTATGCACTATTATCACAGATGTATCACAATAAACACAATAATACACCATACTTGCCTCTGTCGTGATTCCAACGTGGGTGCTGTTATGGGGATGATGAACAGCAAAATTACACTGTGTATGCGAACTGCAACAGCAAGGACAACACAGGCATGTGAGTACAGGCAACGTGACACATATGAGGGAGACACACCACCAGGGCTACACAACACATACACACCTAGGCCATCTGACTCATTGCCTACACTGATGTTGCCAGGGAAGACGGTGCAATGCACAGACACCACACCCATTCCCAGTTGTAGTCAAGTAGCCCACAGGTGCAGTAAGCAAATGGCAGTCAAATGTGTGACCACAGACAACGCACATCACTAAGTGAAGCACAGGTTTATTACACAGTAGCAACATGCCGTAACCACTACAGATGCAAGGTAACCCCACCTGGTAGCGGGCACACAGTCAACAACTGTAGACAGAAGGAAGTCCATGGGTGTGGCGCACATCACCTGTAGGGACACAACAGCTACCAGCCTGGATGTGCAATCACGTCGTCGGTGGACACAGTTGACCAAACGAATCTGAAAGTACCCTGTGAAGGACAGAAATGACACACAGTCAAAAGCAATGCAGTACAGGACAGAACAGCAAAACTCATGCACAATACATGTTACAAGATACCCACCCAGAACCAAGTTAGCATGTCAACACTGTTGGGGAGTACAGCCCACCTGTCACCACACATCGCAACACACATCCTGTCAAGTAGCCCATGGACACACTCCAACAGCACCAGAGCACCACCCACACATCATGCCAACTCACATCATTCACATGACACCTCAGGATACTCACATTCAGCTAAAGAAGTTGGTGATGAGCTGTGTGCGGACATCACCATCACCATCATCATCATCATCGTCACTGGCATCGTGGTCCAGGCCAGGATCCTCCACAGGTGGCGGATGTTGGTCATCGTCATCCTGGATGAGAGGCAACTCCTTCCGCACTGCCAGGTTGTGGAGCATGCAGCAGACAATGATAATCTTGCACACTTTCGCAGGGGCATATGGGAGGGACCCTCCGGTCTTGTCCAGGCAGCGGAAGCGGCTCTTCAGGAGACCAAAGGTCCGCTCAATCACTCTCCTGGTCCGACCATGTGCCTCATTGTAGCGCATCTGGGCAGGTGTCACAGGGTTCCTGAGGGGTGTCAGCAACCACGGCATGTTGGGGTATCCCGAGTCACCTACGGACAGACAAGTGCACATCAGCTGACTTGGAAAAGTGGGCGGAATACTACAGATCAGATCACACACAATGGCACAAAGTCAGTACACACCGACAAGCCAGGCACGCTGGTTCTGCATCTGTGCCATCAACCTGGGGATGCGACTACTCCTCATCACAAAGGCATCGTGTGCTGAACCAGGGAAACGGGCACACACGTGTGTGATGGTCATGTCTGCAAGACACACCACCAGTGCATTGACCGAGTGGTAGTGCTTGCGGTTCCTGTAGGCCTGCTCCTGGGCCTGTGGTGGTACCAAAGCCACATGTGTCCCATCAATGGAGCCAATGACATGCGGCATCCTCCCCAGGGCATAAAAGTCACTCTTCACGTCAGTGAGTCGTCGCAGTCTAGGGAAATAGATGTACCGGTTCAGGAAGAGCAACATTGCCGCCAAAACATCGCGGAGCACACGGCTGAACATGGTCTGTGACATCCCACCAGCAGACGCCACAGTATGTTGGAAGGTACCGGTGGCAAAGAAGTGTAGGGCTGCCATCACCTTCACCTTGGGGGTCAGCGCTGTAGGATACGGCCGGCCAGGCTGCAAATGTGGGGACAACTGCACTGCCAAATCCTCAATCAGCTGCCTGGTGAAGCGGTACCGTCGGATGCTGTCCCGTTCCACCATCGTTGCCAGGTCTGGGAATGGCCGATGGACAGCAGGAGCCCTGCAGTGCAGAGGAGAAGTAAGCAAGATCGTCAGTCACCCCACATATGCGGCATTGAACACACTCAAGATCCCAACATACATCATCATGAGGCACAACTACATGAAGTGTGCAGTACCGGAACGACATGTATGGTACATACATGGCCAACATCTGTCAACACGGTCCTAAAGGTGGCATCAATTTGTCCCAGGTTGGCCCATTGGATATCATGATGCTGTGTCACAGTCACCCCCCAGTGACATGTGAGGACAGATGTGCCCCAGGCACCACAGCTCAACGACAGGCACATTCCCAGGGACCCTGTAATGCCACATGGACACTGGCATCACCTGGAGTATCATGTGTACACCACAACAAAACAAACATGACCCCCACAGGTAGTGGCCACACTTGCCATGGCAGGAGAGCCATGGACGTCTGTGACACACACGCACAACATCAGAGTCCATGCACACACAACGTGGATGTGGAGACTGTCTCCCATTGTGCACATGAAATCAGAGACATTGTAAACACTACATGCACAAAGACTGTGGAGGGCCATCACTATTGTGCCACTGGGACACCCTGGCTCAAACATACCGTCCCACATGGGACTCACGGGGTATGTGACATGACATACACAAACACCACTGTGAAATGTGACCATGGCACATGCACAGATATGAACAGTTGCACATCACAGTGGTCACGTACACGTAACACCCAGGATCCTGTCCCCATGAACACGTGCACAGCCTGGGGGTGGCTGCCCACAGGTGACACCCACAGGACAACATGTACACCAACATACACACAATAGGAAATGCAGCCTTACATGCCTTATGATAAGGTTTGGACAGGCTGTCGTGATGTAGGTGTGCCCCTCACTCCCTGGGAGCTATCTGTGGCTGGCATATGTCCATCTGAGACAGGCATGCTGACATATGCCAGTCACATGTACAGTGATGCGTTGAACAGCAATGGACCGATCGGTGCCTCCGGCCGGCCCATTGCTTTCAATGTGTGCGGGTACGCGTTGTACCCCTGTGCGCGTTGTACTGCAATGGACCGATCGGTGCCTCCGGCCGGCCCATTGCATTCAATGTGTGCGGGTACGCGTTGTACCCCTGTGCGCGTTGTACTGCAATGGACCGATCGGTGCCTCCGGCCGGCCCATTGCTTTCAATGTGTGCGGGTACGCGTTGTACCCCTGTGCGCGTTGTACTGCAATGGACCGATCGGTGCCTCCGGCCGGCCCATTGCATTCAATGTGTGCGGGTACGCGTTGTACCCCTGTGCGCGTTGTACTGCAATGGACCGATCGGTGCCTCCGGCCGGCCCATTGCATTCAATGTGTGCGGGTACGCGTTGTACCCCTGTGCGCGTTGAACAGCAATGGACCGATCGGTGCCTCCGGCCGGCCCATTGCTTTCAATGTGTGCGGGTACGCGTTGTACCCCTGTGCGCGTTGTACTGCAATGGACCGATCGGTGCCTCCGGCCGGCCCATTGCATTCAATGTGTGCGGGTACGCGTTGTACCCCTGTGCGCGTTGTACTGCAATGGACCGATCGGTGCCTCCGGCCGGCCCATTGCTTTCAATGTGTGCGGGCACGCGTTGTACCCCTGTGCGCGTTGTACTGCAATGGACCAATCGGTGCCTCCGGCCGGCCCATTGCATTCAATGTGTGCGGGTACGCGTTGTACCCCTGTGCGCGTTGTACTGCAATGGACCGATCGGTGCCTCCGGCCGGCCCATTGCATTCAATGTGTGCGGGTACGCGTTGTACCCCTGTGCGCGTTGAACAGCAATGGACCGATCGGTGCCTCCGGCCGGCCCATTGCATTCAATGTGTGCGGGTACGCGTTGTACCCCTGTGCGCGTTGAACAGCAATGGACCGATCGGTGCCTCCGGCCGGCCCATTGCATTCAATGTGTGCGGGTACGCGTTGTACCCCTGTGCGCGTTGTACTGCAATGAACCGATCGGTGCCTCCGGCCGGCCCATTGCATTCAATATGTGCGGGTACGCGTTGTACCCCTGTGCGCGTTGTACCTCAATGGACCGATCGGTGCGCACCCATTGACAATGGGCTTGCCTGGCAACGGACGCGTTTTCGAATATTCGAACGAGTCGGTTGCTGGAAAATCAGTTGGTCACCCACAACAATGTTGCAAAATCATGTATGTCATGAAGTTGAAATTTTGAAGGATGCTGTGGGCGTGTTTTGGTGCTGCTATTCCATGGATTGGCCAGATTCAGAAGATGCAAACGACTTGGACCTATCACTTTGGACACAAGGGACAGTATCTGCCTCTCCAGCACATATATATTGCTGCATGTTCCCCTGAGAGCCCACTTGCCTGCACTACATGCTCCAGGACGACATCTGCCACTGCACTGCTGCTGTCTCTGCCCCTCTGGACCCTGCAATGGCACGTACTGTGGAGAGAGCCCCAGCCTTCAGCCTTGAAGAGAACCAGGCCCTGCTGGACAGCCTACTTCCACAGTACAGCAAGCTGTATGGGACACCAGGGGAGCAGGTGAGTGTTCTGTGCACTGCCTTTCTGAATGTGCATTTTGTCTGACTAGCAAGGCTGAGAGTCAGCACACCACTGGCTAGCAGGCTCACTGAGTAGTTGTCACCCCCATAGTGTGTAGTGACTTGCACTGGACAGGTATGGTGCAGTGACAGTGCTTCTGAACAGGGTTTTACTCCCCATGCAATGATACCATGTAGTGACTTCTGGAAAACTGTCCATGGGCAGCCGTGCACTGCCTGGGTACACCATGTGCCCCTGTGATTGCGACATGTATATGCAACTGTGTCATGCACGGATATGTTGCATGTGTAGTAATGGCCTTATCACTTTGTCATCCTGACAGGCTTCTGCCCATCGGAAGCATGAGATCTGGAAGGACATCGTCCGGGCTGTCCGGTCCGTGGGGGTCTACAAGCGCCGGATCCGCAACTGCCAAAAGAGGTGGCAGGACCTTCGGGGCTGGACCCGGAGGATTGCACGGGTCCAGCTGAAGCTGTCGCCTCCTCGCAGGAGGGGCGGAACACGGACCCTGACCCCCCACATGCTCAGGATCCTGGCGGTGGTCTTTCCAGACCTGGATGGGCAGCTGAAGGCCAGAGAGCAGCAAGGAGGGGGTGAGTCAAAGACTGCACTGTGTACTCTGTCTAACATGCTATGTGCCCTCCTCGGGCCAGGTTGAACTGCCACAGTACAGCAGTCATGTTGTCCAGGAGCCATGTCCCTCTATTGTGCACTGCCCACTCCTCATCTGATACCCAGGTGTGGCCCTTACATGCAGGGAATTCTGTCACTTAGGACTGTGTCCTTGCAGTTTGCTTGACTCAAGGTGGGAGACAGCATCTGTTTCCCTGACTCTGTGGTGGGCATCATGGGTGGGTCCATTGCTTACACGATGCCTGTATTCTGACATGTATTCAGCGTGTTACTTTGATCTGTGGTCCAATTGCTGAGCTGATCCACCACATGTGGCTGGGGTACCTGGCACACACCCATGCTGCGGGTGGGAACAATGTTTGGGCCCCAGGAGTATGTACATGACGTGTGTCACACATACTTAGCCAGCTGCCTACAGTCCAGGGCTCATCCCTCATTCATGTGGGGCTGGACAGTCATGCCTACTCCAGGCCATACAATACACTCTGTACTCCCACTCCCGTGTATCAGAGGACACATTGTGCACAGTGATTTGACCCCTCAGGTGTCTGCCTCTGTGTCAGTGTGCTGTGGATTAGTCGCCAGGACTGCTGTGGAGTTTCTTGGTAGGGGCTCAGCATGCCACTGGAGATGTGACCATAGGAGACGATACTTGTGTGACACATAGGTGTCTGATCAGCTGCCCATGCAGACTGGGGCATGTAAATGTGAAGTTCAGGCAGCTGTTCCCCATGCACAGCAGAGTGTGAGGGGCTCAGGTTCAGAGGGTAGTGTCACAGGTCTCCCATATGTCCAATAGGTATGACCTGGACAGATGAGGGTTAAGAGGATGTGTTGTGGGGGATGTACATGTGCACTTGTGCAGCTCCAGGACTTGCATTCCCCATGACCTACTATTGTGACACAGTGCAGAGTGTTGTTGTCTGGCTGCAAAGTCATACATCACTGAGACAGTGATGTATGACTTTGCAGTCATGCCTCCGCCATGGCATGTGTCTACTGATTGGTGATCCTGCAGGGGAGTGACATGTGCTACATGCACACCATAGTGGCGCTGGCTATCAGGACATGGGTGCATCATGGTGTCTGTCGCTGGTATGCATCACATGCATTTCCTATTTGACTCTGGGCATCCCTTACATCCGTAAACCTGTACTGACTCAGTGGCAAGAGCTGTGATGTGTCCACACCGTGTCCTCTGCACTGTCCAACTACTGTGTACTTGGTGCATGTGTCAACACTGGGGTGTTGCAATCCAACAGACACCAGACAGATGGGTGCAAGGCCATGTGGGATGTGAGTGCCATGCTTGGCATCAGACTGACAATTGACTTCTCCTGTTCAATTAGTGCACTTTTAGCAATGTACAACTAATGATGCCAGGGCTTGCTCTGTGATGTGCTGTGCTCACAGTGGTGTGTGCGTTATGTGCAGGTGACTGATGTCTGTCTGTTTCCCCATTGTTTGCAGATACATCCACGGCCACGGAAGGGGACAGCTCCACGGACCAGGAGGAGCCGGAGAGCCAGACTGGGTCAGCAGCCGAGGAGTGGTCGGAGGGACCCAGTGGCACGGAGGGCGAGGGGAGCCACACCGAGGAGTCCTCAGCAGCATCCACCTCAGCTGAGGACCAGAGCAACTCGGAGGATGACTCCCTTGTGGAGGCGGGTGTCAGCAGCCACCACACCCCAGCTAGTGTTGCTGTCCCCGCCACCACCAGCACCACCACCGCCCTCCCATCGGCTCCCATTCCCCAGGTCCGTGGAGGCTCCCATGTCCGGGAGCGTGTCTCCTTTGGGCCAGGCACCGCACCCCCTGCCCCTGTGTCCCCTGCTGCCCTGAGTGAGGAGTCTGTGTACCTCCTTCGCCAGCTCCATGTAGGGCAGACAGCCATGCTGAGTGTCCTCCATGCGCACACCGCGCTGTTGACTCAGCTGGTGTCGTTCATGGAGGGCATCTCATCGGGCATGTCTGACCTACAGAGGGGCAATAGGTCCATGGACTCCTCCCTGACGGCAGCAGTGTCCCTCCTCAAACGGTCCCTCACCCCTCCTGCCTCTGCTCCATCCACACTCCCCAGCACCTTACCCATCCCAGGCACACACACACTGGCACACACCAGCACACACACATCCAGCACACTGACACACACGCCAATGACAAAACGCACACGCAAGCACATTCAGGGGACTGAAGCCAGACTCACAGGGGATGGGGCCCTGGAACACACACACGCATCCACATGCACTGCGCAGTCCTCAGTTCCCTCTCCCTCCAAAGCACCCTCCCTTGCCTCACCTGCAACCCCAAAGTCACAGCAGCTCTTCCTCTGTGACCTCGGCCTCTTCCCCACCGATGAAGCTGCTCCAGCATCCCGGGGGAAGAGGAAGCCCACCCACACGGAGCAGAGTGCCCCTCGCCCCCGGACACCCTCCCCCAGGTGCAGACGGACTGAGGCCCCCACCCGCAAGTCCCCCGGAGTGCTAAGAGCAAGACCCCGCCACCGCCCTGCAGCTCAGGCACAAGGTCTCCGTCCTCCATCCCTCAGGCCCCCACTGCACAGGTGCCCCCACCACACCCTGCCCCAGGTTCCCCCACCCACAGATATACCATCCCCAAGATGCTCCGGCCTTCTCCCCTGCCACTTGCTCTCCCAGCACCACACCCCCGCTGCGCTTGTCTGTGCCACTGATGTGGTGAGGGTGTCCCCCCCTCTGTCCAACCCACCTTGCCTGTTCCCCATTCTCCTCCCCTGGAGGTAGGCACTGCAGTGGAGTCCACTACCGCCCTGTCTGACTTGGGCACTGCAGTGGCGGACCTGTCCACCCCATCTGCAGGGTCCACTGCAGTTGTGCCGGCACCCACGACATCTGTGTCATGCCCCCAGTTGTGCCGGCACACACCATGTCAGACACCTCCACTGCAGTTGTCAGTGGCTCTCCAGCACCCACCACCCCTTCCCTGACTCCCCCTGGTGAGCCCTGATCCTGTCCCTGCGGTGCCTGGCCTGCCCCCCGGTTGCCCCTCCTAGTGGATTGTCCCTGGTATTGTGCAGGCATGCGTAGGGTGACATCTGCCAGTGTCACCCTGTTTGAACTTTGACAATGGACTGGCCATTGGCCTTTGCTCTTTTTCAGGACTTCGTTTGGCCTCAACACATATGCTGAATAAAGCAACTTTCTTTTCTCTAGTGCTCATGCTTCAGATGTACATGTTGTTGGTGCAGCTAACCATGCCCTTGCTGCAGTGATGGTGATATCTGGTCTCATGATTATGAAGTGTTACTGTGCAGGAACCCATGTGGTCCAGGGGGAATGTGTCCTATCATGTGGTGTATCCATGTCATCAATAGCAGCATCTGAGGGTGTCATGTGTTCAGTATTTTGCAATGGGTTTCCTACTTACATTGGCAATTTCATATCTGTGGCTTCCACCCCTGCACATCTGTTGTGCCTGCCATCGTTGCATTTGTCTACTTCCCTGACCGTGTTGCCATCTCCAGTGGACATGCAGGTTTGGGCATCAATGGGGAGGGACTCATCCGTGTAGTCAGTGCAACATTGCTATACAAGTGTGTTGGATCTGTGCTGATGATTCCGTTGGCACATCCATGACCAGGCTGATGTGATGGGAGCCCTCATTTGGTGCTAATTGTTGATTGTGTGACCAAGTGCTCAGCTGACATGATGGGGCCCTACTGAGGCAACATATGGCACAGCTTTCCTCACACAGGAGTGGAGTCCCCTCATGGCAGTGTGTACACGTGTGACATTGCCTGCGCCCAAGGTGTGTGTTGTATGTGCATGTCTGTGTGTTCACTTTCATTCATCTGCGCATGCTGTGATCCCTAGTGTTGTACCTGTTTGTGATGCTTGCTGACTTGAGCTATGTTCCCCCAAAGTCTTCTCCCTGTGTTCTCTGTGATGTGGGTGCATGGCACATTACTGGTCATCAGGGTGTCACCCATAGGTGTGTTTGCTGTCAGGGCAGAGTTTGTGTGCTGACGCAGATGGGTCACAGTCAGGTTTCCCTTTGGCACTTGTTGTTTGCCCCTGTCATGTGATTTCCAGTTTGTGTTATCTTTCAGTGATTGTGACACGTTGTGTGTGTGACTGCTGGCACTCCTTAGGGTCCGGGCTGCAATGTTGGTTGTTGTCTATGTGTGTTCTTTGTGGGTGACCTTGGCTTCTTCATTGGTGTGTGACTGTGGCTGGGATCCCATTGGTCGGTGTGGTATTGCCGTCATGTCCATGTACAGCGTAGTGTGCAGTGTGTCAGACATTCAGGAGTCTTGTTGAGTGTCCATGTGTGATGTGTTTCTACACCTTGGTTCCCACCCACCACCCTGGAATAGTCATGGGTGCATGTGCAATGTCACCAGTGCATGTGTACTTCACTGCTGCACATTGTTGGAGGTCGAGGGGTGTGGTCTTGAGTGTGTGCAGATGAGAGTTGTTGCCCGGCTAGTCCCCTGCCTCCATGTTGGCCTTGGCTTACTGGCCATGCTGATTGATTTGTGCTTGTGTAGGTGTGATGGTAGTTAGTTGCTTAGGACACCTGACTGTGGTTCACAGTGTGAACGACATTTAGCTTTGTCATCACAGTGGTATTTTTCTTCAGCCCAGGGTCACCACATTGTGGGGGCCCTGGGGGTGGTGCTGTGGTGTGTCTGTGACTTGCTGTGTCAGTTGTTGTTCCTACGTGCCTGTGTGACATGTGTGTTTTGTGCTCCCTCTCACCTGTCAATGCCTGCTTGCCCACATAGGGGATTTGGATCCATGAGTTACCTTAGTGTGGCAGTGTATGCACATCTGTATGATTGGTATTCAGCTCTCCTCATGTGTTGTGTTGTTGCCTGGGGACACTGGCACCCCCACCCCTCACCTGCTGTGTATGATGACAGTGTTGGTCTGCCTGTTTGTGTTTGTGCATCTGCACCACTGCATTGGCATATCTTGGGTGTGCCATTGGCTGTATGTTGTTTGGTGTGTTTCCGCTGCTGTCCCTGGGACTCCTAGGTCATCGGTCAGCACAGTGATCATGGTTTGTGTGTCCCATTGCTGCCATGGTATGGTATCTGTTCACCTCACATCTGCTGTCTCCACAGGGTATCTGCATTTGTGTGCCCATTGGTGCAAATATGTGGTTCTGCATTCTGATGGTCACTTCTGTCATTGTGTCATTGATGACTGTTGACGGTCTCAGCCCCCATGGGTGTTGTTTGTCTGCACATGGCCAAAGGAATGTTTCATTTGCACTGCAGTATTTGGCTCCCCCAATTTGTGTTGCAATGGGACACATACACTACTTTGCCACAGATGAGTTTTTGGTTCTGTGACCAGGAATGATCCATGCAGTTTGGCAGTTGCAGCTCTTTCTTTGTCAACAATTACCTTTTGGTCACTGTGATGATGAGGGTGTAGACCCCATTGCCACAATGGTCAAAATGTGCTTCAGCTATGGACCCCACACTTACCTTTTGGTCACTGTGATGATGGGGGTTTAGACCCCATTGCCACAATGGTCAAAATGTGCTTCAGCTATGGACCCCACACTTACCTTTTGGTCACTGTGATGATGGGGGTTTGGACCCCATTGCCACAATGGTCAAAATGTGCTTCAGCTATGGACCCCACACTTACCTTTTGGTCACTGTGATGATGGGGGTTTGGACCCCATTGCCACAATGGTCAAAATGTGCTTCAGCTATGGACCCCACACTTGCCTTTTGGTCACTGTGATGATGGGGGTTTAGACCCCATTGCCACAATGGTCAAAATGTGCTTCAGCTATGGACCCCACACTTGCCTTTTGGTCACTGTGATGATGGGGGTTTAGGCCCCATTGCCACAATGGTCATGGGCTGCTTGCATTGTGGGTGCCACACACATATATGTGTGGCACATGTGCTAGGGGGTCACATTGTATGTTCAATGTCATGTTCGGTGTTGTAGGCATTTGACACAGCCTGCTCACACGCTTGTCATGGTGGTGGGGGGATGTCTTAATCTTGCATTCCCTAGGTTGTGGTGTGCTTGTTGTGTCATGCATTGTCCATCCTATGAGTGGGGGTGGTAGTAGTGGTAGGCATCCAGCCCCCTGGCTAAGGGTGGTAGTAGTGGTGGGCATCCTGCCCCCCTGGGTGAGGGTGGTGGTAGTGGTAGGCATCCTGCCCCCCTGGGTGAGGGTGGTAGTAGTGGTGGGCATCCTGCCCCCCTGGGTGAGGGTGGTAGTAGTGGTGGGCATCCTGCCCCCCTGGGTGAGGGTGGTAGTAGTGGTGGGCATCCTGCCCCCTGGCTAAGGGTGGTAGTAGTGGTAGGCATCCAGCCCCCTGGCTAAGGGTGGTAGTAGTGGTGGGCATCCTGCCCCCCTGGGTGAGGGTGGTAGTAGTGGTGGGCATCCTGCCCCCTGGCTAAGGGTGGTAGTAGTGGTAGGCATCCTGCTTCCCTGGCTAAGGGTGGTAGTAGTGGTAGGCATCCTGCCCCCTGGCTAAGGGTGGTAGTAGTGGTGGGCATCCTGCCCCCCTGGGTGAGGGTGGTAGTAGTGGTGGGCATCCTGCCCCCTGGGTGAGGGTGGTAGTAGTGGTGGGCATCCTGCCCCCTGGCTAAGGGTGGTAGTAGTGGTGGGCATCCTGCCCCCCTGGGTGAGGGTGGTAGTAGTGGTGGGCATCCTGCCCCCTGGCTAAGGGTGGTAGTAGTGGTAGGCATCCTGCCCCCTGGCTAAGGGTGGTAGGCATCCAGCCCCCCTGGGTTGGGGTGGTGGCGCGCATTCAGGCCCCTGTGTGCATATGTGGCATTGGTGATGGGCATCCCGCCCCTATGGTGCTGCTGTTGCAAGTATATTCAGATTCCCAGTGTATGTGTGTGATGTGTCGTGTACGTGTTGTATGTGTTTTGTGGTTGGTGTCTGACTTACCTTCTGCGCCGTACGCGTCCGTGCCTGTTCCGGTAGTAGATGTAGAATATTGGTATGATCGGGACGAAGGGATTCATGGTTGGTTCGTGTCGTTCGTCCTTCTCGTTGCTTCGCGTCGTCCTCGTCGCTTGGCTTCGTCCTCGTCGTTTCGCTTCGTCCTCGCCGCTTCGCGTCGTCCTCGTCTGTGCTGTGTTCGTCTCGTAGCCGTGGATCGTGTTGTGGCGCGATTCGGAGCTTATGTGCGCCTCTCCCGGATGCTTTGACGTGCCGTGCGTAGCGACGGGTTCGGCGCGTACGGAAAGCGCATCGTACTTGTCCGGCCGGACGGGGCTGCATTTTCCCTTCCGTGCGACTCGATTCGGCGTTTCCGGATTCGCCTCGGTCGGAGAACAGGACCTGGTTTGGGTGAGTACGGCTCGGCCGGAATTTTTGCTGTTGTGCGCATCGTACTTGCTCGTTCGGTGTGCTGTACGGATCGGTCGGGAAACTGGCTTTCGCATGGCTTTTTTCCCGACCGAATAGTATTGGGTGCGCCTCCGACCGAGATCGGAATCGGCCCCTGAGTGTCCCCATTTACCATTATATCAGATGTTTATTTTTCTATACATTGGGGTAAAAAAATTGGGACCCACTGATGTTAAATGTTATTTCTGCCACCATTGGTTTCCAAAATAGACATATAATGAGCAAAGTGTATGTAGCTGTTGATGGGCAAGGTCAGTGAGTTTTCACATAATGTTGTGCTAAAAAATGATGCAGTGCATATTAAGCATGAACTCAGGAATGCCCCTTTATGTGTTCAGAAAGGTTTATCTAAATGCTAGGAGATATGCATTTAGAGAAGGTGATTGAGCCAGTGGATGCTTCAGAATGGTTTTCATCCAAAATTCTGGTATGGAAAAATGTGAAGTCTGAGACTCAGCGTTGGTTTAAGGTCACTTAACAAGCAAATCTTGGTGGATTGTCATCATCTACCTCATAACCAAAATGTATTAGCAAACTTAGATGGTGTGCAGGTTTTCAGCGTATTTTATTTGAAATCAGTTTAACGTCAGATTGACTTGGCAAGAAAAAGCATGCCATTTTACTACATTCATTTTGGCTGATCGTGCTTCCGGTTATCCTAGGATGCCTTTCATGTTAGCCACTGTCACTTTGGTATTCCAAAAGCTTGTACATATTTTTTTAAGGCCATTGAATCACTGGTGGTGTTCCAGGATGGTACCCTGCTGTATGCTGAGTCAGTTAAGAAACATAAACAAGTATTGGGCAAGGTGTTGTCCATACTTCAGGCGAGAGGAATGACTCTACAGCGTGAAAAATGTAGGTTTGTTCAATCCAGTAAGGGTGAAGATCTGGGTCACTAAACTTCAAACAAAAGTAATTTTCCCAAAGATAATTTACTTTGGGTCATTGAAAAAGTGAGTAGATCCACCAATAAGGATCAACTGAGATCCTACTTGGGTCTTTGCAAGTTTTATTCCAGGTTTGTGATTAATTTTGCCCTTGTGGCACGCTATGTTGAGATTTTAATTGAAAAAAAGATGTTACGATTTGCTGATTGCAAGAACATGATGACGCTTTTGCAGAACTGAAAGAAGCAATCATATAGGCAACTCCTTTTTTCTAGTCAGCTAAGAATATAACTGTGGCTGCCAGTGCAGACGGTCTACTGAGCTGTATTAGCACAACTTAGAGCAGGTAAAGAACTTTCAGTTCAGGCCTAGATGTCCGGCAGCATGTAGAAAGCATAATTTGGTCATATGCCTGTACTCCTCACAGTGTTACATGGTTTACCCTGGTTGAGTTTCCAAAGGTTAGAAAGCCACAGACTAACTTGAAGCCAGTATGATTCTGGGGATTTCACTTATGCATTTCTACCACAAAGAAAAGAAAAACGTGGAGAGCAAGCAAAAGATACAGTGGCATAAGATCAAAACAGAAGGTTCAGGTTGCACACTGGAGATTTGAAAAATATTAAACACCATTAGGTGTTAAAAAAAGGGTAACCCACAATCTTCAAAGTTTTTAAAGTTGTTCAATTAGGAAAATCTTCTTTATTAGAGAATGGGACATCGTGGAAAGCTAACTTCATGTCGGTAATGAACTAGACATGAGTGGGTCAAGCCCCCCCTCCACACAATCTTTGCCCTGTAAACAGCTCTTCATGTAGTACCCACTCCCTGGAGACACCCAAACCCGATTAGGAGGCTAAGCTCCTACTACACACAGCATTTGCCCTGTACCAATCCCTTCACAGAAAGCTGACTTCTCGTGGGCAATCAACCAGACAGGGTAGGGAAGTATCTACTGCGAACATTCTTTGCCCTGTGTAGAACCCCCTATGGAGAATCCACTCCCTCTAGACACCCAAGGCCCCTTAGGTGGTGAAGGCCCTACTACACACAGCCTTCTTCTTGTACCGAACACTTTGCAGATAGCCGACCTCTTGTGGGCAATCAAGCATACATGGGTGGGCAGCCACCTAATGCGTTCAGTCTTCAATCCTACGCAAAAATTATTATGCAGAGCCCCCCCCCCGAGGCCCGTTTGAAGAGTAAGCACCTACTATGTACAGCCTTCACCCAGTGGCAAAGTTCTTACAGATAGCAGACCTCTTGTGAGCTTTCAACGAGACACAAGTCAGCAACTTTTTGCTGCACATGGGGTTCACGCTGTGCAAACCATTCACGGAGGGATCGCTTCCTTCACACACTCACTAACCATTAGAAGGCTAAGCATGTTGCAAAAACTTACTCCCATTAAGAGAGTCTAGTGAAAATTAGATCTAGATGTACCTTGCAGAATACCTTCCAAGTAGGATAAGCGTAAGGCAAACTGTCACATCAATGGGATCATGTCATCAGAGATGTCATCAGGGATGTGATTATACATGTCATGAGTGATATAATATGAGAAGGTAATAAGCAGTGCATAACGGGCACAAGTTATTATAGTTAGCTCAATAAACTATAACTGGTGAATTTGAATGGTGTTTTTTGACGTTGTGACTGACATTTTCACCTAACTATAACATCAGTTTAAACTTTGGTTTTTCAGTGAAAATATATATTAACTTAAAAAACACAGTTAAAGTCCTCCCATAGTTACGAATTAAACCCCCCCAAAAATCCCTGAAATTCACATGATCAAGAAAACAGTCCATAATTCACACAACAGCTGTGCAAACCATAACTCACATACCAAATGCAATGCTCATGATCTCACCCTTAATACAATAAAATAGATGCACTTAGAAATATTGTGTATCATCTTACAAACTACCCATAATACCTTGTCAGACAAAACAATGAACGCAGTGTTATAAATTGGTTGAATTATCTAAGACACTTTACATTTTGCTTTTAGATGTTGTTATTTATTGGTATAAATATTGTGAGGTCATGAGCATTGTGCACATGGTCCTGGTGGTCAGAGTATGCTCACTCTGCCGTCTTATGCGCCCTTTAATTTTTTTAAGGACTTGGGGACAGAGTTCTCGAGTCTTGTAAGGGCTGCTACAACATGTTCTTTGTTGTGTTGTTGTAGCTAATCATATCTTTTGGTAGCTCTGTAGACCTAATTAACTTTAACATTTTCTGACCTTTAACCCTTTCATGCTCAACCTGAGCTCCTCTTTAAATGCTCATTGAAAACTACTGAATGGATTTGACCAAATATGAAAAAGAACCATCCTCGAGTAAAGTTCTACCTGCGCCAAATATGAATAATCCACACAGAGCAAAAAAATGTCCCCTTTGTAAACGATGAAATTCCCAAAATATTTAGTAACCAGAAAAATCAATGACCAGAAAAACCTGATGCATTTCGGTTCGGATTGAACTTTGGTCACAGCAAAGAGAACAATGGGCTACATGTATCAAAATTGTATATTGCAAATACCTAATTGCAAATTTCTGAGAATCGCAATCAGGTAATCGCAATTTACAATTTATGAAACTTAAAGAGTTTCATATACCGATTCCTAGGGGGTCGCAAATCGCTCTACCTCATTAATATTAATGAGGTAGATCGCAATTTGCAACCCCCTAGGAATCGCTAAAATCACGGGGATGGTGGCCTGCTGGGGACGGCAGACCGCCATGTCTGTGATTGCTTTTAAATTAAGCAATCTTTTTTTTTAAATGCAGCCCGTTTTCCTTAAAGGAAAATGGGATGCGTTTCAAAAACAAAAATGAAAAGTTTTCTTTTCACTTTTTAAGAGTAGGCAATGGTCCACTGCCTGCTCTTAAAAATGGTGTAACAAACGTTCACAAAGGGAAGGGATCACTCGGGGACCCCTTCCCATTTGTGAAATGAGTTACCACCTACTTGAAGTAGGTGGTAAAATGTGAATGTTTTGCGACCGCATTTCGGTCACAAAACATTCCTACATACTGATGCGATTTCGGTATTAGGAAGGGACGCCCTAAACACGCCCCTTCCTAATAACGAATCGCAAAATGGGTTTTGATACATGTAAAAGCCTTTTTTTGCGTTTGCAAACGGGCCATTCTGCGAATCGGCCCGTTTACAAAAACACAATAGCTCGATACATGTATCCCAATGATACTTCCTTTCTTTCTATAATACCAGTGATATAATGAGAAAGCATATTCTAGAAAAGAATAAAAATCAATTTCCCAACAATATATTTGCAATAGCAGATCAGCCTGAGAAAATCAGTTCATTTAAATTAAATGATTTCACAACAGCAGAAAATTAGGTGATTGTATGCAAACCTGTATGTAAAATGCATCAATAAATCTAGCCTATGTGGGCCCCTTAATCGCAGTAGGCAGTCTAACGAATGTTTGTTGCAGATTCATAACCTATAATTGAAAAGTTATGTGCTCAGATGGCACAAATGTCCCTTAAATTCCAACATTTGATACATCGGTCAATACTGCCCAATTTTTTAAAATGTTTGTTAATGCTCAGATAGTAGATGACCATAATTCGTTGAACTTCCCTTTATCTCGAACCATTGAGCAAATTCTAACCTGCTTGGTTATCATAGTTTCTCATATATTCTTCAACACTATTAGTGTTGTAGAACCCTGGAATAAACTGGCAACAACCACAAATCAAATTAACATATATACATGATATGTACATGGCATCTAAAATAAGTACGGAAAAAAAAGAGACCTATTAAAAATGTACTGCCATGACAGAATGAACAGAAATTTATAATCAAAGGGGTACTATCAAGTTCTTGATCTATGTTAAGTCCATAAGTGAACCTAGTTTGTAAATCTATAATGTTTTTGTTTTCTAGCCTTCTTAATTGGAGACTTCGATCTCCAATTTCCATAAAAAAAAAAAAACTAGAACATCTTTGGAAAACAATTATTACTACTGAACTCTTAGGGCGGATGCCTCCGTTCATGAGGGTGGACTTACGTATAATATCTACAACGAAAAAGCACAACAGGCACTCACAGGGTGTTTGGTATGGTAAAACACTTTTCCATGTAAAAGCACTGCCCGGACATTATTTATTGATTGATACTGGATGTTCTATGGAGTACTGAGGGGCATATTATCAAGGGCCTTATCTCCGCTTTTTTGGCTTTAAAAGCCAAAAAAGCGGAGATAATGTTTTCGCCCTATTAACAAGGCAGTGCTAACATGCATTAGCGCATGTTAGCAGTCTTGTTACCGACGCCTCGCTTTGTATCTCTAATGAGATGCAAAGTGGGCGTGTTGTGTCAAAATAACACAGAAACTTTCCCTAACTGCACTTCTCCGTATTACCAAGCCGGCCCAGGACACCCATAGCGATAAAAAAAGCCGCGCTAAGCGCGGTTATCGCCGTAACCTAACGTCTGCAAAATGTCAGACTTAGCTATATTTGTAAAGGGAGGTGGATTCTGAGGCTAAGTCCACATCTCCCTATTACCAAGGATTCCCTTATCGCCGCATTTGTATAGCTGGATTTCCAGCGATGTCCCCTTATTTTGCCGCTATCGCTGGATTTGTTATCACTGTGGAGATAAACGTTGATGATAACGCGTTATCTCAGCAATTCAATCCAGCGATAGCCGGCGATACACAAAATAGCGCTAATCGCGCTCAGCGATATTTATCGCTGTGTGTTGTTAATATGCCCCTGAGTCTCTAACTCCGTACCTACTCCGTAAGTACGCCTTGGACTGCTCCATTTAGCTACCCTGATGTTTAAGGTCTCAACGAGGTGTACTTGATGCTCGGCCCATAGTAGGGTAAAGCCCCAGGGCACCAGTGGTTTACGGTTCTGATTGTTATAATCCGAGCCCATTAACCCCTTTAGATGTAATATATTCCTCATTGCTGCAATTCAAACACTCTATAACAAGAGGAATGATACAACAAACAGCTAATAGCATGTGGTGAGAGAGAAATACTGCTCTGTGTGGAGTCAAAACCCATTCTGTATACTTTAAAGAATTGGTAACAAAAGAAATGTCATACAGCTCAAGCTGTTTGTAAACAGGCCCAAACAATCAGGAAGGCTAGGAACTCTTGGCCTGTTTTCACAAGTGCAAAGATCCCTTCTACCATCAGTTCCTAAATCTAAGGGACACACACTGTCCAGATAGCCACGCCCGTCAGCATAGGTCTTCTAACATACCAGGACCTATCCAGGCCTGCCTGGCCATTCTGCCACTCTGGCATTTTCCCAGTTGGCTGCAGGCTAGAAGGCTGCTTAGGAAGCAGGATGGGCGCCCATGACCCAGCCATATCCCAATTCTTCATGTCAGCTCTTGCAGTTTGGGTCTGGTTTAATTTTTTGGGTCCAGGCTAATTTTGGTGTACCGTCGGGCTATGGACCATCCAACCAGCCAGGGTCAGTACTTCCATCAGTCTTCTCCAACTAAGCTGCTAATGAAGCTTGTGTGCATAGAGCTGTAAGGCCAGAGAGGTAGTGAATATCTTGCAACACTCTCTTTTGCATCTGAGGAGGGGGGTACGGGAGGCGCTTGAGACTGATAGGACGAGAGTCGAGGACATGGGGACTTTACTTTCCAGGTCCCTGAATCCGTCACATTCAACAGTCACTGAAGCACAAATGACCACAGGCCGCTCGGCTCACTGAGCACAAAGTAAACAATCATTTGCAATGCAATAGGTCTCGCATTTACGAGAGTTTAAGCTATTGGCATTGTAAATGACAATGCCTTTTATTGATCTGTTTTGCTGATTAACACATAAATAAAAGGCATTGTCCTTTACAATGCCAATAGCTCAAACTCTTGTAAATGCGAGACCTATTCAAAGAAGCGGCCGCCATTGTCCTGGCTGCTCGGAAAGTGAAAGCACGCATGGCGCGCTGAATGTTGCAGGAAAGCATGTTGTGCCTGCAGTAGGAGAAAGTCATTAAAGAAAATAGTGCTTACAGACTAAAAAAGACGCACCGTGTAACAACCGAAGTAAAAGGGCCAGTCATCATGGGAGGTTACAAATGACGACAAGGCGGCACAAAGGAGGGACTAACAAGCCCATTAAGGAATCAGAAGCCAGCATTTACAAAGGACAATGACACAAGCCAATGACAAATATGAGCCGAGTATAGGTGGGGCTTCTAATCCATACTCCAATCCAGCATGCCGCAGAGCAGCGCAAGCGCTGTCCAGGCTCGACCTAAAAAGGGCACCTGGTTCCTTAGTTCACAAATAAACTGTGAAATTTAATGCAATGAAAAAATAATAATTACACTAATTCTGTTTAAAAACCTTAACATGCGTTTAGACAGCATGTGCAGACTGCGTTGGATGCATGGATCAAAACAGAAGCACTGATGCTGAACACCATTTTCTATGCATTATGTGAAACATTTTCCCTTCCCCTGGCCCTATATCACAGACTTGCAAACAGAGGCTGAGGCTAAGCATGAGCACATTGTAAAGCAGATCGTTTTTCACTCGACAAGCATGAGCACATGAATGCACACAAACCCATTGCTCTGGCCGAAAACTATTAAATATTACATGTTGTCCTCGCTGGCGACTTAAGCACCTCATCTTGCACAGGTGACCTTGCTCTTATTAATAAACATATATCTTCTGCAGCCTATTTGAGTTTATTACCCCAATTGTTATAGCAATGATACGAAGATTGAGCTGCATAGTTTGGCATAGTATAATTTATGTATATTCTCATAAGGTCCAGAAAGGGAAAATTCATTTTATTTTGTATTTAGATAGAAGTACCCAAAATCCCATTTTATTAAAGGTTAGGAAAGGGATCAAGCTACTTGGGAAAGTCAAAAATTTAGATAATGTGTAAAAAAAAAACACAACCACTGGGGGCCGATTCCGATTTCGGCCGGAAGGGCACCGAACGATGGTCGGAGCCCTTCCGACCGAATCGGAACGTGCCGCTCGGATTCCTTTCCGACTGAGCCATTCCGATGGGCTCGGTCGGAAAAGAATCCGACTCGGATTTCCGGATGGCTCACGACGGGTTCGGAGAGCCCGTCAGCCATCCGGAAATCCCTCTGTACTCCCCCGGCTGCCTCTTTGCGACCGAGGGAGTACGATGGCAGTTTTTCACTGCCTTTTCGTGCCGGTCTTTCCGGCACAAAAAGGCAGTCGGTCACTGTCTATGGGGGCCCCCAGTGGGACCCCCATGGGTGCAAGGTCGCCGAATGGCGGCCTGGAGGCACCTATGGTGCCCCTCTGTTGAACCCTGCACCCGGTGGCAGGCACCTTGGGGTGCCGGCCACAGGGTGCAGGGTTGAACTGCACCCCTGCTTTCTCCAATGCCAGCATGCATTACGTCCGGAATGCATGCTCCCATTGTGGGAGATACGAGTGTGACCGAACAGGGTTCGGTCGCTTCGTACTGCCTGGGCCATAACCGACGACAGCAGGTCGGTCGGTTACGGCTCCGGACCGATGTCGGACGGACCTGAGTCCGTCCGACATCGGAATCGGCCCCTGGTCTTGGCTTATTTTAGCTTTTCTTTTTACTCCAGGGCTCAGGTTTTTATTGCTGTATGGCGGTGAATCCTGAGCTCTGAAATGAGAGAAGAGGCAGGAGGAACATGATGGCATTATAAAACGTACTCGGGGTAATTAACCGAGTCGAATGGCATGAATATTAATTCCGAGTAACATGCAATAAATTAGCGTAATCTCGGAGAGGCCCTGTAGTTGATGGTTTTAAATATTCCTGACTGTCTTCTCTTTGTTTTGTGCTTCGCCAGCCCCGAATGCCTTGTATGCTCTAATCCTGCTGCTGTACATTTCAATGAATACATGCAGCACATTTTATTCTATTTAAGTCTTCCAGCTTATCTCATCCCGTTAAATACACACAACTAAAGACAATATTATAATGTATTATTTATTTTTTAAAGCTTTGTAAAGTGTTGCCCGTTTACTGGTCATTCCAAAGTGTAGACTAGCACAATGGAGATTGCGGCAATAGACGTTCAGGGGTGTATGTAATCCAGCCTCATGCAAATCGAGAGCCCCATAAAATATCGCTATCATGTACATAACAAATCATTAGTCTGAAAAGTTCCAATTGTTGGGGTTTCTCAAGCCCCTCTGATAACGTTTTGCTTTACCTGTCGACTTCAGAGTTCACCAGTCTGGAACCATAAACTCATATGGAACCTTCTCCAATGTTTATCCACTGAAAGTTTGTTGATTGTTCTGGAGTGAGGTTGCCGACAACAGAGTCTCAAAGTGATGTGATACATTATTTCTGCTTGTTATACCAGTCTATGCACCAGTAAGTCTTATATTTTGTGCACAGTACATTTAAAGTTATCCTCGACTCAACAATGAACCAATGGAGGACTTTCAAGAATGTTTTCACATGGGCATGTTAACTAGATTAACTAGTTATATATGATGCACTTCCGGAATGAGGCATAGTATGCGGTACTGAAAGTGGACTTGGCTAAGTGCCGCCGCCATGAAAGGAGAACATTTTAGCAAAACTGAGTGCAATATGTTTACGACGGGAAGCGGCTGGAAGGACCACTGCTGCCTGGACACAGTACGTAGTGGTAATTTATTAACTTTGGCAAAAACATTTTTACTTCAGCAACATTTTATCAGAGTTCTGCACTGGTGAAGCCCACCCACCTCTATATATTAAGTTTGGCAACATTTGTATTTAATTTGCCAATATTTCATCAGCGAAGCACAACGCGCTTTATCTTTGAACCTGGCGGCCACAGAACAAAAGAAAGGCACGGCTGCCATGCCTAAAGATTAATCGCAGAGTATAGCCCTGATCAAATGTTGGCAAAGTAAATAAAAATGTGCCTGCCACAGCCCAACCCTCAAATAACAAGAACATACTAGCAAAAGAGAATCCGCTCATAGCGGTGGACATCTGTAGATGAAAAAAAATGTACATGCAGTTGAAGCATCCGCGACGTGCAATCTTTTGGCAACGCGGCGCCCGCTGAGCTACGCGGCCGTGAAGCGGGCGCTGTGCTGATAAAATGCGCGCAGCCGCACACGCACCCACATAAGTACACATTGTAAATAACCAGCTGAAGCAGCGCACGTCATGCCTGCACGTAGAGAAACTCATTATACAATCTGTGGATGCATGTGGCTCCTACGAGGCTGCAGCTGTTGCCTTCCCCATGCTGCAAGGAAGGAACCCTCTGAATAGGACGGGACGGAGCACATGGGGGAGTGGGAGGGGCTGCAATGACTCATGCCTTTGCATAAACAAGGACTTCAACAAGCCCAATCCCCCATAAAAGGAAGCCCAAACGAACCAAATATCCTACAGAAAACGAGCCCAACTGCCGTACACATCGAAAAGTGGATAAAGGCTGAATAAATCCAATCAACAGAGCTGGAGGAACAGAGAGGAAGGCAGTACTGACACAATTGTGGCATTAAGAGGAGATGGGAGGGAGGAATGATATATTTACATGTAAGCAGCTTTGCCTCCAAAGCTGAACACAGGCAAACAGTAACAGACCAGGAAACAAAGAAAAAAAATAGTCCCCCCAAGAACACATAAAGAGCCATAGCGGAATGAGACAGTACTTAGTCCCTGCTGCATGGGAGGAACAGAAGGGAAAAAGGAGGAACAAAGAGGCAGGGCTGACCACTAGCAAGCAGGATTTCTAAAGGACACTGAAACAAGCAAATCAAAAGCAGGGGGATGGCTTTAAGCCAACATGAGAAATTACAACAGGTCTCGAATGCTCGACCTAAAAATACTGTAATGCATCGCTTGCTCTATTTTCACGCTGGGAAGCACGGTAACGGCAAAGCTCATAGATCAAAAAATCGAGAAACAACACAGAACAAGAGTCAAGCAAGAACTCTGAGTTGATAGGTGTCGAGTGAATTGATCCACATATTGAAGTGTGATCCTTGTCTTTTAGGCAATTGCAAGTAAATACTTTATTATGTTTAAAATCATTACATATAAAATAGATTTTTCTCAGTCCACCAAAACAAACATGTAAAGGAGTCTATGCATACACTTTGCCCAAAGTTAAAAGGGTCATTTGAGTTCTTGTCATGACAAGCAGTATTATTGCAGAAATTATGAAAGATTTGTAAAAGGCACTTGAAAAAAAATGTGGCTGCTCCAGAGAGTTCCGAGATGTTCTGCGTGCTTAGGCAGTGGTTTAAAAGCTTCTGTACATCGCTTCATTTTGTTTGTCTGAAAAACTGCTTAATAAGTACATAACATACCATAACGTGTATTTGTAAAGAGCATGTTCACCCCCAACGGGGCATCTAAGACTCGTGCCTCTCAGACTGCAGCCTAGGACAGCAACACAAAAGGTAAAGTATCGATTCGCTTTGTAGTCCCACAGTTGAAATTTGCTGATTTAGCCAGGATAGCCTAAATTATTTTATGGGAAAAAGCATAAAACTCATGCAAAGAATTTGTAGTCTCACCGGTTTATGAATTGATTCTGTCACAGTGAATGGCCATGGTATATAGAATTCCATTATATTGAGTGAAATGCTGATTGCGAGATGTTATTTTCCCAGATTAACTTTGCTTCCAGGTCATGAATTGCATTTGTTAAGTACGTAGGCCACGGGCTCTTGGGAAAGCAGCTGCTTTCAACACTATTATGCATTTTAGGATGAAGAAAAAAGAGTCCTAAAGAAGAAACAAATCCTAATGAGCTCCACCTTAGAAGGTAGAGCTTTCTTTAAGCTCAACCCTCCCTAGGTGTCACCGGCTAAAGTACAGAAGAAGATTGAAAACTGCACGTTGTGAATGAACTCAGATCACATGGCATGTGCTCCCTCAGTCCTGATGGGATGATGTCCAGCCAGCATGCCTAAGCTGTGCTGCCTGGCAGTAGAGGTTAGACATTGAAGGCTGGAGCACACTCTCCTCTAGGAATATCAGCAGTGCTTAATTTGAAAAAAAATAATAATAATAATAAGTACCAGGGCCCTCGTCAGGAGGCAACTGCAGCTTGCACCACCCATTGCCCGTACTAGCGCCGCCAATGAGTAATAACCATCACTCTCCTACAAGTGTGACAATTCAGACTATTCCAGGCCCCCAAAGCTATAAGAACGGCTTGGGCGGCAGGTATTATTAGTCAGACACTCCAGGATATTGTGGCATAGATTTGCAAATTGTGCAGCACAAAAATGAAAATTTGGCGACACAAAAATGGACATTTTGCAGCATTATTGCAGCACTTTATTTTACTTGTAATCATTCCTTTTCAGCCCAGTGCTTAATTTGAGACGTAGTTTCCGGTGCTTAGCACCGGCACTTCATTGTCAACGCCGGCACCTATGATAGTCTGCCACATGGTGGCGCTGTTTGTGTAATTTAGAGATGAGCAGAACAACTGTTGTTTCTTAATTCAATATACATTAAAAACGACTAATACCTGCCACCCAAGCCATTCTTATAGTTTTGGGGGCCTAAAACCGTCTGAATTGTCAAACTTGTAGGAGTGTGATGGATAGTATCTGTGAAGGTACTGCCGTTTGTAGCGCTGGGAGGGACAATAGGTGGTGCAAGCTGCTATGGCCTCCTGACCAGGGCACTGACACTTATTTATTTACAAATTAAGCACTGTTTAGCCTTCTATCAATGGAAACTGTTTTAGCAGAGTATTTCACTTTGAAATAGGCACATTTAAAGTGTCTAAGAGTGTTTGTTTGCTATATTCACCTTTGTGGTAACATTCTGGATCATAGGTTGCTAATTATCCTGGGGCAGATTTACAATAAACTAACGCAGCATGGCGCAGCAAGTCATTTTGCTGCGCCGTGCTGCGTTAGTTTGGAAAGCACAGCGATGCGACATATTTACAACCATATGTTGCACCTCTGTTCTTCCCCCTGCGCTGGCACACAAACTGATGCCATGCGCCGACGCAGGCACCCTTGCACCATGGTGCAAGGATGCCTGCGTCGTGGGGAGATTGTTTTTGTTCAGGAAGGGAATCCTTCCTGAACAAAAACAATCATTAGAGGTGATTTCCTCATTCAATACGTGCTGTAGAATTGCAGCACGCTTTGAAAGAGTAAAAAATGATGAGAAATGAAAACATTTCTCCTCGTTGCGTTTCCAGATTTACGATTCCTCGTAAATCTGGAAATCTGTCTCGTTCCATGTGTGTTGCGTGGGACCACCCACAGCAACACCCATGGAACGCCCCTTCCACGCAAAGTGCTGCGTGTGAAGGCGCCATATTTACAAGGAGAGGAAAAGTCATGCAGGGTGGCTTTTACTCTCCTTGTAAATATGGAGAAGTGGAATGCGCCTCCAGTACGTCACAAAAAGTGACGTACTGGTGGCGCAGGGGGCTTGTAAATCTGCCCCTCTTTTTTCTGTGGCATTGTGCTGACTTGGGGCTAGCAATTTCAAGCCCCAGAGCCATCTACTGTAGTATACCACGTTTCGAAATGTAACCAGATTGGTTGAGCAAAATCATAATTGCTTAGTGAAACAGTCTTTCACAAAGCGAGTAGGTTTGGATCTTGTATGAAACATGCATGAAGAGGTACACAACAAACAGGTACAACTGCACAGATAGATCAAATCATATGAGCAGAGGCCATCACCATTCACTTTAATGAAGCCCAGCTAACATAAAAGCACAAAGCCAATAAGATGGCACCATTTTTTTGCTGTCTGACGGAGACCTTTTTTTGCAGCCAAAAAGATAAATATTGCAGTCATCTCGCTCCTCAGCTTTTTTCGCGATTATTTCATCAATCGTGAAATCGCAAAATGCTGGAGGGTCTGGTCATTACCCTAACGGTTGAAAGACACACAATGAGATCTATCGAGGTCTACCAGGGGGCGCATATACACAGGTCCACTGGAATTATGCGAATGTGCGGCATGGCAATTTTCACCTAATTGTGGATTTGCCACATTTGCCACATGATCCATCATCTGCTGCATAATCTGCATATTATTTAAAAAACAAATTCTAGCTCAAACGGTTCAAAAGTTACTTAAAATGCAATGACGTGTTGCGGCGTAGTGAAAGGCCCTTTGCAAAGCTAGACTGGGATCCTTTCGCATACTTATTGCTATATTTGAATGTTAAACTGGTATCAATGAGGTGCAACCAATGCCCACAGAGTATTACCAAGTTTAACAAGCATTTGCAATGCAATCGGTCTCGCCTTTGGGACCTTATATGTATTTAGCTATGCAGCACATTAGCCTGGGTGCTGAAACATCTACTGTTCTTTAACATGGAGGAAAGTAAGCACCAAACTGCGTGACACGCCAGGTATGGGAACACATGGAGAGAAATATTACCTTTCAGTGGGAAATGGTATAGTCCAAAGCTCTGTTTTTAATATAAAATCAGGGCCTTCGGTGGTCATATCACTGAAAATACAAGATTTGAAAAAATATTATTGTCTACAGGTGCTCGTGGAAGACAATTTCTGTGGACTGGAATCTAGAGAATGCTAAAGTGATTCTGGTATTTTACTGACCTCTGCTGATCGTTTTCTATCAAGAAAGTTAAATAGAGGCAGTTGCCAGAAAAATTAAAAAAGAAAGTCCCTCAGCAGAAAGCAATTCTGGTATATTACTGACCTCTACTGGTCGTTTTCTATCAAGACAGTTAAATAGAGGCAGTTGAACAAGCAGGAAGTAATTCTGGTATTTTACTGACCTCTACTGGTCGTTTTCTATCATGACAGTTAAATAGAGGCAGTTGAACAGAAAAAAAGGTCCCTAAGCGGAAGCAGACAAGTCCTAGGGTTGATCTCCAGAGCCCACAAAGTACATACACATATAAGTATATACTAAAGTATATACAAGAGGTCTCGAATGCTCGACCTAAAAATGATGAAATAATGAAGTAATATTTTTACAAAATGTGCTGCATTCTGCTGCAAAATTTGCCTTTTCTTGCTGCATAATTTACTCAACCCTGCACCATAATTTGGCCCTCTCCTGCCGCATAATTCTAGTGGCCCTGCATATACATTTTAAGCAAGAGTGAGAAGACTGATTATCCCATAGACACTTCTCAGTTTAGTGAACTGATTCAAATCAGCATTACACCCTCCTGGTAATTTAGCAATCACATGATATGCTCCCAAAGGGATAATACGGATGGTCATTTCCACTGTTTTGCTCAGAATCCTGATTAAATACATACACCAATTATGACGGAACACAGCGTGCGATATACATCACTAAATCATGAAAGAGGGATGATTTGCAAAGCTGCACTGAAAACGCTGTTTTCATTACATCTAGAATTGATGACTGAACTTTATGTCTCTGCCACGCTTGCTGTTGGTTAGGTGGTCTTTTTTTCTTTTATTTATGTCCCACTCTCCATTCCCAGAGAGGATGTTGGAAGATGTTTCTAGGGCTCAAGAGAGTGAGGCTTGCTATCTGCTCCTTTACGCTCGTCTCCGCTCTCTCTTGCAGTCCCTTTCTCCTTGGAGTGCTGCCCATTGCCACATGTGGGAGTCCGTCGGATTCCTCTCGTGCTGCCTCCGTTGTCCATTCTCTGAATGACCCCCGCTACTCTGTCGAGCCCTCCTTCTCCTTCTCTGAGCGCACATGGAACAGCTGACATGCAGTCTGAGTCCTTTCATGTGCCTTTCACAACTGTTCTTACAGCCTGCAATATTTCAATACCTTTGCGATTGCCTCTACAAACAGTCCACAGATCTGCAGCCTGAATGCACTAGCTGAAGTCCTCTGTCTCAGATGGGCGGACAGCGTCAGCATCCAAAGCACTGGTTGCAACGCTTTCATTGATTGCACATATACTATCTGGCGCGCCTTCTGTCTTTTACTATATCATCAGCGCTCTGCCTAATCCTCATACTCAGGGGTCGATTCCGATCCCGGTCGGAGGCGCACCTAATACCATTCGGCCGGGAAAAAAGCCAGCCGAATGCCTGTTTCCCGACCAATTCGCACATACGTCCGAACGAGCAAGTACGATGCGCACAACTGCCCAAATCCCGACCCAGTCGTACTCACCCAATACAGTTCCAGTTCTCCGACCGATGCGGATCCGGAAACGCAGAATCGAGTCGCACGGAAGCCAAAATGCAGCCCCGTCCGGCCGGACAAGTACGATGCGCTTTCCGTACGCGCCGAACCCGTCTCTATGCACGGCACGTCAAAGCATCCGGGAGAGGTGCACATAAGCTCCGATTCGCGCCACAAGACGATCCACGACTACGAGACGAACACGCCAGCGACGAGAACGAGGCGAAGCAAAGAGAAAGACGAACGAGACGAACCAACCATGAATCCCATCGTGCCGATCCTACCAATATTCTACATCTATTACCGGAACTGGCACGGACGCGTACGACGCAGAAGGTAAGTCAGACACCCACCACACAAACAAACCACACGTACCCGACAAATCACACACACACATAGGGATGCAGAAATTACTTACACCAGCAACAGCAGCACCATAGGGGCAGGATGGCTATCACCAATGCCACATATACACATAGGGGCCTGGATTCCAACAACTAACACCACCCCTACCCAGGGGGTGCTAGATGCCTGTCACTACTACCACCTCTCCCCATGGGGGGCAGGATGCCTGTCACTACTACCACCTCTACCCATGGGGGGCTGGATGCCTGTCACTACTACCACCTCTACCCATGGGGGGCTGGATGCCTACCACCACTACCACCCCTACTCAGGGGGTGCCAGATGCCTACCACTACTACCACCTCTACCCATGGGTGCCAGATGCCTACCACTACTACCACCTCTACCCATGGGGGGCTGGATGCCTACCACTACTACCACCTCTACCCATGGGGGGCTGGATGCCTGTCACTACTACCACCTCTACCCATGGGGGGCTGGATGCCTACCACTACTACCACCTCTACCCATGGGGGGCTGGATGCCTACCAACACTACCACCCCTTCTCAGGGGGTGCCAGATGCCTACCACTACTACCACCTCTACCCATGGGGGGCTGGATGCCTACCACTACCACCACCCCTACCCAGGGGGTGCTAGATGCCTACCACCTCTACCACCCGTACTCAGGGGGTGCCAGATGCCTACCACTACTACCACCTCTACCCATGGGGGGCAGGATGCCTGTCACTACTACCACCTCTACCCATGGGGGGCTGGATGCCTGTCACTACTACCACCTCTACCCATGGGGGGCTAGATGCCTGTCACTACTACCACCTCTACCCATGGGGGGCTGGATGCCTGTCACTACTACCACCTCTACCCATGGGAGCTGGATGCCTACCACCACTACCACCCCTACTCAGGGGGTGCCAGATGCCTACCACTACTACCACCTCTACCCATGGGTGCCAGATGCCTACCACTACTACCACCTCTACCCATGGGGGGCTGGATGCCTACGACTACTACCACCTCTACCCATGGGGGGCTGGATGCCTACCACCACTACCACCCCTACTCAGGGGGTGCCAGATGCCTACCACCACTACCACCTCTACCCATGGGTGGCTGGATGCCTACAACTACCACCACCCCTACCCAGGGGTGCTAGATGCCTACCACTACTACCACCCCTACCCATGGGGGCTCGATGCCTACCACCACTACCACCCCTACTCAGGGGTGCCAGATGCCTACCACTACTACCACCTCTACCCATGGGGGCAGGATGCCTGTCACTACTACCACCTCTACCCATGGTGGGCTGGATGCCTGTCACTACTACCACCCCTACCCATGGGGGCTGGATGCCTGTCACTACTACCACACCTACCCATGGGGGCTGGATGCCTGTCACTACTACCACCTCTACCCATGGGGGGCTGGATGCCTGTCACTACTACCACCTCTACCCATGGGGGGCTGGATGCCTACCACCACTACCACCCCTACTCAGGGGTGCCAGATGCCTACCACTACTACCACCTCTACCCATGGGTGCCAGATGCCTACCACTACTACCACCTCTACCCATGGGGGGCTGGATGCCTACCACTACTACCACCTCTACCCATGGGGGGCTGGATGCCTACCACCACTACCACCCCTACTCAGGGGGTGCCAGATGCCTACCACTACTACCACCTCTACCCATGGGTGGCAGGATGCCTGTCACTACTACCACCTCTACCCATGGGGGGCTGGATGCCTACCACCACTACCACCCCTACTCAGGGGGTGCCAAATGCCTACCACCACTACCACCTATACTCATGGGGGGCAGGATGCCTACCACTACTACCACCTCTACCCATGGGGGGCTGGATGCCTACCACTACTACCAACTCTACCCATGGGGGGCTGGATGCCTACCACTACTACCACCTCTACCCATGGGGGGCTGGATGCCTACCACCACTACCACCCCTACTCAGGGGGTGCCAGATGCCTACCACTACTACCACCTCTACCCATGGGGGGCAGGATGCCTGTCACTACTACCACCTCTACCCATGGGGGGCTGGATGCCTACCACCACTACCACCCCTACTCAGGGGGTGCCAGATGCCTACCACTACTACCACCTCTACCCATGGGGGGCTCGATGCCTACCACTACCACCACCCCTACCCAGGGGGTGCTAGATGCCTACCACTACTACCACCCCTACCCATGGGGGGCTGGATGCCTACCACTACTACCACCTCTACCCATGGGGGGCTGGATGCCTACCACCACTACCACCCCTACTCAGGGGGTGCCAGATGCCTACCACTACTACCACCTCTACCCATGGGGGGCTGGATGCCTGTCACTACTACCACCTCTACCCATGGGGGGCTGGATGCCTGTCACTACTACCACCTCTACCCATGGGGGGCTGGATGCCTACCACTACTACCACCTCTACCCATGGGGGGCTGGATGCTTACCACCACCCCTACTCAGGGGGTGCCAGATGCCTACCACCTCTACCCATGGGGGGCAGGATGCCTACCACCAACAACACCCCCACTCACAGGATGGCTAATGCATGACACAACAAGCACACACCAACATAAGGAATGCAACAAAAAGACATCCCCCCAACACCATGACAAGCATGTGTAGACTGTGTCAAATGCCTACAACACTGAACATGACTTTGAACATATAATGTGACCCCTATCACATGTGTCACACATAAATGTGTGTGGCCCCCACAATGCAAGCAGACCATGACCACTGTGGCAATGGGGTCCAACCCCCATCATCACAGTGACCAAAAGGTAAGTGTGGGGTCCATAGCTGAAGCACATTTTGAACATTGTGGCAATGGGGTCTAAACCCCCATCATCACAGTGACCAAAAGGTAAGTGTGGGGTCCATAGCTGAAGCACATTTTGAACATTGTGGCAATGGGGTCTAAACCCCCATCATCACAGTGACCAAAAGGTAAGTGTGGGGTCCATAGCTGAAGCACATTTTGCACATTGTGGCAATGGGGTCCAACCCCCATCATCACAGTGACCAAAAGGTAAGTGTGGGGTCCATAGCTGAAGCACATTTTGAACATTGTGGCAATGGGGTCTAAACCCCCATCATCACAGTGACCAAAAGGTAAGTGTGGGGTCCATAGCTGAAGCACATTTTGAACATTGTGGCAATGGGGTCCAACCCCCATCATCACAGTGACCAAAATGTAAGTGTTGACATTGAAAAAGCTGCAACTGCCAAACTGCATGGATGATTTCTGGTCACAGAACAACAAACACATCAGTGGCAAAGTAGTGCTTGTGTCCCATAGCAACATAGATTGTGTGAGGCAAACAGTGCAGTGCAAATAAGACATACCTTTGGCCATGTGCAGACAAACATCACCCATGGGGGCTGACACTGTCAACATCCATCAATGACACAATGACAGAAGTGACCATCATAATGCAGACCCACATATTTGCACCAATGGGCACACAAATGTAGATACCCTGTGGAGACTGTAGATGTGAGGTGAACAAATAACATACCATGGCAGCAATGGGACACACAAACAATGATCATTGTGCTGACTGATGACCTAGGAGTCCCAGGGACAGCAGGTGAAACCCACCAAACAACATACAGCCAATAGCACACTAAAGATATGCCAAAGCAGTGGTGCAGATGCACAAACAGGCAGACCCACACTGCACATCAAACACAACAGGTGAGGGGGTGCCAGTGTCCCCAGGCAACCACACAACACATGATGAGGCCTGAATACCAATTACACAGATACACATACAGTGCCACACAAAAGTAACTCATGGATCCAAATCCCCTATGTGGGCAATCAGGCATTGTTAGATGAGAGGGAGCACAAATTACACATGTCACACAAGCTTGTAGGAACAGCAACTAACACAGCAAGAGACAGACCCACCACAGCACTACCCCCAGGGACCCCATTTTGTGCTGACACTAGCCTGCATGATAATCCCACTGTGATGACAATGTTAGATGTCGTTCACACTGTGAACCCCAGCCATTTGTCCTGAGCAACTAACTACCATCACACCTACACAAGCTCCAATCAATCAGCACGGCCTGCCAGCCAAGGCCAATATGGAGGTAGGGGTCTGGCCGTGCAACAACTCACTTTTGCACACACTCAACACCACACACCCTGATCTCCACCAATGTGCAGCAGTGAAGCTCACATGGACTGGTGACATTGCACATGCACCCATGACAATACCAGGGGTGGTGGTGGGAACCAAGGTGCAGAAACCCATCACACATGGCCAGTCAACAAGACTTGTCAATGTCTGACACACAGCACAGTATGCTGTACATGGGCATGATGTGAAATCCACCACAATCAATGGGATCCTGGCCATAGTCACACACCAATGAAGAAGCCAAGGTGACACACGAAGAACACACGTACACAACTACCAACATTGCAGCTCTGACCCTGAGGAGTGGCAGCAGTCACACACGCAACGTGTCACAATCACTGTAAGCTAACACAAACTGTAAATCACATTACTCGTGTAAACAACAAGTGCCAAGGGGAATCCTGAATGTGTCCCATCTGCGTTTGCCCACATCCCCAGCACTGACAACAAAGACAACCTGGGATGACAACCTCATGAACATTAGTTTGCCATGCACCCACATCACAGAGAAACCAGGTCCAAGATGCTGGATGAACACAGAACAACTCAGCAAGCATCACAAACAGGAACATCCCTAGGGACACAGCCTGTGTAGGAAAAGGGAAGGGAACACGCACAGACATGCTTACACAACACAGGCCCACGCAATGTCACCAGATTACACACTGCCATGAGGGCACACCACTCCTGTGGAAGGTCCGCTGTGCCAAACCTTGTCTGTGCACGACCCAAACATGTCAGCAGAACACTCCGTCAGTGAGTCAACAACCACAACACACAGAAGGCTCTGCTCACATCAGCCTGGGTACGGGGGTGTCACGTCAGTCATCTGCACACACACCAAACACGTGTCAAGCAAGTTGCACTGTATACACAGATGAGTCCTTAGACATTGATGTGCAAAACTGCATGTCCAGTGGAGCTGGGCACACAGTCAGGGAAATCGGAACATTGAACAATGGTAAGCCCACCAGATGTGCATCAGTGTAAGACAAAGATGTTCATTTACAAATGCTAAAAGGACATCCCTGTGTCAAATGCTGAACATTACACCCTCAGACTGTAGCAAAGGATGCCATAGATCCAGAATACAACAGGACACATATCCCATGGACCACATGGAGTCCATCACTGCAACACTTCATCGTCCTGATGTGAACACTATTACAACTGCAAATGCAGGATGCTACTCATCCACATCATGTACATCAAAAGAAAACCCAAAAGTAAACAAAAAGAGGCTTTATTCAGCAAATGTCAGGGTAAAAACGGAAGTCCAAAAGAAACTAAGGCCAATGGCCAGTCCAAAATCACAGTACCAACGGGGTGAGAAGTGACAACTGGTCACACATTGCTTGCCTGCACTGGTACGGATGGGGGACATCACCCTTGGAGGGGCATACAAGGGGCAGGCCAGGCACCGCAGGGACAGGATCAGGGGATGGCAGAGTGAGGCAGTGAAGGGGTGGTGGGTGCAGGAGTGTCACCGGCAACTGCAGTGGAGGTGTCTGACTCAGGGGGGGCCGGCACCACCGTGGTACACAAGTCAGTTGGTGTGGGTGCCGCAACCACTGCAGTGGGCTGGACTGATGTAGTGGACTGGGTACCCACTACCGTGCCTGAGTCAGACGTGGTGGTTGTGGACTCCACTGCAGTGCATGACTCCAAGGGAGTGGAAGGGTGGGCAGTGAGGCAGGCAGGGGGGGACCCGGTCCCCACAACAGTGCCACTAACAGGCAGAGCGTCTGGGTTGGGGGTGGAAGAGCAAGTGGCAGGGGGAGGGGCCTAAGCAGTCTGGGGATGCGGTATCAGTGTGTGGGGGAACCTGGGGCAGGGTGTGGCGGGGGAACCTGTGCAGTGGTGGCCTGGGGGATGGAGGAGAGATTCTGGGCGCTGGAGCAGCGTGGTGGTGGTGGTGGGGTCTTGCTCTTCCTGCTCCGGGGGGACTTCCAAATGGGCTCCTGTGTCTGCCTGCGCCTGGGGGAGGGTGTTTCCCGGGGCGAGGGGCACTCCTCTCTGTGTGGGTGGACTTCCTCTTCCCCTGGTGTGCTGGGTCAGCAGGAATGGTGGGGAAGAGGCCAAGGTCACACAGGAAGAGCTGCTGTGTATGTGGGGTAGCAGGCGAGGCAAGGGAAGGGGTCTTGGAGGGAGAGGATTTGGAGGACTGCGGAGTGAATGTGGATGCCTGTGTGTGTGTGTGTTCCCCATCCCCTGTGTCTGTGGTATCAGTCCCCTGAGGATGCTTGTGTGCACGTCTTGCCTTACTCTTGGGTGTGTCTGTGCTGCTCGTGTCTGTGTGTTTGGATGACTGTGCAGGTGTGCATTTGCTTTGGACAGGTAGGGGGGCAGGAAGTGTGGATGGGGCAGAGGTGGGAGGGTTGAGGGACTGTTGGAGGAGGGACACTGATGCCGTCAGGGAGGAGTCCATGGACCTATTGCTCCTCTGTAGGGCAGACATACCCGTCGAGATGCCCTCCATGAACGACACCAGCTGTGTCAACAGAGTGGTGTGTGCATGGAGGACACTCAGCATTGCTGTCTGCCCTACATGGAGCTGCCGAAGGAGGTACACAGACTCCTCACTCAGGGCAGCAGGGGACACAGGGGCAGGGGGTGCGGTGCCTGGCACGAAGGAGACACGCTCCCGAGCACGGGAGCCTCCACGGACCTCAGGAATGGGAGCCGATGGGAGGGCGGTGGTGGTGGTGGCGGGGCCAGACAGACTAGCTGGCCTTTGGTGGCTGCCGAGACCCGCCTCCACAAGGGAGTCATCCTCCGAGCTGCTGTGGTCCCCAGCTGAGGTGGATGGTGCTGAGGACTCCTCGGTGTGGCTCCCCTCGCCCTCCGTGCCACTGGGTCCCTCTGACCACTCGTCCGATGCTGACCCAGTCTGGCTCCGCTGCTCCTCCTGGTCCGTGGAGCTGTCCCCTCCTGTGGCCGTGGATGTATCTGCAAACAATTAGGGAAACAGACAAACATCAGTCACCTGCACTGACCGCACACACCACAGTAAGTACAGCACATTACAGAGCAAGCCCTGGCATCCTTAGTTGAACATTGCCTAAAGTCCTCACACAGATTCGGGGAAGCCAATTGTCAGTCTGATGGTCAACCATAGGACTCACACCCCTCCTGCCCTTGCACCCATCTGTCTGGTGCCTGTCTGATGGTAAGACCCCAGTGTGGACACATGCACCACCTACACAGTTGTTGGACATTGCAGGGAACACGGTGAAGCATGTGAACATGCACACATCACATCTCTTGCCACTGAGTCAGTGCAGGTGTCCGGATAAAGGGATGGCCAGATTCTAATTAGAAATGCATGTGATGCATACCAGCACCAGACACCATGATGCACCCATGTCCGGATAGTCAATGCCACAATGGGGTGCATGTTGCACATGTCACTCCCCTGCAGGATCAGTCCCAGGAAGTTGAATGCCATGACACAGGAATGCGTGCAAAGTCATACATTACTGTCTCAAGTCACATGGCCATGGCAGCCAGACAACAACAGTCTGCACTGTGTCACAATCCGAGGGCATGGGGAATGCAAGTTATGTGACTGACAAGTGCACATGTCCATCCCCCAAAAACCACATCATCTGTACTACTATTTGTCCACGTCATACCAACTGGACATATGGGGGACATGAAACACAACTCTCTGAACATGAGCACCTCACAGTGTGCTGTGAATGAAAATACAGCTGCCTGAAAGTCACAGTCGCAAACACCTGTGTGCACAGTCAAGTGATCAGACACCTATAAGTCACAGAAGTATCGTCTATCATGGTCACATCTCAGATGGCATGCTGAGCCCCAAACGATGAACAAACCAGTAGTCCTGACAACGAAGACACAGCACAATGAGACAGAGGCAGACACCTGAGGGTACATTTCACTGATCACAACATGCCAGATGATACACGGGAGTGGGAGTACAGAGTGTTTTGTATGCACTGGAGTAGGCATGACTGTCCAGCTCCACCTGTAAGAGGGATGAGTCCTGGACAGTAGGCAGGTGGCTAAGCATGTGTGACACACTGGATACACATACTCCTGAGGCCCAAATATTGTTCCCACCAGCAGCATGAGTGTGTGCCACATTCCCCAGGGACATGTGGTGAGTCAGAGCAGCAAGCGGACCACATATCAAAGTTACACGCAGATCACATGTCAGAACTTAGGCATTGTGTAAGCAATTGACCCACCCATGAATCGTACAACATAGTCACGGGAACAAATGCTGTCCCCCACCTTGAGCAAAGCAAAATGCAATGACACAGTCCCCAAATGACACAATTTCCTGACTATAAGGGCCACACATATGCGTATCAGAGGAGAAGTGGGCATGTAACAAATGAGGGACATGGGTCCTGGACCACATGACTGATGTACTGTGGAAGTTTAACCAGGCCAGAGGAGGGCACATAGCATGGCAGACAAAGTGCACAGTGCAGTCATGGACTCACCCCTCCTTGCTGCTGTCTGTCCTTCAGCTGCCCATCCAGGTCAGGGAAGACCACCGCCAGGATCCGGAGCATGTGGGGGGTCAGGGTCCGGTGTCCGCCCCTCCTGCAAGGAGGCGACAGCTTCAGCTGGACCCTTGCGATCCTCCGGGTCCAGCCACGAAGGTCCTGCCACCTCTTTTGGCAGTTGCGGATCCTGCGCCTGTAGACCCCCACGGATCTTACTTTCCGGGCGATGGTCAGCCAGATGTCCTGCTTCTGGTGGGCATCAACCTGTGAGGATGACAAAGTGAAAAGGCCATTACTACACATGCAACATATACGTGCATCACACAGTTGGATATACATGTCTCAATTACAGGGGCATATGATGTACACAGGCAGTGCAACAATGGCTATGAACAGTTTGCCAGCAGTCACTACATGGTATCATTGCATGGGAAGTAAACCTAGTTGGAATGCACTGTTACTGCACTGTACCAGTTCAGTGCATGTAACTACACACTTTGGGGTGTGACAACTACTCAGTGGGCATGCTAGCCAGTGGTGTGCACAGTGAAAGTCCTGCTAGTCAGACAACATGCACAATTAGTGATGCAGTGGACAGCACACTCACCTGCTCCCCTGGTTTCCCATACAGCTTGCTGTACTGTGGAAGGAGGCTGTCCAGCAGGGCCTGGTTCTCCTCAAGGCTGAAGGCTGGAGCTCTCTCCACAGTACGTGCCATTGCAGGAGCCAGAGGATGCATAAACAGCAGCAGTGTTGGTGGCAGATGTCGTCCTGGAGCATGTAGTGCAGGCAAGTGAGCTCTCAGGGGAACAGCCAGCATTATATGTGTGCTGCAGAGGCAGATACTGTCCCATGTGTCCAAAGTGATAGGTCCAAGTCGTTTGCATCTTCTAAATCTGACCAATCCATGGTATAGCAGCACTAATACACGCCCACAGCATCCTTCAAATCTTCAACTTCATGACACCCATGATTTTGCAACATTGTTGTGGCTGGCCAACTGAATTCACTGCATCAGACTCGTTGGAGCTTCGAAAACGCGTCCGTTGCCATGCCAGGCCCCAGCCAATGTGTGCGCACCGATCGGTCCATTGCTGTACAACGCGTACCCGAGATACATCGCGTACCCGCTCACATTGAATGCAATGGGCCGGCCGGGCACACCGATCGGTCCATTGCAGTTCAACGCGTACCCGCGATACAACGCGTACCCGCTCACATTGAATGCAATGGGCCGGCCGGGCACACCGATCGGTCCATTGCAGTTCAACGCGTACCCGCAATACAACGCGTACCCGCTCACATTGAATGCAATGGGCCGGCCGGGCACACCGATCGGTCCATTGCTGTACAACGCGTACCCGCGATACAACGCGTACCCGCTCACATTGAATGCAATGGGCCGGCCGGGCACACCGATCGGTCTATTGCTGTACAACGCTGCACCCGCGATACAACGCGTGCACCTGCTCACATTGAATGCAATGGGCCGGCCGGGCACACCGATCGGTCCATTGCTGTACAACACGTACCCGCGATACAACGCTGTACCCGCCACATTGAATGCAATGGGAAGGCCGGGCACACCGATCGGTCCATTGCTGTACAACGCGTACCCGCGATACAACGCCTACCCGCTCACATTGAATGCAATGGGCCGGCCGGGCACACCGATCGGTCCATTGCTGTACAACGCGTACCCGCGATACAATGCGTACCCGCTCACATTGAATGCAATGGGCCGGCCGGGCACACCGATCGGTCCATTGCAGTTCAACGCGTACCCGCGATACAACGCGTACCCGCTCACATTGAATGCAATGGGCCGGCCGGGCACACCGATCGGTCCATTGCTCTACAACGCGTACCCGGGATACAACGCGTACCCGCTCACATTGAATGCAATGGGCCGGCCGGGCACACCGATCGGTCCATTGCTCTACAACGCGTACCCGCGATACAACGCGTACCCGCTCACATTGAATGCAATGGCCAATGTGTGCGCACCGATCGGTCCATTGCTGTACAACGCGTACCCGCTCACATCGTATGCAATGGCCAATGTGTGCGCACCGATCGGTCCATTGCTGTACAACGCGTCCCTGTACAAGTCACTGGCATATGTCACCATGCCTGTCACAGGTGAACATATGCCAGCCACATATACTTCCCAGGGAGTGAGGGGCACACCTACAACAACACAGCCTGTCCACACTGTATCCTAAGGCATGTGAGGCTGCATTACATGTTCCGTGTATGGGGGTCAACATGTTGTTTTTTGGGTGGCACTTGGGGGCAGCCACTGCTAGGCTGTGCACGTGTTCATGGGGACAGAATCCTTGGTGTGTTGTGCACATGAACACTGTGGTGTGCAACTGTTCATTTCAGGGCATGTGGCATGGTCACATTTCACGGTTGTGTATGTGTATGTCATGTCACATACCCCCTGAGTCCCATGTGGGACGGTATGTACGTTCCAGGGTGACCTATTGCCACAATTGTGATGGCCCTCCACAGTCTGTGTGCATGTCGTGTTTACAATGTCTCTGATTCTATGTGCACAATGGGAGACAGTCTACACATCCACGTTGTTTGTGCATGGACTTTGATGTTGTGCGTGTGTGTGTCACAGACGTCCATGTCTGTCCTGCCGAGGCAACAGGGACCACTACCTGTGGGGATCATGGTTGTTTAGCTGTGGTGTATTCATGATGCAGCATGTCATGCCAGTGTCCATGTGTCAATACAGGGTCCCTGGGAATCTACCTGTCGATGAGCTGTGATGCCTGGGGCACATCTGTCCTCACATGTCACTGTGGTGTGTGTTTGGAACGTGACAGCAGTACATGGGTACTGTGACACAGCCTAATGATATCCCATAGCACAACCTGGGACTTGTTGAGGACACATGTTGAACTGTGATGTTAGATGTTAGCCATGTAGGTGCCATACATGTCCTTACGGAACGGCACACGCATCATGTACTTGTGTCTCGTAATGATGTATCATGTGATATTGAGTCTGGTCTATGCCACATATGTGGGGTGACTGACAATCTTTCTTTCTTCACCTATGCACTGCAGGGCACCAGCTGTCCATCGGCCATTCCCTGACCTTGCAATGGTGGTTGAACGGGACTGCATCCGACGATACCGCTTCACCAGGCCACTGATTGAGGAATTGACGGTGCGGTTGGCCCCACATTTGCAACCTGGCCGGACATACCCTACAGCGCTGACCCCCAAGGTGAAGGTGATGGCAGCCCTACACTTCTTTGCCACCGGTACCTTTCAACACACTGTGGCGTCTGCTGGTGGGATGTCACAGACCATGTTCAGCCGTGTGCTCCGCGACGTTTTGGAGGCTATGTTGAGGTACCTGAACCAGTACATCTATTTCCCTAGACTTCAACAACTCACTGACGTGAAGAGTGACTTCTATGCCCTGGGGAGGATGCCGCATGTCATTGGCTCCATTGATGGGACACATGTGGCTTTGGTACCACCACAGGCCCAAGAGCAGGCATACAGGAACCGCAAACACTACCATTCGGTCAATGCACTGGTGGTATGTCTTGCAGATATGAGCATCACACACGTCTGTGCCCGTTTCCCCGGTTCTGCACACGATGCCTACGTGATGAGGAGTAGTCGCATCCCGAGGATGATGTCACAGATGCGGAACCAGCGTGCCTGGCTTGTTGGTGTGTACTGACTTTGTACCATCGTGTGTGTTCTGCAATGTAGTGTTCCACCCTCTTTTCCAACTCAGCTAATGTGCAATTGTCTGTATGTAGGTGACTCCAGATACCCCAACATGACGTGGTTGCTGACACCCCTCAGGAACCCTGTGACACCAGCCCAGATGCGCTACAATGAGGCACATGGTCGGACCAGGAGAGTGATTGAGCGGACATTTGGTCTCCTGAAGAGCCGCTTCCGCTGCCTAGATAAGACAGGAGGGGCCCTCCCATATGCCCCAGCAAAGGTGTGCAAGATTGTCATCGTCTGCTGCATGCTACACAACCTGGCAGTGCGGAAGGAGTTGCCTCTCATCCTGGATGACGATGACCAACATCCGCCACCTGTGGAGGATCCTGGGCTGGACCACAATGCCAGTGGTGATGATGATGATGAGGGTGATGTCCGCACACAGCTCATCACCAACTTCTTCAGCTGAATGTGAGTATCCAGGGATGTTATGTCAATGATGTGAGTTTGCATGATATGTGTTGGTGGTGCTCTGGTGCTGTTTGAGTGTGCATGTGCTACTTGACTGGATGAGTGCAGCAATGTGTCCTTACAGGTAGTCTGTACTCCACAACAGTGTTGACATGCTAACTTGGTCCTGGGTGGGTATCTTGTGACATGTATTGTGCATGAGTATTGCAGTTCTGTCCTGTTCTTCAGTGCTTTTGACTGTGTGTCATTTCTGTCCTTCACAGGGTACTTTCAGAGTTGTTTGGTCAACTGTGATCCCCCGACACCGTGAATCAACTTCCAGGGTGGTAGCTGTCGTTTCCCTACAGGTGATGTGCGCCACACCCATGGACTTCCTTTCTTCTACACTTGTTGACTGTGTGCCCACTGCCAGGTGGGATTACCTTGCATCTGTAGTGGTTACAACATGTTGCAAATGTGTAATAAACCTGTGCTTCACTTTGTGATGTGCGTTGTCTGTGGTCACACATCTGACTGACATTTGCTTCCTGCACCAGTGGGCTAGTTAACACAGACTGTGAATAGGTGTTGTGTCTGTGCATTGCACCGTATTTCCTGGCAACATCAGTGTAGGCGATGAGTCAGATGGCCCTGGTGTGTATGTGTTGTGTAGCCCTGGTGGTGTGTCTCCCTCATATGTGTCACGTCGCCATGACTCACATGCCGGTGTTGTACTTGCTGTAGCAGTTAGCATGCACAGTGTCATTTCACAGATCATCATCTCCACTTCAGAAACAACGTTGTAATCACAACAGAGGCAAGTATGGTGTATTAGTGAGTTTATTGACATACATGTGTGAGTATAGTGCACAGGATGGTGGGTGCTGTACATTGTGATTGTAATCCAAAGTTCCTAGATGATTTGGAAGTCCTGATAGCAGAAATGTCCTGAGTAAAGTCCACAGTCATCTGATACATTGGTCCAACTTGAGCTCCCCATGTCATGTGGGAGAGTTGTGTTGCATTCGACAGGGTGAAGAGTTTGCGCACAAAGGTGATTTTCCGGAACAGGTGTTGGCTTCCTGGGGGTTGTGCATGGCCATCAGCCTCTCAGTTGTCCTTCCTCGGACGACCCCTCTTCTTTGGGGGGGACCCTCAAGTGCAGGCTGCTGCGGTGCAGGGGACTCTCCGCCAGAGTCATCCTCCCTCCCTGTGGCAGTTGCAGTTGTTGCAGCACCAGATGTTGTGGGCACACAGGGAGGTGTTGACATGTTGGTGCACATCTGGCGGAGGCATTGTAATATGTCCCTATGCACCGCCGTCTGTTCTTGCAATGTGTCCCACTTGGACTCCATGCGGGACATGTGTAAGTCCAAGCGGGCATGATGGGCAGCCTGCTGCTGTTGAATGTCCCTGAGGATCCCCACTACCTGGCTGAACTCTCCGGTGCTAGTCTGGTACGCATCAGCTATGCGTACCAGTTGTGGGTCATCATGCAGTCCAGACCCCTCTGCAAGCAGCGACCTATGTCTACCACCCCTCCCACCACCCCTGGCGACACGTGAAGGAACTGCATTGGCACGCACAGGTGACCCTGGGCCCCCTTGGGGGTTGTTGCTGGTGTTGGTGTCCGTAGCTCCACGTTGGGCCGGGGTCCGTGTGCTGTTGGTGGTGGTGGTCCTTGGGCTGTCCGTGTCGGCAGGGGTGGTCTGTGTGTTGGCAGTTGTTGGAGGGGTGGGTGCAGGGGGTGCAGCTGGTGATCCTGCTGGTGCTGCATGATGACTCACTGCGGAGGTGCCAGGTAGGTCTTCGTCATCCGAGGTGGGCAGAGGCTGTTCCACACCAGTGAGCTCAGTGTCCCCCGGAGCCTGGGACAGGGACTCCTCAGCGTCTGCTGCTGTGTCCCCATCATCACCTGTATTTGGAAGAGACACACAATGTATGTAATGTTTCTACAGGCATCAATGGTTCAAACACCTGACAGTTGTGACTGTACCTCTGGATGCGGGCCTGTACATTGCATTGTCCTAAGTTGTCACAGTCAGCTGTTGATATTGGTGTAGCGCATTGTCCTGACAACATGAAGCATTTCAATGTGAATGTTGAGGTGTGTGCATAGCCAGCATTGGTGGTATTTGGTTGACATCCGGACATCCTTCTCCCTCCAGCCCAGTTATCCCACCATGAAGCATGCCACCCTTGCAGTGGGTGCAGGTTGACTCTCAGGATGTCAGTCAGTGGTGTCCTGCTGTTGGTTGGTGGCCAGTTCCCATCAGGGCCTTGTGCTCCCCACAACAGAGCAGCAGTGTCAGACATCTTTGATGGGGCTTTCCACTCTCTGTGAGGTGTGCATGCTTCAGTGTGAGCTTGCTGGGCCATGTGGGGGGGATGTTGAGCTGTGACTACCACTCCCATCATGCTATTGCCTCCACCCCCTTCCCAGCATGCCCATACTTCCTTCCTTTTGAGTGTACTTCACTGTGTGTGGGTGTGACAGCAATGGCAAGATGGCTGACAGTGGTGTCCTGCTGTTGGTTGGTGGCCAGTTCCCAGCATGGCCTTGTCCTCCCCACAACAGAGCAGCAGTGTCAGACATCTTTGACGGGGCTTTCCACTCTCTGTGAGGTGTGCATGCTTCAGTGTGAGCTTGCTGGGCCATGTGGGGGGGATGTTGAGCTGTGACTACCACTCCCATCATGCTATTGCCTCCACCCTCCTTCCCAGCATGCCCATACTTCCTTCCTTTTGAGTGTACTTCACTGTGTGTGGGTGTGACAGCAATGGCAAGATGGCTGACAGTGGTGTCCTGCTGTTGGTTGGTGGCCAGTTCCCAGCATGGCCTTGTGCTCCCCACAACAGAGCAGCAGTGTCAGACATCTTTGATGGGGCTTTCCACTCTCTGTGAGGTGTGCATGCTTCAGTGTGAGCTTGCTGGGCCATGTGGGGGGGATGTTGAGCTGTGACTACCACTCCCATCATGCTATTGCCTCCACCCCCTTCCCAGCATGCCCATACTTCCTTCCTTTTGAGTGTACTTCACTGTGTGTGGGTGTGACAGCAATGGCAAGATGGCTGACAGTGGTGTCCTGCTGTTGGTTGGTGGCCAGTTCCCATCAGGGCCTTGTGCTCCCCACAACAGAGCAGCAGTGTCAGACATCTTTGATGGGGCTTTCCACTCTCTGTGAGGTGTGCATTGCTTCAGTGTGAGCTTGCTGGGCCATGTGGGGGGGATGTTGAGCTGTGACTACCACTCCCATCATGCTATTGCCTCCACCCCCTTCCCAGCATGCCCATACTTCCTTCCTTTTGAGTGTACTTCACTGTGTGTGGGTGTGACAGCAATGGGAAGATGGCTGACAGTGGTGTCCTGCTGTTGGTTGGTGGCCAGTTCCCAGCATGGCCTTGTGCTCCCCACAACAGAGCAGCAGTGTCAGACATCTTTGATGGGGCTTTCCACTCTCTGTGAGGTGTGCATGCTTCAGTGTGAGCTTGCTGGGCCATGTGGGGGGGATGTTGAGCTGTGACTACCACTCCCATCATGCTATTGCCTCCACCCCCTTCCCAGCATGCCCATTACTTCCTTCCTTTTGAGATATACTTCACTGTGTGTGGGTGTGACAGCAATGGCAAGATGGCTGACAGTGGTGTCCTGCTGTTGGTTGGTGGCCAGTTCCCATCAGGGCCTTGTGCTCCCCACAACAGAGCAGCAGTGTCAGACATCTTTGATGGGGCTTTCCACTCTCTGTGAGGTGTGCATGCTTCAGTGTGAGCTTGCTGGGACATGTGGGGGGGATGTTGAGCTGTGACTACCACTCCCATCATGCTATTGCCTCCACCCCCTTCCCAGCATGCCCATACTTCCTTCCTTTTGAGTGTACTTCACTGTGTGTGGGTGTGACAGCAATGGCAAGATGGCTGACAGTGGTGTCCTGCTGTTGGTTGGTGGCCAGTTCCCATCAGGGCCTTGTGCTCCCCACAACAGAGCAGCAGTGTCAGACATCTTTGATGGTGCTTTCCACTCTCTGTGAGGTGTGCATGCTTCAGTGTGAGCTTGCTGGGCCATGTGGGGGGATGTTGAGCTGTGACTACCACTCCCATCATGCTATTGCCTCCACCCCCTTCCCAGCATGCCCATACTTCCTTCCTTTTGAGTGTACTTCACTGTGTGTGGGTGTGACAGCAATGGCAAGATGGCTGACAGTGGTGTCCTGCTGTTGGTTGGTGGCCAGTTCCCAGCATGGCCTTGTGCTCCCCACAACAGAGCAGCAGTGTCAGACATCTTTGATGGAGCTTTCCACTCTCTGTGAGGTGTGCATGCTTCAGTGTGAGCTTGCTGGGCCATGTGGGGGGGATGTTGAGCTGTGACTACCACTCCCATCATGCTATTGCCTCCACCCCCCTTCCCAGCATGCCCATACTTCCTTCCTTCTGACTCTGCTTCCCTGTGGGGTAGTGTCCCTGTGCTGAATGGATGGCTGACAGTGTTGTCCTGGCGTTTGTTTGGCTACAAGTCCCATGTGTGTCACTGTGCTTCCCACAGCATGACCCAGGGTGGTGGTTCTTTGTGGGATAAATATTTTTAGTGTGAGGCAATGCATTTTCCTAGGTGAGTTGTGTGTAGTTTGGGTTAGGGGTGTGTGTGGGAAGAGCTGCTGGTAACTATGGTCATAGCTGTCAGTCCTCCTTCCCACCCAGCCAGATATCCCACCACGGAACGTGCTTCCATTGCAGGGAGTGCAAGTTGTCTTTCAGGATGTCAGACAGTGGTGTCCTGCTGTTGGTTGGTGCCCAGTTCCCAGCAGGGCCTTGTGCTCCCCACAGCAGTAGCCAGTGTCAGCCATCTTGTCAGTTGTTTTCCACTCCCTGTGATGTGAGCATGGTTCAGAGTGGTGTTGATGGGCGTATTGTGATGGTGGGCAATATCTGGGACTACGACTCCCATGATGCTATTGGCTACACTGACTTGACCAGCATACACAGAATTCCTTCCTTTTTGTGGGATTCCCTGTGTGGTGGTGTTGTAGTGGTGGCTACATATCTGACAGTGTTTGTTGGTTAGATTTGTGCCACTGCCTAGCTTTATTTGTTGTAGGGTTTGTACATGTCATGACACAGTTACATATCACTATGAGATGGCATGTATTGTGTTTATCTGACTGACATACACATCTTGGGATGATTCTGGTTTTGTTGCTTTGTATTTGCTAAGGGTGCATGGTTTGACTATCCCCTTGACAGTGATGTGTGTGTATTGTCACACGATATTGGGTATATTGGTTGTGTACTCACCAGGCTCTGGGATGTCTTCTAGTCCATAGACGCTCACTGGTGGTAGGATGGTCCGCACCTTCTCCTCCCAGGGCCTGAGGTATAGTGGTTTGGCAGGAGGGCCACTGCCGGTGTGTTGGCTCAAGATGTAATCCTTCTTCAGTAGGTCCCTGACCCTCCTGCGCACATCATACCACCTGTTCTGGATGTCTTCCTTTGTGCGCAAACATGGTGATTGTGCGTTCACCCTGTCAACGATCCTCGCCCACATCTTGTTTTTCTGCGACTTGGGGGTCTGTTGGACCAGTGTACCAAACAGCTGTGGCTCTACCCTGAGGATCTCATCTACCAGGACTTCCAATTCACTATCTAGGAACTTTGGTTTCTTCTTGGGGGGCATGGTGATGGGTGGTGGTGGTGAGTGATGTGTGTGTTGGTGTGCAAGTGAGGGTGTGTGAGTGTGTGTGTTGCTGGGTGTATGTGAGGGTGCTATTTGTTGAGGTGCTGATGGTGTGTGGCTTGTGTGATGGATGAGCTGTGAGTGTGTGTGTGGTTGCTGTCTGTTGGTGTTCTGTGCTGGCAGGTCATTTGAATTTGCAAAGGATCATGGTAGGGATTTGTGTCCTTTATATGGGTGGAGTTGTGGGTGTGTCTTTGTTCCCTGTTCCCCCCAGTATTTATTGGCTTTGTAATTGCTTGTTTGGCCTTTTTTTGTGTGTTTTTCCCTTTGTACTTTTTGTGCAGGTAGGAGACGTTCTTCTGACCGAGTCGGACCCTGCAGTTGTCTCGTGCGAGCTTCTCCGAGTCGTTCACGCTGTGTTTGTGCTGTTTCCTGTGCTGCGTACGCATCGGTGCGGTGTATTGAGTTGCTTCGGCTCGCTGTTTTGTATGCGTGTCGGTCTTACGGCTTGAGCTCCGCGCGACTCGGTCATGTTTTCCACGCGTTGCATCGTACTTGGCGGGTCGGAGTTCGCGTGTACGTTTCGTTCGGGATTCTTCCTGGTGCGTGTCGGTCGGTTCGATTTGCGTGCTTTTCCGGCCGGATAGCTGTTTTCCGCGCGGTTCGGTCGTTCGGCTTGTGTTCCGTACGAGTCGGTCGGATTTTGCACGCTTCTCATCGTACTTTGCGGGTCGGGCTGCACCGGTACATGGCGGTCGGAATTAATTCCGGCTCCGAGTCGGTCGGTACGTTTTCCGGCCCGAATCGGAATCGGCCCCTATGTTTCGGTTTCACCCCTTTAGCCCAAAATTGGAGGTCTATCTCAAAGGCTTCAGTTTGCAAGTGACAGTCACATAGTTTTCACAGTGCACACGTGCAGGGAGAGCAGCACAACCCTTGTAGTGCACAAGTGATCACAAATTGTTTGAGCTACGTGAACACAGAATCTATTGCCTTCCATTTCCAATCTGCATGCCCGTCAGATAAACAACCATAGCCTATTGGTCTGTGCGCACAAGCGCCACTTTACAGAGTTTGCCAGTGCAGCGCTACTTACGTTTTCTCGTCTTGCTTTCAACAGCATTGCTTTCTACTTTGTTCTGTCATGGGCGCCCAGCTGAGATTGCAAGTCCTGAGCATGATGTTTCGGTGGGACCATTGACACGATTCCTAAAGCGGCAGGAGGAAGCAGACAACTACTATGGCTGTAAAGCGCCACGTACTGACGTGTGTGCATGCAGCCAAACAGATGGCACCATTTTTTTTGCTGTCTGCCCGGGACCTTTTTTGCGGCTAAAAAGATAAATATTGCGGTCATTGTGCACCTCAGCTGTTTTTGCAATTATTTTGCGAATCGTGTAATTACGAAATGCTGGAGGGTCTGATTAGTCATTTTTAATGTATATTAAATGTATAAACAATTTTTTTGTGCGCATCTCTAAATTGGGCAAACACCATGTGGCAGACTGTCATAAGTGCCGTTGTTTTTTTTTTATATAGCGAATACTTGACTCGAAGGTATCAGGTATCAATGAGCGCTTTACATGAGCACCAGTTGTGTTACATAAGGACACATTCATTTTTGTTAGGCACGGGGAGATTAAGTAATTTGCCCAGAATCACAGGATGTTGAGAGTCGTTGCTGAGACTCGAACCCGGTTCCCCAGATTTGAGGTCGACCGCCCTAGCAGGTAGGCTACATCCTCCCCCCCAAACAGTGTGTTGACAAATAAGTGCCGGTGCCGAGCACCTGCAAACACTGACTCAAATTAAGCACTGGATATCAGATAAATTCTTACTAGAAAGGGATGGAGCAGAACCAGTCTTACAACAGGAGTGCGCAGGCTTGGTTGATTCATAATCTAAACAAGTGGAACTATGTGTCCGTGCAGCCCCTGCAGTCCTGGGAACCCTCAGTCTTCATCGCATGGCCCCACTACATCAAAGCGGTAAACAGCCATTAGTACGCAACTTTTTGTTCGCATACCATTACAACGCAAGCGTAACAACGCATGCGCTGTAACAACGCGTAGCCTTTACTACGCATGTTATTAATTTGCATGCGCTGTTACAACGCATGCGTTGTATTGTGTGTATGGCTGTGACTGAGGACCCGGCGCAAAGATGGCAGAGAGGAGGCAGCGATGACGTAAATAGGGGAGAGGCGCTGGTGCCCGCATGCGTGCAATTCTGTGACTGAGGACCCGGCGCCAAGATGGCAGAGAGGAGGCTGTGATGACGGAAGTAGGGGAGAGGCGCTGGTGCCCCGGCGGATCTGCAGGCTCCTGTGCGCTGGTTGGGGGCTTTTTTGGGCAATTCTGCTGCGAGTGAGGACCCGGCGCAAAGATGGCAGAGAGGAGGCAGCGATGACGGAAGTAAGGGAGAGGCGCTGGTGCCCGGGGTGGATCTGCAGGCTCCTGTGCGAAGGATGGGGGCATTTTTGATTGACAACGCTTGCGGCCGAGGACAAGGGACCTGCACAGAGGAGAGAGAGGTAAGATGGGCTGTGTATTTTTAAAGGGTTTGTGTTTGAGGAGTAGTGTTTTGGGGTTTAGGGTAGTGTTGTTGGTCGTGCAGGGTAGTGTTTGTGTGTAGGGACAGGAGTGGGGGATGGGGAGGGTCGTGCAGGGGTTAGTGTTTTAGGGATTAGTAGTGTTGTGCTTTTTGTGTAGTGTAGGGTAGTGTCGGGGGGGTCGTGCAGGGTAGTGTTTCAGTGTAGGGACTGGACATGGGGTAGGGGCAGGGTCGTGCTGGGGGTAGTGTTTTAGGGTTTAGAGTAGTGTTGTGGTGTTTGTGTAGGGTAGTGTTTTAGGGTTTAGGGTAGTGTCGGGGGGTTGTGCAGGGTAGTGTTTCAGTGTAGGGGATGGACTGGGGGTAGGGGTAGGGTTGTGCTGGGGGTAGTGTTTTAGGGTTTAGGGTAGTGTTGTAGTGTTTGTGTAGTGTAGGGTAGTGTTTTAGGGTTTAGGGTAGTGTCGGGGGGTCGTGCAGGGTAGTGTTTCAGTGTAGGGAGCGGACTGGGGTAGTGGTAGGGTCGTGCTGGGGGTAGTGTTTTAGGGTTTAGGGTAGTGTTGTAGTGTTTGTGTAGTGTAGGGTAGTGTTTTAGGGTAGTGTCGGGGGGTTGTGCAAGGTAGTGTTTGAGTGTAGGGACTGGAATGGGGGAAGGGGGAGGGTCGTGTAGGGGGTAGTGTTTTAGGGTTTAGGGTAGTGTTGTGTTGTGTAGGGTACTGTTTTAGGGTAGTGTTGTGGAGTGTGTGTTATGTAGGGTAGTGTATATGGATGTAGAAATTAGCGTAGTGTTGGGGGGTTATTTTTTTAAAATGCGTTGTTAATCTATGCGGGGAATTGGGATTCGCTGTAAAGACATTTATGCATTTAAAAGCAAATGCGAAGTAATGGTATTCGTTGTAGAAAAATGCGTTGTTACGGTACTTGCGAACTAAAAACAACGTTGTATAAGTATGCGTTGTTTTAGTTTGCGAAGTATCGTCATATATTCCATCAAAGCACTTTACATGTCTCAGATGACCCTTTTGGGTAATCACTGCTCATTGCGTTGTTTGAAATAAAGGCAAGAGGGTGTAATGACATGGCGTCTGTCACTTGGGCTCATCCAGGACGTAGACACTCAGTGTGGAACCCCTGATTGTCGCCATTAAGGTGTGGGTTGCTGAGTGTAGCTTGTTTTCATAAGGTGCGAGAACTTGACCCAAAGGCATCAGAGTACTTTAGATGGGCACCAGATTATATTACACAAGGTCAGGTCTTTCTTTGGGCACAGGAAGATTAAGTGATTTGCCCACAACCACAGGATGTTGAGCCGACGCCGGGACTCAAACTTTGTTCCCCAGTTCCAAAATTGGCAGCTCTGGCAGTTAGGTCACATCTCCTACCATCTTCTCTGCCTGTTTCTCCCCCCACCGCTGATTTCCTGACTGTAAGCGCAGAACAGTGAAATCGCTAAGAAGCCACTCCCGACTCCCATCTGGCACCTGGTGCAAGCAGACGTTGTACTCAGTTTCATTTCTCTTTTGTGAGAGGGAGTTATCAAATCAGGACTTTAAGTGGACCGGGTATATCCAGGTCTCAGACCCGGAAGTAATTAAAACCAGACATTGAAGCAGGTCCCCTTTAGGCCCTGTATTCATGTCCTTAACTTTACAGGCAAAAAACCCGATGGATTGTTGAACAATGAATGTCAAAAAACGTGAAGGTGATTCATGCAGTTCCTGTTTATATATCACATGCTTTAGTTAATCTTGCGTTCCCTAAGAGTGGTTGCTGTTTCCTGGGTGACGTGTTTCTGTATTTTTTTTCGTGTAGAATATTATTCTTGTATAGCACATACTTTGAAGTGAGTCGCCACCAGGTGTTTTTAAAGGGCAGGGATTGAGCACTCTGGAGTTGAGGCTGAAGGCAATGTGAGTTTCTGACAGTGCCTGTCAGTGGGTCAGAACAGTGTGTAGAATAGATGGTCATCCAAACACTGGCCTCTCTACAGAGTGCAAAGCACTACGGCCACATATTCTAGTTGCAATTTTGCTTCTGTGAAAATGTGTGTGAAGGCGGTACACAGATGGCCAAAGTAAAACAAAATGCAGTGCTTACAGGTGAGTGGGTGCGTTGTGTGTTTGGGGGTGGTGAAGTGAAGGAACTGCATCCAGGAGAGAGTTAAACAAGCATTTGCAATGCAATAGGTTTCGCATTTACGCAAGTTTAAGCTAATGGCATTGTAAATGACAATGCCTTTTATTTATGTTTTAAAAACCAGAACAAAAATAAAAGGCATTATCATTTACAATGCCAATAGCTCAAACTCGCGTAATTCCTATTGCATTGTAAATGCTTGTTTTATAGAATCAACATGCCACATTCCCGCCCATTCAGGCCACTATTAAACAGAGCAAACTTTATAGTTGGTGCTGAATGTGGCTGAATGTAGCACAACATACAGAGCTGCCGACTTTGGGACTGGAGACCACAGTTCTTGTGGTTCTTGTCTCGGTGTCGGCTCCGAGATGTAACAAATTAAATACTAATTCAAATTAAACAACATCACAACATGAAATGAAACAATGCGACTTGCTGAAGCTGAGTCACGCGAGTAAACAAAATCCGTTAATGAATGCCGTGTCATGAGGAAGCATTATGATGGGATGGCCAAGGAAGGGATGGCGAAGGAAGGGATGGGCTGCATTCCCAGGCGGGAGGAGGGGCCATCGCGATGCAAAGGAGCATGAGGAGTTGAGATGGATGCCTGCGGGGATGACCAAAAGAAACAATTTGTGAAATCACCATGGGGCGGGAACAGACAGAGAATGGAGGGACAAACACCAATGAAATGCCACCATTTCAGAATGCCACAGGTACCAGCCAATGGCAATTCATGGACGTGCCATAAACTAACATAAGAGATAGCAACAGGTCTTGCAGACAGCGCATGCGCTGTCTAGGCTCGACCTAAAAAGGGTGCTTAAGAGGAAAGAGATGAGGTGTAACATGGATGGAGGAGATGGGGAGAGAAAAATGATGTACTTGTATAACATTGAGTGATCAATTGAGACACTCTATAGACCACCGTTCCTTCCAGGCCTTATTACTGTTTAATTCACAGTCTCATAATTAAGACATTTTCAATATTAATTATTTGCACCAAAATCATTGACAACGCCAATAGTCGTTGCTGGTTTTAGATGTATGTCAGTTGTTTTTTTATATGTCTGGATGCAATAACAGAAAGCTCGGAGAGGCACCAAAATACCAGCCTGCTGGCACACTATAGAAATGACAGAAATTTAGTTTAAATGTTTAAGCCACTCCCTTCATTAGAAAGGCCACGCCTCATTAAAGACCCCCCACCTTTTTCATCTCACTTAAAGCTCTGTATCAAATTATGACTGGGCCACCAAGCAAGATATCAGGGGGGCCATCCTGAGCCTCAGTGCTTAATTTGTAAAATATGAAGTGCAGGTGCTCAAATATTTGTTGGAGGCCACACCTACTTTTCTTTGGCTCCACCCATTTCCTCTGCTGGCTCCACCCACTCTTTTAGCTCCACCCACCTCCTCAACTGGCACTGCTAAAAGTCTGATGTAATACCCGATCGATCTGAATTTCAGCAAGGGAGCCTTCCTCATAATAAGGTTTTGAGAGGAGGTTCCCCTGCCCTGTGAACATTTTGAAAAAGATTAAACCAAAAGTGCATTTAAAGCACTATTTTGGAATAAATTAGCTAAAATCACGAATGCATTGAAAAGGGCCAATTCCAGTGCTTTATGAGCCGATTTCTGGAAAGGACAATACCATTTTTAACAGAGTCTACGAGTTCAAAGATAAAACTTTTACATAGCTTATGTGACAAAAATAAACTAAAATGTTCTGAAAACTCTCTAAACAGATAAACTGAATAAAATCATGCAATACACCTGAATGAGTCACTTTGTCACTTCCAGTGGCCGATGGGGTTTATCATGGTTCCTAAATAGTGGAGTATTCCGTTAAAGCGATTACTTTGAAAGAAACAATAAAAAAAAAAAAGATTAATAATTGGGCTTGTTGCTGTAACTTACTCCCCTGGAGCTATGTGTGCATTTATTAGACATTCAGAATAGTAAAAAATATGGAACACCACAACTTCTGTATCACACAGACCAGACAGATTAGAAAAGAGGCATGTATTCCAAATATGACTTTTTAACACAAAGCACAGAAAAATGTAATCTCCCCAAAAACGTCCTAGAGGTACCTAGGCCAGAAGACTAGGTAGTGGCTGAGCAGTTTCATTTTCCGTATTTTAAGTCATACCTACTAGTGCAAAATGACCATAGTGCCATACAAAATATAAATATATAAAGACAAAATAACTAAGAATAAAATACAGATAAATACAAATAAAGACATGTTCTAAAATGAGAAACGAAAAAGCAAGGTAAGTCTTATAAAAACAAAATAAATAAAATGTATAAAATAGAACAATAAATATAACATCCAAACAAGAAAGACACATAAATATACCAAAATATTAAACAAATTGACACTGTCAAAGTGTTATAAAAGCAAATAAATAAATAACCTATAAAGTAGAACAATAATTAAATATCCAAACACAGTAAAGCCTAACTTTTTAAAAACATTGTCAAATCAAATCAAAACAGCTTAATTCGGTGACAATGAAACAAACACCATAAAAGCATACTAATACACATGTATCTAAAAAGTACTTTCTTACAATTTATCATAGGCAATACTTAATACTAAAAATGATATTTACAAATTTGGGCTTCATGGGGAGGATAACATGATAAAGTAGTAAGTACATTATTTTCCAAGGTTTTTAAAAAAAAAATACAGGCTACCACAATTCATACGATAAAGTGCAAGTGCAGAAAGTACAGGAAGGTACAATTTAAAAGAAATAATGTTATGCGTCTTCTTTTTCATACAGCAATGCTTCCAAAAAGGCGTAGTCTTTTCTTTTTCTAATCAATTGTTGTATGAAGCGAATAACTGAGCCGATGATTTTCATAGTGTCCAGACTACATATAAAGTTAAATGCATCCTTATAGTTAAAAAGCATATTTTTTAAAAAGAGAGGTTTTACAAAGGTTTTCCGGATACCCATATAAAAAGGACAAAAAAGGATAAAATGCAAAGTGGACTGTAAGGTTTTACCATCACACGGGCAGGGTGGCAATATTCGTTGCCATTTCTCTGTACTTGGAAATGCAATTAGATAATGTAAGGTGCCCATCCTTAACCTGGTGAGGTAAAATCTGTGCTGAATATTCCGAACCAAAATTAGGTATAACTGGGTACCCCTCATGTATGGACGTTCACAATAAGCTACCACAGTCTGTTTTTTGTTAGCCACCCTTTCCCTTTCGTAGTCTGCAGTGGTTATATATCTTAATTTCAGTTCGCTTTTACTATATTCCTGTATACATAGGGGGTTATCTGTATTTACTTTGCATTTCATCAAAAGATTAAAAATGTGCCCTAGCCATGGTATTTTCATACTATGTTCTAGAGCTAGACAGTCTATAATTAAATCCTTAGACAATTGTGTTTCTTCCTTCGTCCATATGCCATGCCAGAGGGTAAGACCAGCCATATTAATAGCATCATTTATATATGGGACGGACAGTTCTTTATGAACAATGATGTTTGCAGTTGCACTGGGAACAGCCAATAATCTTTATAAAAACTTGTTTTCATCAGTTTGTAGGATTGTCGTATTTGTTCTCCCCCATATTGCGGCTCCATAATTAACTGCTGGGACACACTCACTCCTATACAAGGTTAACATTTCTCGTATCGGTTTGTTCCCTAATTTTGCCGCAAATCTAAATATTCCCTCAGTCGTTTTTAAAAATTTCATTTTGCATAATTCAATATGTGATTTCCATGTACCGTTATTACAAAATAACATCCCCAAGTATGAAAATGTTGGGACTCTATTTATAAAAACCCCTCCCACATGATGCTGTCTACACTTTTGTCTCTTCCCCCGCACGACATTACAAATGTTTTCTGTAGATTTAGCTGCAAGTCTATGTAATTCATGTATTGGGCAAAATTTTCCATTAGACATTGCAGGCCATTTGCAGTTCTAGACATTAGGACAGCGTCGTCTGCGTATAATAAAACGGGGGTGGGGTGTGTTCCAACTTTCGGGGCGTCTACAACCAATTTTTGTAAAAACGAGTCCACGTTATTTATATACAATGAAACTAAAAGGGGAGCTAATATGCATCCCTGTCTGATACCACGCTTTACCACAAAGTCAGGCGTACATTCCCCTGATTTTCCACAGCGTACCCTTGAGGTTAAATATGCATAAATTTGTGATAAAAATAAGATTATTTCTGTGGGAGCACCAAGCCCTTTTAAAATTTGCCATAATTTTTGATGATTGACTAAGTCAAAGGCACTGGTGAGGTCTACAAAACATAGATGAAGTATCTCCTCCTTAGCTATTGTGTACTTCCCAATTAACAACTCTAGGTTTAAACATTGCTCTACCGTCCCAATACCCCTTCTGAAACCGTACTGCGCCTCTGTTAGTATATTTTTTTCACTAGCCCAAGCTTCGAGCCTCTCCAGCATGATTCGGCCCATAATCTTGGAAGAGGAATCAAGAAGGGATATTGGGCGGTAGCAATTTGCCTTTTCCCTGTCCCCTTTTTAGGTCTCGCTTGAGCCAGCGCATGCGCTGCTCTGGCGAGAGTTTTAGTAAGCGGGTTTTGGAAGTGCAAACAGCAGTTTGCTGGCGACCAGTTGCGTTCACGCGAGCGTGCACGCGCGATCAGGCGCCATATGGCTTCCCTCGCCATCTGGCTTCCCTCGTGATTACTTTCACTTTCGCGGCCGCGCGGCCGTGTCAGTTTCACGGCCGCGCAGCCATTGCTTGTTAATATACCGTTGATTAGCTATCATGAAAAGCCCTACATTTTACAGTCTGATCGTGACGCGATAACTTAGGGGATGGGCGAAGCCGCTTTTGTTTCAAACTTTGCAAAGTTGTATGGAAAACGATCCTACTTCATGAAATGGCAAACTGTTGGAAAATTGTGCCTTTTGTGACAATTTGTGTTATAATAACTAAACTGTGAGAGAAGAAGACTGTGTACATTTTCAATCGAAAATCGTAAATAATTAGACTGAATATTCTGTTGCAATGAGGAGAAAGAGGATTTAACAGGTGGCTGCTCAGACTCGCCAAGGTAGAAAATAGGGGACTTACAATGCTTGCTCTTGCACAGCGCCTAGAATCATTATTTTTCTGTCGCAGTAAACACATTATGTGCCACTTTGAAAGTGTTGTGATTATCCAGGCCCGATTTCACGACTGACTGCTAAGAAATCTGTTATGTCACCGAACCAGCGAAGACAAGTGGCACTTAACTCCGAGTAGTGGTTGAATATTGTATTATCCAGGTAAATGCTTGATCTATTTTCTCTTATTCTTTCTCTCTCTCTCTCGTTCTTGTCTTTCTTTTTCCCTCTTTTTTTTTTCACTCTTTTACTGTTAGTTTCTTCATAAATATTATGGTGTGTTTCTAATCCTCCCCTCGCTCGCATTCCATTCATGGGTTGTTGTTTTTTTTAATTATTCTTTTTATTAACGGTTGTTTAGTCATACAGCAGTTGGGCAGGGAAAACTTTGCTTCATACAGTATAATCATTGTCAACATGATACATTTGTCGTGTCTAAAGGCTGATATTAAAGCTCACACTCTTTCATCATCACAGATTCCTCCCTCTTCCCCCTATTGAAGTATTCTTGGGTTTTTAATGTGCCTCCTGGGGGCACCCTCTCCTAGCGCCAATCGATGCCAGATGCTCGCTTCTTCAAGAAGGCAGGAAATGTTCTGGAGGCTGTTATCTGCCCCCCTGGTCGGTGAAACGTTCTGATGCCTATCGTTTACTGGCTCAGCCTGAGGGCAAGCTTTCAACAGTGTTGTGAACAGAACCCACAAAAAATTAAGATGGAGAAAGCAGATAAAAAAGGCAGGAAGAGGTGGGGGTAAGCAACGGGAGGGAGCAACGCTGAGCATTCAGGTAGGCGGGTATCTGGGGGATGGAGGACAGGGGTAGTACACCCAGACGAGACCAAGAAAGCAAATGCACTCCCAAAGAGATCTGAAAGAAAATCAAACAAGCATTCGCAAAGCCAATAACTCTAGCCAATGCGAGAACTCTTGCCTTTGCCAATGTCTTTTAGCCATGGGAATAGGACAGTAAAAACAAGCATTGGCATAGCCAATAGGTCTCGCCTTTGGGACCTTATAAGTGTTTAGCCATGCAACACTTGATGTTGTTGCACCAAGGATATTGTGCTGGATAACTAAACACTTATAAGGTCTCAAATGCGAGACCTATTGGCTATGCCAATGCTTGTTTAAAAATGGGTACAATAATACTTTCAACCCATGTGGCTGGTAATACTCCTCCCAAAGCAGCATTAAAAACTTTCATTAATATTGGTATCCAGAATTCCAAATCATACTTAAAAACATCTATCGGCACCCCATCTGAGCCTGCTGCTTTCCCATTTGCACTGTTTTGGAGTGCTGATTTTATTTCCTCTGATGTGATTGGTGATGTTTTCACTGGGTTTACCTTTATAAATTTTTCTTTTTTCAAATCAATTATATCTATTCCTTCTGGGTTAAAAATACTCTTAAAATGTAGCACCCAGTCTTCTGGTGGTACTACAGTATCGATCCTCACCACGTTATTATCTTTAAAATATGGATGATTTATTATCTTCCAGAAGAGGGCTGAATCTTTTCAGCTCTACTGCCTGGTTTAATTTCTCCCAGGCCTCCTCACGGATCTCCCTTTTTCTTATTTCCAATGTCTTTTTATACTCTTTCCTTATAGCATTGATTTTTTGTGGGTCTCTAGGTTTTTGTTTAAGCACAAGTTTCAGCTCCCCATTTAGCCTTGTACATTCATGGTTAAACCATCTTGGAGTTAGACCACACAATTCTTTCCTTCTTTCAGATTTTAGGTCACCTGCAATTTCTTTGGTGATATTGGCAAAAGCAGCTATGACAGCTGTTTGCGTAGAGGAACCATCCAGACAGATTTCTAATTCTTTTTGTGTTTTCCCTTTGAGGGTTTCCATGAATGAAGATGGATTAACACCTGTCCATTTTATTGAGACGCCATTATTTCCTTGGGTGTCGATATCAACATCTGCATTCTTGCCCCTTAGTATTGTTAACACGTTTACCTTTAACTTCACGCTTAGGGAATGATGGTCACTAACCATACTAATATTTATCGAAACATTCTCGACCAAATCGTTACCATTTGAAGATATTCTGATATGGTCTATGTTTGAAGATGACCTTGTTCCCACAAAGGTATACATATTTTCTTCACCATCTGGTATGATCGGTTCCAAAATTATTAGATCATATTTATGCATTGCATTATTGATGGCTTCTCCATATCTATCATGGTGGAAATGTGGGATCTTGTCACCAAAATCGTCACAATACCCACAAGGCTCACTAGCTTCAAAATCACATTTAACACAATTAAAATCCCCTGCCCAAATTAAAACGTATGTCCCTACAATTCCCTTCACAAATTGGTCCAAATCCTCTTCTAATAGGTTAATTATGGTGCTCCTTGTGTTATCAAAAATATTGTTATAGAAGTTTATTATGACAAAAGTCTGGTTTTCATTGGAATAAAGATGTAAAAACTGGTAATATTGTGAATCAGTGAAGGTTTTCCTAACGGTCAGAGGGGAGGCAACTGGAATTAAGGTAGCCAGACCTCCCTTCGCCCTTCCCTTTCTTGATGGTATTGCATTAGTGCAAATACTTTGGTACCCATTTACATAAAAAGGTTCAGGGCACCAGGTTTCTTGTAGTAGTACAACCCCAGAACCCTCCAACATTTGTTGCCAGTTAACATCATAGATTTTATTTTTAATACCAGCTGTGTTCCATGTCATAATTTTTAAACTTTTGCTCAGGGATATTCCAGAATCAGCTATCAGCAAGTTATAGGGGCTATTACTATAATCATGCTGAAGTACATCCTCTATCTCTATATGGCGAGGTTCTGTTAAGTTAACCTTATCTACATTTGTTTTAGGATTACCATTTTCCATGTTTGTACTTGTGGTACAATGATGGACAATTTCCTCCATATTAGAGGAGATGCATAAGTTCATCCCCTTCACTTCGGCCTCCCCTAGCGACAGCTGAGGCGAAAAAACGGTCAAACAATCATGATGTCGCCGTGTGTCTAACTGAAATTTATCACACTGTCTTAAGTCATTTCCCAATGTGTTCCTAAGATTGACTTTAAATGCCGCATTTTGGGACCCCTTTAGTCTATTTATTGACTGAAGACTATCACCTGCGGTAAACATGACATGACATGTGTTCTGTCAGTTGGACTGGGCTAGCAACATCTATTGTTCCAGAAAAGCCCACAAACTGTCTAAATTGCTTGTGCATTCCAAGTCTTCCTCTTTCCTTGCTTTACTCCTAGTGTCATCAGCTGCTCTTCGTCCTTTTGCAAGCCATGACTGAACATAGGGAATGGGGTTGAATTTCTTAAATGGTGGACCAACAAGATTTAAAAACATTAAAGAAGATGTTGTTTCAGTCAGCAGTGATGCTCTTGTAGATGTGCATATAAGATTCATTTGAGAAAAGCCCCGCTCACATTCTGCAGTACTGATAGCAATAGTGTGTAAGGCCATCAAAAGCTCCTTGAACTGCCTTTTAATTTCTTTTCCTCCAGATTCCTTATACTCTCTGTAAGCACGTATGGTTTCTCGACTGGCAATGTTGAATCTTTTACACAGAGACTCAATATCACTTTCACCATACAGAACAGGTAGGTCATCAGGCCAGTACTGTTTGTATAAAACTTTCACTTCGCTAATCAGTGTCTCGTACTTAGCCTTTTTGTCAGTAGAATTAGTACCTCCTGTAGACAACAAACGATGTGTTAGATTTTCTGCAAGGCTACGAAAAAACTGTCCCTGTTCAATGATGTTGTCAGTAGTCTTTCCTTTGTGCAGCATCACACCTTGGAATATATTTTCTTCTATGCCCTTTTTACACTGTGAGAAGTGGTTCCCTTGCCTGTCTACCATTGCCTCAAACACTGCTATTTGCCGACAAATAGCTCGATGAGCATCAATGATTGTAGAGTCACGTTTCTGTAACTCGAGTGATAACTCTGATAACTCCTGAAGAGCATCATACATGAGGCCAAGATTAGCAACAAACTGGATAGATGATAACCGCCTTCCTAGGCCTGTGTACATATTTTGTGTTGAACTGTCACGGGAACCATCATCAGCTGCACTAGTAAAGTGCTTGTAGAGAGCAGGATATGCATTCCAAATAGCCTCCACTGTTCTGAAGCTTGATGCAACCCAACGAGTATCTAACACTCTACCTATTCTGCAAAGCTGAATGTCAAGAGCTTCTGCACATTCTTTTAGCTCCAAACGGTTTTTAACAGATGTGGCAAATAGAGAATGCAGCTTATCAAGTAAGTTCTTGAAATGATTTGTAGCGCCAATATCTTTCATGACATCATGAACTGCAAGTTCCAGGCGATGTGCTGAGCAGTGCCAGGCTACAATATTGGGAGAGATTTTTTCTTGCAACCTCTTCACAACACCACTGTGGCGGCCAAACATCACTGAAGCTCCATCACAGGCAACTGAAACTAGGCATTTGGAGAGAAAGTCCTCACTTATGTTAACTGGATCTTTTTTTTTAGTGCAGATAGTAAACTGTTTACTATGCCGTCAGCTGACAAGTCACTCAGCTCAATGAGGTCAACAAAAATATTAGCTGGGGAGTCCATGCCAGGTAGCTGCATTCGCATGTACACAATTAAAGAACTTTTCCTATTTAACGCAGTGCCTTCATCTAGTAAAAGACTTACTTTTGGGGAAAGTTCAATAATTTTGAGAAATATCTTCCTTTTCATTTCTGAGGCTATGTGGCGTTGTATGTTTGAGCAAGCTACATTGGAGTGCAAAATTCGCCCCATATCCAGTCCATTCAACTGGTGGCAGTCTATCTCGGTTTCAAAACCATACGCTGGCCTGTTCCGCTTAGCTTCCTTATAAGCTACACGGAATATTCTGGCTGTTGTTGAAATTTGTACAGATTGCACTTTTGCAGTTACCTGCAATAAAGGTTCTTTTTTAGCCTTTTCTAAGATTTTTAAAGTTGCAATATGAGCCTTGCTTTGTGCATGTTCTCCAATCTTTTTCCTCAATGATTTTTGCTGTTGTTCTATATTGATTCCATATGCCTTCACAGTAGACTCAGTCCATTCTTTGGTAAATTTAATTCCCCTGGATTTCTCAGCACCAAGATCACGGACTTGGCGACACACAGAACAGCCAAGGTTAGGGCCTTTAACAATTAACCACGAATGCTTACGTTGGAAATATATTTTTTGGTCATGCTTCCAACCTTTAGGAAGAATACCTTTCCTAAAAACTCTGTCTGAATGTGGTTTTAGTGATAATATGTCGAACTGTTTGCTAGTGCTTGGTGTTTCCTCTGTCTCTGTAGCAATCTCCACAGCATGATGCTGCTCATCTCTAAGAGGATTATCTTCTGTCTTTCCTTCTGTAGGGGTGATAACGCTGCTGCTAGCAGTGGTGTCGCTCTCATCTAGTGCCTTCTCTCGCACTTCATCATCTTCCTTGTTCCCTTCATCCATTGGAAGTACATGGTCTTTTCTAGGAAGTTTGCTAGCAGGCTCTTCGTCATCTTTGGGCTTAAATTTAGTGAAGTAGCTTGAAATCTTCTTCTGTCCAGTGTGTGACATTCTAGGGAAGCAAAGTGAAAGAAAACACGCTAGACAGGTGCGAAGTGTGATGTCAATTCATCTAAGTAACACAGGCACAATTATTATTTATTTGCAGTTTGCACCAAAGACATTTTTGCAGCTGTACTTCTATTACCATCCATGACTGACTACAAGTACAACCCAAATGGATCCTACTTTGCCTACCCAAATTCAGCCATTTTCCAAAATCATACCCCTGCCTGCCCTGCAGCACTCACTGGAAAGACACACAAACAAAGTCTTTAAAGTTTGCCTCACTTTTAATCTTTGGCTTCCGGTTATACTACAGCAGGGTGAGGTGGCAGTGTGCAGAGTTAGTTGCACACTGTGATTCACAAAAAGTATTAATTAATCGACACTCTGGGCCGGACTGGGAAGTGGGAACCCAAAGCATCCCGGGCAAGTTTTGTTAGACCAGCCCCTATACGGCGCGTAGCAAGCGAGCTTAACGACTGCTAGAGGTGTTTTTTTGGGGGGGGATTCCCCCCTTGAGCACATTTTGTTAAAAGAAAGACCAAAATGGTGCACAACTCATTTCTCATAACATATTTAGCTGTATTAGCTTTCAGAGCATAGTAAATCGTAAATGATGACTGTCCTGACATAAGCACCCAGGCCAGAAAGCATGGAAATGTCACACATAAGGACCTAGGCCAGAAAGCTTGGAAATGTTACACAAAAGCACCCAGGCCAGAAAGCATGGAAATGTCACACATAAGCACCCAGGCCAGAAAGCATGGAAATCTCACACAGAAGCACCCAGGCCAGAAAGCATGGAAATGTCACACATAAGCACCCAGGCCAAAAACCATGGAAATCTCACACATAAGTAAGTACCCAGACAAGGAAGCATGGAAATATCACACAAAGGCACCCAGGCCAGAAATCATGAAAATCCCACACATAAGTACTCAGACCAGGGACCAGGGAAACGTAACACAAAGCCACCCAGCCTCAGGCCAGAAAGCGTCTAGAGTCCTTAGGCAGTGACCACAGTATTTTACATCCCGCAGAGAAAGAGGAGGGAGCGAGTCACTGGAAGCTCCAGTTTCCTGGGCAAAAACTACAGAAGACAAGGGGGTCTCAGATGAATGCAGGGGTTCGTTTGACAGACGTGGACAGGGTACGACACAGGTGGACAGGGTACGGCAGATGTGGACAGGGTACAAAGTCAGAGGCGGACAGGGTAGGACAGAGGCGGACAGGGAAGGACAGACAGGAAGTGCTTTGTCACGACTGAGTAAGCAGACATGGAGAGACACAGGGAAAAATAAGGAAATAGAGGGTGGCAAAGTTAAGAGAGCATAGTAGTAATTTGATTGGGTTGGTTATGGGAGGGTGAATAACGTGGTTAGCAACAGTGATGGCAAAACCCAAGGAAGTCAACACAGACCACTGCAATGGGCCTACAGGGTACCGTAGCACTCATCCGTCAGGGTCCATTACCTGGTATCTATCATCCATGGGCTCACACGCTTCAGCTCAACAGATTAGCACTTAAGTTGACCATCATTAATTGTCCCTTGCATACAAATTGCTATGGGTTCCACCATCGGCTGTCTCACCGATAGCATGATGGAGTAGAATGCAGCAACAGGGGTTCCTTACCTGCTAGCTAGAAATAATCCATGAGCTCACAAGCTTCAGCACAACAGATTAGCACTTGGTCATCAGGGTCCCTCATGATGGACCTTGTAAATCCGATGAGTCAGGGCTGGGCCTTGCCCGCGCCCCGCCCCCTACCCCACCACCACGCTCCCGCTCCCCCCCCAAAAAAATCAGCGTTGGTTTTTTGGGCAGGCAGGCCAGGGCAACTAAAGCCAGGGCCAACCCAGGCAATGATTATGATGGCAATGTGGCATAATTGGCTATGCTAGTTGCAGTGTTTAGCAGCGTAGTGTAGGAAGTTTATTAGTATACTAGTAGTACTTACGGGACTGGAACATTGGGGGCCGACGACCGGAATGGCATGCATCGTCAGCTCAATGCGAAATGTGTCGCCTTTGCGCTCTGAGCGTGAAAAGCATCACCCATATATTATCTGCATCTGCCCCACACTGCTGCAGCTGAGAAAAAATCTCCTCCGCAAAGACTTTGGGGTCGATTCCTATGTCGGCCGGAAGCGCACCTAACAGTATTCGTCCGGAAAAAATACCAGCCGAACGCGTGTTTTCCGACCGACTCGAACACTCTACCGAACGAACAAGTACGATGCGCATAACAGCCCAGATTCCGAGCGAGCCGTACTTACCCATTCCAGCTCCTGTTCCCGAGCCGGATCCGTAAACGCCGAATCGAGTCGCACGGAACCAAATACACAGCACCTTCCGGCCGGACTAGTACGATGTGTCTTCCGTACGCGCCGAACTCGTCGCTACGTCCGGCACGTTTGAGCATCCGGGAGAGCTGTACATAAGCTCCGATTCGCGCCATAAGACGATCCACGGCTACGAGACGAACAAGCCAGCGACGAGTACGAGTCGAAGCCACGAGAAACCCGAACGAGACGACCCAACCATGAATCCCATCGCGCAGGTCCTACCAATACTCTACATCTATTACCGGGACCGGTACGGACGCGTACGGCGCAGACGGTAAGTCAAACACCCACAACACAAACAAACGACACGTACCCGAAATATGTCACACACACATAGGGATGCACAAATGACGTACACTAGCAACAGCAGAACCATAGGGGCGGGATGGCCATCACCAATGCCATACACACCCATAGGGGGATGGATGCCTGCCACTACTACCATCCCCACCCATAGGGGATGGATGCCTACCACTACTACCATCCCCACTCATGGGGGCTGGATGCCTGTCACTACTACCATCCCCACTCATGGGGGGCTGGATGCCTACCACTACTACCATCCCCACTCATGGGGGCTGGATGCCTGCCACTACTGCCATCCCCACCCATAGGGGGATGGATGCCTACCACTAACACCACCCCTACTCAGGGGGGGCTGGATGCCTGCCACTACTGCCATCCCCACCCATAGTGGGATGGATGCCTACCATTAACACCACCCCTACTCAGGGGGGTTGGATGCCTGCCACTACTGCCATCCCCACCCATAGGGGGCTGGATGGCTGTCACTACTACCATCCCCACTCAGGGGGGGCTGGATGCCTGCCACTACTGCCATCCCCACCCATAGGGGGCTGGATGGCTGTCACTACTACCATCCCCACTCATGGGGGGCTGGATGGCTGTCACTACTACCATCCCCACGCATGGGGGTCTGGATGCCTGTCACTACTGCCATCCCCACCCATAGGGGGCTGGATGCCTGCCACTACTACCATCCCCACTCATGGGGGTCTGGATGCCTGTCACTACTGCCATCCCCACCCATAGGGGGCTGGATGCCTGTCACTACTACCATCCCCACTCATGGGGGTCTGGATGCCTACCGCTACTACCATCCCCACTCATGGGGGCTGGATGCCTGTCACTACTGCCATCCCCACTCATGGGGGGCTGGATGCCTACCACTACTCCCATCCCCACTCATGGGGGGCTGGATGCCTACCACTACTACCATCCCCACTCATGGGGGGATGGATGCACTCATGGGGGGATGGATGCCTGCCACTACTACCATCCCCACTCATGGGGGGCTGGATGCCTACCACTACTACCATCCCCACTCATGGGGGTCTGGATGCCTACCACTACTACCATCCCCACTCATGGGGGCTGGATGCCTACCACAACTACCATCCCCACTCAGGGGGGGCTGGATGCCTGCCACTACTGCCATCCCCACCCATAGGGGGATGGATGCCTACCACTAACACCACCCCTACTCAGGGTGGGCTGGATGCCTGCCACCACTGCCATCCCCACCCATAGGGGGCTGGATGCCTGTCACTACAACCACCCCTACTCATAGGACGGGTAATGCATGACACAACTAGCATACTCCCACATAAGGACTGTCTGAAAATGACATCCCACCCACAACACCATGACAAGCGTGTGTGGTCTGTGTCAAATGCATACAACACTGAACATGACATTGAACATACAATGTGACCCCCTAACACATGTGTCACACATAATTGTGTGTGTGGCCTACACAATGCAAGCAGACCATGACCACTGTGGCAATGTGGCCCAAAGCCCCATCACCACAGTGCCCAAAAGGTAAGTGTGTGCTCCCTAGCTGAAGCACATTTTGAACAGCGTGGCAATGGGGCCCAAAGCCCCATCACCACAGTGACCAAAAGGGAAGTGTGTGCTCCATAGCTGAAGCACATTTTGAACAGCGTGGCAATGGGGCCCAAAGCCCCATCACCACAGTGCCCAAAAGTTAAGTGTGTGCTCCATAGCTGAAGCACATTTTGAACAGTGTGGCAATGTGGCCCAAAGCCCCATCACCACAGTGCCCAAAAGGTAAGTGTGTGCTCCATAGCTGAAGCACATTTTGAACAGTGTGGCAATGTGGCCCAAAGCCCCATCACCACAGTGCCCAAAAGGTAAGTGTGTGCTCCATAGCTGAAGCACATTTTGAACAGTGTGGCAATGTGGCCCAAAGCCTCATCACCACAGTGCCCAAAAGGTAAGTGTGTGCTCCATAGCTGAAGCACATTTTGAACAGTGTGGCAATGGGGCCCAAAGCCCCATCACCACAGTGCCCAAAAGGTAAGTGTAGTCCTGGTAAAAGCTGCAAAAACAAAACTGCAGGGATTATTCCTGGCCACACAACACCAAACACTACAGTGGCATTGTAGTGCTTGTGTCCCATAGCAACATAGATTGTGTGAGGCAAGCAGTGCAGTGCCAATGACACATCGTTCTGGCCATGTGCACACAAACATCAGCCATGGGGGCCCACATTGTCTACATACACAAATAACACAATGACAGAAGTGAGCATCATAATGCAGACCCACATATCTGCACCAATGGACACACAAATGTAGATATCCTGTGGAGACTGTAGATGTCAGGTGAACAAATACCATACCATGGCAGCAATGGGACATACTAACCATGATCAATGTGCTGACTGATGACCTAGCAGTCCCAGGGCCAGCAGGGGAAAGCCAACAAACAACATACAGCCAATGGCAAACTAAAGATATGCCAATGCAGTGGTGCAAATGCACAAACACAAACAGGCAGACTCACACTGCATATCAAACACAACAGGTGAGGGGGTTGTGTGCCAGTGTCCCCAGGCAAACACACAACACATGAGGAGGCCAGATTCACTAATACACAGATGTCAACACAGTCACATACAAAAGTAACTCATGGATTGGATTCCCTATGTGTGCAAACAGGCATTGTGAGATGAGAGGGAGCCCAAATTACACATGTCACACAAGCTTGTAGGAACAGCAACAAACACAGCAAGAGACAGAACCACCACAGCACTCCCCCAGGGACCCCACATTGTGGTGACACTAGCCTGCATGACAATCACACTGTGATGACAAAGGTAGATGTCATCCACACTGTGAACCACAGCCATGTGTCCTGAGCAACAAACTACCATCACACCTATGCAAGCACAAAGCACTCAGCATGGCCTGCCAGCCAAGGACAATATGGAGGTAGTGCCCCAGCCGTGCAACAACTCACATTTGCACACACTCAACGCCACACACCTTGATGTCCACCAATGTGCAGCAGTGAAGCTCACATGGACTGCTGACATTGCACATGCACCCATGACAATCCCAGGGGTGGTGGGGGGAAATAAGGTGCAGAAACCCATCACACATGGCCAGTCAACAAGATTTGTGAATGTCTGACACACTGCACAGTATGCCGTACATGGGCATGACGTGAAATCCACCCCAAACAGTGGGATCCTGGCCATAGTCACACACCAATGAAGAAGCCAAGCTGACCCACAAAGGACACACATAGACAACTTCCAACATTGCAGCTCTGACCCTGAGGAGTGGCAGCAGTCACACACACAACGTGTCACAATCACTGAAAGCATACACAAACAGAAAATCACATTACTTGTGTAACCAACAAGTGCCAAGAGGAATCCTGACTGTGTCCCATCTGCGTTTGCCCACATCCCCAGCCCTGACAACAAAGACAACTAGGGATGACAACCTCATGAACATTAGTTTGCCATGCACCCACATCCCGGAGAAACCAGGTCCAAGATGCTGGATGAACACAGAACAACTCAGCAAGCATCACAAACAGGATCATCCGTAGGGACAAAGCCTGTGTAGGAAAAGGAGAAGGGAACACGCACAGACATGCCTACACAACACACAACACGGGCACAGCCTATATCACGGAATCATGCACTGCCATGAGGGCACTCCACTCCTGTGGAATTCAGCTGTGCCAAACCTTGTCTGTGCACGACTCAAACATGTCAGCAGAACACTCGGTCAGTGAGTCAACAACTACAACACACTGAAGGCTCTGCTCATATCAGCCTGGGCACGGGAGTGTCACGTCAGTCATCTGCATACACCCAAGACACGTGTCAAGCAACTTGCACTGTGTACACAGATGAGTCCTCCAAATTTGATGTGCTAAACTGCATGTCCATTGGAGATGGGCACACAGTCAGGGTACTAGGAACATTGGACAGTGGTAAGCCCACCAGATGTGCATTAGTGTAGGACAAAGATGGTAATCTACAAATGCTAAACGTACATCCCTGTGTCAAATGCTGAACATTACACCCTCAGACTGCAGCAAAGGATGCTATAGATCCAGACTAGATTAGGACACATATCCCATGGACCACATGGAGCCCATCACAGCAAAACTTCATTTACCTGATCTGAACACTATTACAACAGCAAATGCATGATTCTACACATCTACATCATGTACCTCCAAAGATTAACCACAAGTAAACAAAAAGAGGCTTTATTCAGCAAGTGTGCAACTCAAATCAAAAGTCCAAAATAAACTAAGGCCAATGGCCAGTCCAAATATACAGTCCCAACAGGGTGATGTGTGACAACTTGTCAACAATTGCTTGCCTGCACAGGTACGGACAGGGGACATCCCCCTTGGAGGGGCATACGAGGGGCAGGCCAGGCACCGTAGGGACAGGATCAGGGGATGCCAGAAGGAGGCAGTGAAGGGGAGGTGGGTGCAGGAGTGTCACCGGCAACTGCAGTGGAGGTGTCTGACTCAGGGGGGGCTGGCACCACCGCAGGGCTCAAGTCAGATGGTGTTGGTGCTGCAACCACTGCAGTGGGCTGGTCAGATGGAGTGGACTGGGTCCCCAATGCAGTGCCCGAGTCAGACGGGGTGGTTGTGGACTCCACCGCAGTGCATGACTCCAAAGTAGTGGAAGGGGGGCAGAAGAGCTGGGCAGGACAGAGGGGGGTCACGGTCTCCACACCAGTGGCACAATCAGGCAGAGCATCTGGTTTGGGGGTGGAAGAGCAAGTGGCAGGGGGGAGGGCCTAAGCAGTTTGGGGATGCGGTATCAGTGTGTGGGGGAACCTGGGGCAGGGTGTGGCGGTGGAACCTGTGGAGTGGTGGCCTGGGAGATGGAGGTGAGAGACTGGGTGGTTGACTTGCAGGGCGGTGGCGGGGTCTTGCTCTTCCGGGACCGGGGGGACTTGTGGGTGGGGGGCTCACTCTGCCTGCGCCTGGGGGAGGGTGTCCGGGGGTGAGGGGCACTCCCCTCTGTGCGGGTGGACTTCCTCTTCCCCCGGTATGCTGGATCAGCGGGATTGGAGGGGAAGAGGCTGAGGTCATAGAGGAAGAGCTGCTTATCAGGTGGGGTTGCAGGTGAGGCAAGGGAAGGGGTCTTGGAGGGAGAGGATCTTGAGGATTACAGAGTGACTGTGGTTGCCTGTGTGTGTGTCAGTTCCCCATCCCCTGTGTGTGTGGTATCAGTCCCCTGAGGATGCTTGTGTGCACGTCTTGCCTTGGTTTTGGGTGTGTCTGTGCTGCTCGTGTCTGGGTGTTTGTGCAGGTGTGCATGTGCTTGGGACAGGTAGGGTGCCAGGAAGTGTGGATGGGGCAGAGGTAGGAGGGGCGAGGGACTGTTGGAGGAGGGACACTGCTGCCGTCAGGGAGGACTCGATGGACCTATTGCTCCTCTGTAGGGCAGACATACCCATCGAGATGCCCTCCATGAACGACACCAGCTGTGTCAACAGAGTGGTGTGTGCATGGAGGACACTCAGCATTGCTGTCTGCCCTACATGGAGCTGCCAAAGCAGGTACACAGATTCCTCACTCAGGGCAGCAGGGGACACAGGGGCAGGGGGTGCGGTGCCTGGCACAAAGGAGACACGCTCCCGGACACGGGAGCCTCCACGGACCTCTGGAATGGGAGCCAATGGGAGGGCGGTGGTGGTGGTGGTGGTGGCGGGGCCAGACAGACTAGCTGGTGTTTGGTGGCTGCTGACACCCGCCTCCACAAGGGAGTCATCCTCCGAGCTGCTGTGGTCCTCAGCTGAGGTGGATGGTGCTGAGGACTCCTCGGTGTGGCTCCCCTCGCCCTCCGTGCCACTGGGTCCCTCCGACCACTCGTCGGCTGTTGACCCAGTCTGGCTCTGCCGCTCCTCCTGGTCCGTGGAGCTGTCCCCTCCTGTGGCCATGGATGTATCTGCAAACAATTAGGGAAACAGACAAACATCAGACACCTGCACTGATCGCACACACCACAGTGAGTACAGCACATTACAGAGTAAGACCTGGCATCCCCAGCTGAACATTGCCAAAAGTCCTCAGACAGATTAGGCAAATCCAATTGTCAGTCTGATGGTCAACCATGGAACAGATACCCCTCCTGCCCTTGCACCCATCTGTCTGGTGCCTGTCTGATGGTAATACCCCAGTGTGGACACATGCACCACCTACACAGTTGTTGGACATTGCTGAGAACACAGTGAAGTATGTGAACATGCCCACATCACATCTCTTGCCACTGAGTCAGTGCAGGTGTCTGGATAAATGGACGGGCAGAGTCTAAATAGAAATGCATGAGATGCATACCAGCACCAGACACCATGAAGCACCCATGTCCGGATAGTCAATGCCACAATGGGGTGCATGTTGCACATGTCACTCCCCTGCAGGATCACTCTTAGGAAGTTGAAAGCCATGACACAGGCATGCCTGCAAAGTCATACATCACTGTCTCCAGTCACATGGCCATGGCAGCCAGCCAACAACAGTCTGCACTGTGTCACAATCCTAGGACATGGGGAAGGCAAGTAATGTAACTGACAAGTGCACATGTCCACCCCCACTAACCACATCATCTGAACCCGTATTTGTCCACTGCACACCAATTGGACAAATGGGAGACATGAAACACAACTCTCTGAACCAGAGCACCTCAGTGTGCTGTGAATGATGAACATCTGCCTGAAAGTCACAGTCGCATACACCTGTCTGCACAGTCAAGTGATCAAACACCTATAAGTCACAGAAGTCTTGTCTCACATGGTCCAATAGCAGATGGCATGCTGACCCCTAACTGATAAACATCACAGGAGTCCCGACAACGTAGTCACAGCACAACGACACAGAGGCAGACACCTGAGGGAACATTTCACTGAGCACAACATGTCAGCTGATACACGGGAGTGGGAGTACAGAGTGTATTGTATGCCCTGTAGTAGGCATGACTGTCCGGCTCCACCTGCAAGAGGGATGAGCCCTGGTCAGTAGGCAGGTGGCTAAGCATGTGTGACACACTTGACATACATACTCCTGAGGCCCAAACATTGTACCCACCCGCAGCATGGGGGTGTGCCAAATACCCCAGGGACATGTGGTGATTCTGATCTGCAAGTGGACCACATATCAAAGTTACACCCAGACTACATTGCACGACTCAGGCATTGTGTGAGCAATTGACCCACCCATGAAGGCCAACACAATGTCACGGGAACAAAAGCTGTCACCCACCTTGACCAAAGCAAAATGCAAGGACCCTGTACCCGAGTGACACAATTATCCTGAGCGTAAGGAGCACACCTGCGTATCAGATGAGGAGTGGGCATGTCACAATAGAGGGACATGGGTACTGGACAACAAGACTGATGTACTGGGGAAGTTTAACCAGGCCAGAGGAGGGCACATAGCATGTTAGACAGAGTTCACAGTGCAGTCTTTGACTCACCCCCTCCTTGCTGCTGTCTGGCCTTCAGCTGCCCATCCAGGTCCGGGAAGACCACCGCCAGGATCCGGAGCATGTGGGGGTCAGGGTCCGGTGTCCGTCCCTCCTGCGAGGAGGCGACAGCTTCAGCTGGACCCTTGCGATCCTCCGGGTCCAGCCACGAAGGTCCTGCCACCTCTTCTGGCAGTTGCTGATCCGGCGCTTGTAGACCCCCACGGATCTTACTGCCCGGACGATGGCCAGCCAGATCTCCTGCTTCTGGTGGGCATCAACCTGTGAGGATGACAAAGTGAAAAGGCCATTACTACACATGCAACAAATCCGTGCATCACACAGTTGTAAATACATGTCTCAATCACAGGGGCATATGATGAACACAGGCAGTGCAACGAGGGCTATGGACAGTTTGCCAGCAGTTACTACATGGTATCATTGCATGGGAAGTAAACCTTGTTGGAATGCACTGTTACTGCACTGTACCTGTTCAGTGCATGTGACTACACACTTTGGGGGGTGCGAACTACTCAGTGAGCATGCTAGCCAGTGGTGTGCACACTGTAAATCCTTCTAGTCAGACAACATGCACAATTAGTAAGGCAGTGGACAGCACACTCACCTGCTCCCCTGGTGTCCCATACAGCTTGCTGTACTGCGGAAGGAGGTTGTCCACCAGGGCCTGGTTCTCCTCATGGGTGAAGCTGGGGCTCTCTCCACAGTATGTGCCATTGCAGTAGCCAGAGGATGCAGGGACAGCAGCAGTGTAGTGGCAGATGTCGTCCTGGAGCATGTAGTGCAGGCAAGTGAGCCCTCAGGGGAACAGCCAGCATTATATGTGTGCTGCAGAGGCAGATACTGTCCCATGTGTCCAAAGTGATAGGTCCAAGTCGTTTGCATCTTCTGAATCTGACCAATCCATGGAATTGCAGCACCAATACACGCCCACAGCATCCTTCAAAAATTCAACTTCATGACACCCATGAATTTGCAACATTGTTGTGGCTGGCCAACTGAATTCACTGCATCAGACTCGTTGAAGCTTCGAAAACGCGTCCGTTGCCATGCCAGGCCCCAGCCAATGCGTGCGCACCGATCGGTCCATTGCTGTACAACGCGTACCCAGGATACAGCGCGTACCCGCTCACATCCAATGCAATGGGCCGTGCGGGCACACCGATCGGTCCATTGCTCTACAACGCGTACCCGCTCACATCCAATGCAATGGTCCGTGCGGGCACACCGATCGGTCCATTGCTGTACAACGCGTACCCGCTCACATCCAATGCAATGGGCCGTGCGGGCACACCGATCGGTCCATTGCTCTACAACGCGTACCCGGGATACAACGCGTACCCGCTCACATCCATTGCAATGGGCCGTGCGGGCACACCGATCGGTTCATTGCTCTACAACGCGTACCCGCTCACATCCAATGCAATGGTCCGTGCGGGCACACCGATCGGTCCATTGCTGTACAACGCGCACCCGCTCACATCCAATGCAATGGCCTGTGTGGGCACACCGATCGGTCCATTGCTCTACAACGCGTACCCGGGATACAACGCGTACCCGCTCACATCCAATGCAATGGGCCGTGCGGGCACACCGATCGGTCCATTGCTCTACAACGCGTACCCGCTCACATCCAATGCAATGGGCCATGCGGGCACACCGATCGGTCCATTGCTCTACAACGCGTACCCGGGATACAACACGTACCCGCTCACATCCAATGCAATGGGCCGTGCGGGCACACCGATCGGTCCATTGCTCTACAACGCGTACCCGCTCACATCCAATGCAATGGTCCGTGCGGGCACACCGATCGGTCCATTGCTGTACAACGCGTACCCGCTCACATCCAATGCAATGGGCTCGTGCGGGCACACCGATCGGTCCATTGCTCTACAACGCGTACCCTCTCACATCCAATGCAATGGGCCGTGCGGGCACACCGATCGGTCCATTGCTGTACAACGTGTACCCGGGATACAACGCGTACCCGCTCACATCCAATGCAATGGGCCGTGCGGGCACATCGATCGGTCCATTGCTGTAAAACGCGTACCCGGGATACAACGCGTACCCGCTCACATCCAATGCAATGGACCGTGCGGGCACACCGATCGGTCCATTGCTCTACAACACGTACCCGCTCACATCCACTGCAATGGGCCATGCGGGCACACCGATCGGTCCATTGCTGTACAACGCATACCCGGGATACAACGCGTACCCGCTCACATCCATTGCAATGGGCCGTGCGGGCACACCGATCAGTCCATTGCTCTACAACACGTACCCGGGACACAACGCGTACCCGCTCACATCCAATGCAATGGGCCGTGCGGGCACACCAATCGGTCCATTGCTCTACAACGCGTACCCGGGATACAACGCGTACCCGCTCACATCCATTGCAATGGGCCGTGCGGGCACACTGATCGGTCCATTGCTCTACAACGCATCCCTGGACAGGTCACACGCATATGTCACCATGCTGGTCACTGGTGAACCTATGCCAGCCACATATACTTTCCAGGGACTCAGGGGCACACCTACAACACCACACCCAGGACACACTGTATCTAAGGCATGTGTGGCAGCATAACCTTATCTGTGTATGTGGGTGAACATGTGGTTTTTGGGGTGGCACTTGGGGGCAGGCACACCCAGGCTGTGCACGTGTTCATGGGGACAGGGTCCTTTGTGTGTTGTGCACCTGACCACTGTGGTGTGCAACTTTTCATTTTGGAGCATGTGTCATGGTCACATTTCCAGGTTGTGTATGTGTATGACATGCCACATACCCCCAGGCTCACATGTGGGAAGGCATGTACGTCACAGGGTGGCCCATTGCCACAATAGTGATGTCCCTCCGCAGTCGGTGTGCATGTTGTGTTTCACATGTCTCTGACTCCATGTGCACAATGGGAGACAGTCTCCACATCCATTTGGTTTGTGCATGAACTTCAATGTTGTGTGTGTGTCACAGACGTCCATGTCTGTCCTGCAGAGGCTACAAGGGCCACTACCTGTGGGTGTCATGTTTGTTTTTCTGACGTGTACATGATACGCCATGTCATGCCAGTGTCCATGTGGCAAGACAGGGTCCCTGGGAATCTACCTGTCAATGAGCTGTGATGCCTGTGGAGCATCTGTACAGACATGTGATATGTGTGTGGAACGTGAGAGCAGTAAATGGGTACTGTGACACAGCCTAATGGTTTCCCATAGCACACCCTGGAACCTGTTGTCAACACTTGTTGAACAGAGATGTTAGATGATGTCCATGTAGGTGCCATATATGTCCAAACAGAACGACACACACATCAAGTACTTGTGTTTGTTAATGATGTATCATGTGAAATTGAGTATGGTGAACGGCACATAGGTGGGGTGACTGACAATCTTGCTTTCTTCACCTATGCACTGCAGGGCTCCTGCTGTCCATCGACCATTCCCAGACCTGGCAACGATGGTGGAACGTGACAGCATCCGACGGTACCGCTTCACCAGGCAGCTGATTGAGTATTTGGCAGTGCGGTTGGACCCACATTTGCAGCCTGGCCGTCCGTATCCTACAGCGCTGACCCCCAAGGTGAAGGTGATGGCAGCCCTACACTTCTTTGACACCGGTACCTTTCAACACACTGTGGCGACTACCGGTGGGATGTCACAGACTATGTTCAGCCGTGTGCTACGCAATGTTTTGGGGGCAATTTTGAGATACCTGAACCAGTACATCTATTTCCCAACACGTCAACGACTCACTGATGTCAAGAGTGACTTCTATGCCCTGGGGAGGATGCCACATGTAATTGGCTCCATTGATGGGACACATGTGGCTTTGATACCACCACAGGCACATGAGCAGGCATACCGGAACCGTAAACATTACCATTCGATCAATGCTCTGGTGCTATGTCTTGCAGATATGACCATCACAAATGTGTGTGCCCATTTCCCCGGTTCGGCACACGATGCCTACGTGATGAGGAGTAGTCGCATCCCGAAGATGATGTCACAGATGCCGAACCAGCGTGCCTGGCTTGTTGGTGTGTACTGACTTTGTACCATTGTGTGTGTTCTGCTATGTTGTTTTCCGCACACATTTTCAAATCGGCTAATGTGCAATTGTCTGTCTGTAGGTGACTCGGGATACCCCAACATGCCGTGGTTGCTGACACCCCTCAGGAACCCTGTGACACCAGCCCAGATGCGCTACAATGAGGCACATGGTCGGACGAGGAGGGTGATTGAGCGGACCTTTGGTCTCCTGAAGAGCCGCTTCCACTGCCTGGACAAGACAGGAAGGGCCCTCCCATATGCCCCAGCAAAGGTGTGCAAGATTGTCATCGTCTGCTGCATGCTACACAACCTGGCAGTGCGGAAGGAGTTGCCACTCATCCTGGATGACGATGACCAACGTCCGCCACCTGTGGAAGATCCTGGCCTGGGTCACGATGCCAGTGAAGATGATGATGATGATGATGGTGATGTCCGCACACAGCTCATCACCAACTTCTTCAGCTGAATGTGAGTCTCCAGAGGGTTGTGATGTCAATGATTTGAGTTTGCATGATATGTGTGTGTGGTGCTCTGGTGCTGTTTGAGTGTGGCCATGTGCTACTTGACTGGATGCGTGCAGCGATGTGTCCTTGCAGGTGGTCTGTACTGCCCAACAGTGTTGACATGCTAACTTGGTTTTGTGTAGTTATCTCGTGACATGTATTAGACATGAGTATTGCCGTTCTGTGCTGTTCTTCAGTGGTTTTGACTGTGTGTCATGTCTGTCCTTCACAGGGTGCTGCCGGAGTTGTTTGATCAACTTGGATCCCACGAATCCATGATTCAACTTCCAAGGTGGAAGCAGTCATTTCCCTACAGGTGATGTGCCACACACCCCTGGACTTTCTATCTTCTGCACTTTTTGACTTTGTGGCCACAGCCAGGTTGGATTAGCTAGCATTTGTAGTGGAAACAACATGTTGCAAATGTGTAATAAACCTGTGCTTCACTTTGGGATGTGTGTTGTCTGTAGTCACACATCTGACTGACATTTGCTTACTGCACCTGTAGTCTAGTTGACACAGACTGTGAATAGGTGGCGTGTCTGTGCATTCCACTGTATTTAGTTGCAACATCAGTATAGGTGATGAATCTGATGGCCCTGGTGTGTATGTGTTGTGTGGCCCTAGTGGTGTGTCTCCCTCATATGTGTCATGTCGCCATGACTGACATGACGGTGTTGGACTTGCTGTAGCAGTTAGCATGCACAGTGTCATTTTTCTGATCACCATCTCCATGACAGAGAGCACGTTGGAATCACAACAGAGGCAGATATGGCGTATTGGTGAGTTTATTTACATACAGGTGTGAGGATGGTGCACAGGATGGTGGGTGCTGTACATAGAAATTGGAATCCAAAGTTCCCATGTGATTCGGAAGTCTTGGTAGCTGAAATGTCCAGAGTAAAGTCCACAGTCATCTGATAAATTTGGCCAACTATAGCTCCCCATGTCATGTGGGAGAGTTGGGTTGGCTTCGACAGGGCGTGCAGTTTGCACACAGAGGAAAAGTTCCAGAACAGGTGTTGGCTTCCTGGGGGATGTAGATGGCCATCGGCCTCTCAGTTTGGCCTCCTCGGACGGCCCCTCTTCTTGGGGGGGGACCCTCAGGTGCAGGCTGCGGCAGTGCAGGGGACTCTCTGCCAGAGTCCTCCTCCCTCCCTGTGGCATTTGCAGTTGTTTCAGCAGCAGATGTTGTGGGCACACAGGGAGGTGAGGCCATGTTGGTGCTGATCTGGCGGAGGCATGTCAGTATGTCCCTATGCACCGCTGTCAGTTGTTCCAATGTGTCCCACTTGGACTCCATGCCAGACATGTGTGTCTCGACATGTGACATGTGTGTCTCGACACGGGACATGTGGGAGTCCAAGCGGGCATGATGGGCAGCCTGCTGCTGTTGTATGTCCTTGAGGATCCCCACTACCTCGCTGACCTCTCCGGTGCTAGTCTGGTACGCATCCGCGATGCGTGCCAGTTGTGGGTCATCATGCAGTCCAGACCCCTCTGCAAAGAGCGACCTATGTCTACCACCCCTCCCACCACCCCTGGCGACACGTGCAGGACCTGCGGTGGCACGCACAGGTGACCGTGGGCCCACTTGGGTGTTGTTCCTGGGCTCGTTGTCACCAGCTCCAGTTTGGGTCTGGGTCCCTGCGCTGTTGTCATCTGTGGTCCTTGGTCTGTCCGTGTTGGCAGGGGTGGCCTGTGTGTTGGCAGTTGTTGGAGGGGTGGGTGCAGGGGTGCAGATGTTGGTCCTGCTGGTGCTGCATGATGACTCACACCGGAGGGTCCAGCTGGTTCTTCGCCATCCGAGGAGTGCAGAGGCTGATCCACACCAGTGAGCTCAGTGTTCCCCGGAGCCTGGGACAGGGACTCCTCCTCGTCTGCTGCTGTGTCCCCATCATCCCCTGTTTTGGGGAGAGACAGAGATTGTATGTTATGTTTCTACTGGCATCAATTGTTCAAACACCTGACAGTTGTGACTGTACCTCTGGATGTGGGCCTGGACATTGCATTCTCCTAAATTGTGACAGTCAGAGAGTGATATTGGTGTAGCACATTGTCCTGCCAACCTGTGGCATGTCAATGTGAATGTTGAGGTGTGTGCATGACCAGCATTGGTGGTATTTGCTTGCCATCCGGGCCTCCTTCTCCCCCCAGCCCAGTTATCCCACCATGAAGCGTGCTTCCATTGCAGGGAGTGCAAGTTGTCTTTCAGGATGTCAGTCAGTGGTGTCCTGCTGTTGGTTGTTGCACAGTTCCCAGCAGGGCCTTGTGCTCCCCCAGCAGTACCCAGTGTCAGCCATCTTGTGAGTCCTTTTCCACTCCCTGTGATGTGAGCATGGTTCAGGGTGGTGTTGATGGGCCAATTGTGAGGCTGACCAATATCTGTGACTACCACTCCCATCATGCTATTGCCTCCACCCCCTTCCCAGCATGCCCATCCTTCCTTCCTTTTGACTCTGCTTCCCTGTGGGGTGGGGTGCCTGTGCTGACAGGATGGCTGGGAGTGTTGTCCTGGCAGTTGTTTGGCTACAAGTCCCAAGAGTGTCCCTGTGCTTCACACAGCATAACCCAGGGTGGTGGTTCTTTGTGGGATCTTCAGTTAGGATGTGAGGCATTGCATTCTCCCAGGTGGGTTATGTGGAGTTAGTGTTGAGGGGGTATGTGAGGGGAGGTGCTTGTAACTATGGTCAGTGCTGTGAGTCCTCCTTCCCACCCAGCCAGATATCCCACCATGGAACGTGCTTCCATTGCAGGGAGTGCAAGTTGTCTTTCAGGATGTCAGTCAGTGGTGTCCTGCTGTTGGTTGTTGCACAGTTCCCAGCAGGGCCATGTGCTCCCTCCAGCAGTACCCAGTGTCAGCCATCTTGTGAGTCCGTTTCCACTCCCTGTGATGTGAGCATGGTTCAGGGTGGTGTTGATGGGCCAATTGTGAGGCTGACCAATATCTGTGACTACCACTCCCATCATGCTATTGCCTCCACCCCCTTCCCAGCATGCCCATCCTTCCTTCCTTTTGACTCTGCTTCCCTGTGGGGTGGGGTGCCTGTGCTGACAGGATGGCTGGGAGTGTTGTCCTGGCAGTTGTTTGGCTACAAGTCCCAAGAGTGTCCCTGTGCTTCACACAGCATAACCCAGGGTGGTGGTTCTTTGTGGGATCTTCAGTTAGGATGTGAGGCATTGCATTCTCCCAGGTGGGTTATGTGGAGTTAGTGTTGAGGGGGTGTGTGAGGGGAGGTGCTTGTAACTATGGTCAGTGCTGTGTGTCCTCCTTCCCACCCAGCCAGATATCCCACCATGGAACGTGCTTCCATTGCAGGGAGTGCAAGTTGTCTTTCAGGATGTCAGTCAGTGGTGTCCTGCTGTTGGTTGTTGCACAGTTCCCAGCAGGGCCTTGTGCTCCCCCAGCAGTACCCAGTGTCAGCCATCTTGTCAGTTGTTTTCCACTCCCTGTGATGTGAGCATGGTTCAGAGTGGTGTTGATGGGCCAATTGTGAGGCTGACCAATATCTGTGCCTACAACTCCCATCATGCTATTGCCTCCACCCCCTTCCCAGCTTGCCCATACTTCCTTCCTTTTGAGTGGACTTCACTGTGTGTGAGTGTGACAGCAATGGCAAGATGGCTGACAGTGTGGTCCTGTTGTTTGTTGGTGCCCAGTTCCCATCAGGGCCTTGTGCTCCCCCCAGCAGTACCCAGTGTTAGCCATCTTGTCAGTTGTTTTCCACTCCCTGTGATGTGAGCATGGTTCAGAGTGGTGTTGATGGGCCAATTGTGAGGCTGACCAATATCTGTGCCTACAACTCCCATCATGCTATTGCCTCCACCCCCCTTCCCAGCTTGCCCATACTTCCTTCCTTTTGAGTGGACTTCACTGTGTGTGAGTGTGACAGCAATGGCAAGATGGCTGACAGTGAGGTCCTGTTGTTTGTTGGTGCCCAGTTCCCATCAGGGCCTTGTGCTCCCCACAGCAGTACCCAGTGTTAGCCATCTTGTCAGTTGTTTTCCACTCCCTGTGATGTGAGCATGGTTCAGAGTGGTGTTGATGGGCCAATTGTGGGTGTGACCAATATCTGTGACTACCACTCCCATCATGCTATTGGCTACACTGACTTCACCAGCATACACAGAATTCCTTCCTTTCAGTGAGCTTCCCTGTGAGGTGGTGTTCTAGTGGTGGGTAAATATCTGGGAGTGTTTGTTGGTTCTATTTGTGCCACTGCCTTGCTGTATTTGTTGTTAGGTTTGTACATGTCATGACACAGTTACATATCACTATGAGATGGCAGGTATTGTGTTTGTCTGACTAGCATTCACATCTTGCGATGAATATCTTTTGGTTGCTGTGTATTTGCTAAGGGTGCATGGTTTGCCTATCCCCTTGACTGTGATGTGTGTGTGTTGTCACACCATATTGTGTATATTAGTTGTGTACTCACCAGGCTCTGGGATGTCTGTTAGTCCGTATACGCTCACTGGTGGTAGGATGGCCCGCACCTTCTCCTCCCAGGGCCTGAGGTATACTGGTTTTGCAGGAGGGCCACTGCCGGTGTGCTGGCTGAGGAGGTAGTCCTTTTTGAGTAGGTCCCGGACCCTCCTGCGCACATCATACCACCTGTTCTGGATGTCTTCCTTTGTGCGCAAACATGGTGATTGTGCGTTCACCATGTTGACAATCCTCGCCCACATCTTGGTTTTCTGCGACATGGGGGTCTGTTGTACCAATGTACCAAACAACTGTGGCTCTACCCTGAGGATCTCATCTACCATGACTTCCAATTCACTGTCTAGGAACTTATGATTCTTCTTTGGGGGCATGGTGATGGGTGGTGGTGGTAATTGATGTGTGTGTGTGTGTGTGCAAGTGGGGGGGTGTGAGTGTAGGTTTAGCTGGGTGTGTGTGAGGGTGCTATTTGTAGGTGTGGTAATGGTGTGTGGCTTGTGTGATGTATGAGCTGTGAGTGTGTCTGTGGTTGCTGTGTGATGGTGTTCTGTGCTGGAAGGTCAGTGGAATTTGCAAAGGATCATGGTAGGGATTTGTGGCCTTTATGTAGGTGGAGTTGGAGGTGTGTCCTTGTTCCATTTTTCTTTTCCTCCCTGTATTTATTGGCTTTGTGGTTGCTTGTTTGGCCCATTTTTCTAAAAAAAATTCCTTGGTGTTTTTGGTGCATGTAGGAGTCGTTCTTGTGTCCGAGTAGGACGCTGCAGTTGTCTGGTGCGATCTTGTCTGACTCGTTCCCGCTGTTTGTCAGCTAGGTTTCATATGCGGCGTACGAGTCTGTTGCGGAGTATTGGGTTGCTTCGGCTGGGTTTTGTATGCGTGTCGGTCGTACGGCTTGTGCTCCGGGCGAGTCGGTCGTGTTTTGCACGCACAGCATCGTACTACGCGGGTCGGAGTTCGCGGGTACGTTTCGTTCGGGTTCAATCCGGGTGTGTGTCGGTCGGTTCGTTTTGCGTGATTTCCTGGCCGGATGGCTTGTTTACGTCCGGCTCGGTCGGTCGTTTTGTATTCCGTCCGAGTCGGTCGGATTTCACATGCATTTCATCGTACTACCCGGGTCGTACGGCGCCGGTCCGAGTCGGTCGGACTAAATTCCCGTACCGAGTCAGTCGGTATTTTTTCCGGCCCGAATCGAAATCGGCCCCTTTGTCTGCTTGAACCTAGTGAATACCATCTTAAATGTTAAAACATCACATTTCTGAAGGTGGTTGCGCTAAAACTGGGGCCTGCTTGTTCTAGTATTTGCCCAGGCCCAGTACGAAGCAGCAGTCAAAGGACATCTGAATGGGTCCCGTCCATGGACATTACACAACTGCTGCTGTATCATGCACAGTTAGTAATCATCATGAGGAGCTTACCAGGCTACTACATTGTACAGCAGTTATATAAACCATCAGATGCATGCACGTCAGCGGCACATTAGTGTCCATAATTATGCTGCACTTAACGCCTTGCACTTTTTGCTTGCCTGCTCAAATACGAACACACTAACACTCGAAGCAATTAGGGCTGCTTGGTTGCTGCGCCTACCCATTTGCTGTTTTACATCTACCGTGGGTGCAAATTACAAAACATTCACTGTGGACAGCGTTGACTGAGCTCCCTGGGGCTAACATGCTTCTATTCTAAATTGGGCAACAACGAGCTTCCCCAGCACGATTAAGCATCAGGTTAACACTGGTACCATGCCCCCGGCCCGTCCTGGTGACTATAAACACACTTTCATGGAGCCTAAAGGCACATTTTAAAGTGTTAACCACTATGAATACAGGGGACTGGACTGAGTTTGGTCTACTCTAGCCATTTGATTTTAAATTAACTTACCGGTGTGGTGGGCGGCCGTCAGGGACTCGGGACACACGATATAGTACACACTCTACTGCAGTGGCCAGGCAGGCTCAGGCTGACTGCTCAACTTACACACGACACACCACACACCATCGGGTGGGACCGAGTTGGCAATGACTCGTGGTGGCACTGGCAGGTGTGTTGTGGTGCTGCGCGCTGCCTGCGGACGGGGGATATGCTGGGGCGTGCCCATGCCCAGTCCAAAAAATCTGCGCACGTTGCCGCAGCCGCCTGCACACAACCAAAATCGAGGCCAAATCTCGGCCCGGGCCCACCACACCGGCAAGTTAGTGGCACGCACTGGTTGCCCGGCGCCCGCACTGCCCTGGCAACACTGACTGAAGCTAGCAGCAGTAGCACTAAGACGGCAGGGCCGCCGCGTCGTGTAGCGCAGTGCACCGCCGGCCCGCCAACATACACATCAGTGACCTGTTTTCGAATAACATTTATTTACATACGGTACCTGATTTTGAAATGAATGGGGGAATCTCTTCCTCTGGGGCTCAGGGCTGGCTAAGTGTCTCACCACCGATGCCCTCAACTGCTCAACACGCCACAGTCCACACAGTCGACGTCGGGTGGCAGGGCCGAGTTGGCGATCTGTCGTGGTGCTGCGCGCTGCGGAGGTTATGCTGGGGCGTGCCAACGTGAAAAAAATCTGCGCACGTTGCCACAGCCCACACACGCACACAACCAAAATCCAGCCCAAATAACACTGACTCAACAAGCTAGCGCAGTGCGCGGCGCCGCCATGATGAAGTTAAGTTATTATATTTTAATTTATTTTGTCGAAGCCCCCCACCACAGCAACACTTACTTTCACACTTTAACCGCCTGCGCGCTGACTCACTCGAGTCAGGAGATCAAAACACACCGGCCTGCAGTGTTGCACAAACTCCACAAAGGTAAATTGAAAATGTGATGTGCGTCAGTGGTGTTGACTGTGTAGACCCGGCCCTGTCAATTAAGTGCCGGTGCTAAGCACCGGAAAGCACCGGCACAAATTAAGCCCTGCTGAGCCTGTGTGTAATTAGTTGCCGCCGTGGGCCGTTAATCCAATTTAAAAAAAGAACTCTGTGGTTGTCTAGTGCGTGTGGTGAAAATGGAGGAGCAGTGAGGGTTCTTGATACTTGGTCTAAGAAGGTCCATAATCCAAACCTTTATCGGTTGGATGGACCCACTATGTGGTGACCGAGCCCTTGGCTGGGCAGGCCCGGGATGAATCTGAAGCAAGCAATATCTGCTTTACTGCGCAAAGTGGAAAATGGCTGCATCACCTTCAAAGGAGAAATGCGGGTAACCCTCGGTCACCCCTCTAAAGTTATATTACTGCAACCTCGTGGACAGTGGGAAATTTGAACATGTTCTGCATATCACAGGCTCTGCACAACTATATGTTAACACTCCTGAATTGTGGAAACTCCTAGTGCTTGCTTGGGGAGGTGTTGGGGAAAGCTGCAATGTATGCTAAAGGACATTATGCAGGGGGTAATCTGTTTTTGCTGTTGCAGCTAATGCTAATGTTTTCTGTGGCTGAGTAGATTATATGCAATTTGCTTGGGGAAAAAAAGTCTGCACTGATATTGAGATCTCCTGTTTTGTGCTTGTGACCTGGACAGGGCGGTAGCACAGGCCCCTGCGGCAAAGTGCTGCACCCAAACCTTCCAGGTGGCCCTCATTCAACCCAAGGCCAATGAATAACTGTAAGATATGGGAGACTCTGGAGCCCCTAATCCCAATTCAGGAGTGTTAACATAGCTATTGGCTCACATGGTACGTTGAGCATCACTGTGTGGCATTGGCAGTGGAGGACCGGAACTGAGTGGGCACTGTGGTGTTTTGTACTGGTGTCTCTAGCAAGGATTACAATAGGCCAAACTTGGAAGCTGGAACTCCTGTGTATGAAGCGTACACAATATGCTTTTGGTGTGAGACAGAGGTCTCAGGTGGAGTTATTTGGCATGGGTAGAGAGAGACAAGACACATGTAGAGAGACACCATTGGTATGCTGGCCTCTGCGCGCCGGGGAGGAGCTGGTCCGAGCCTGCTGCCTTACTTTTACTGACCTGGTGGGCCACAAAGGCCTGTATGACTGACTGCAGAGCCCTGACTGCAGAGCCCCCAAAACCCCCAGCCCCTGCACAAACATACACACTATGGCCAGGTATGGAGTGTAGCAGCACCGTAGAGAAGTTGGGGGAGGGGGTGACTGTTAGACAGGTGGATTCAGGGCATTCTTAAAGCACAATCCTTTCACGAGAAACAGGTCTTTAACGTGTGTCTCGTTGAAGTGAGTTTGGAAAGCGTTAGAAAACGCCTGCGCTGTGTGTTTCTTTATACAGCTAGCTCACACTCCCATGTCCGGGCAAGCACAGTCTCACACCTTCCAAGTTACATGTGTCATGTTCGCTAGGAGCGCTGTTGAAACCACATCTGTTGAAGTCAGTGATGCTGGGACAATTTTCAGAATGGAGGTGTTGCCATCAATGTGACATGACTGAACTCATAGGGATCCTGAAAAATCCAAGCGTCATACTAAAGAACAAGTGTTGCAATTGAGCCACGCCCATTCAGTAGAGAGTGGTAAGGTGTAGAAAATGGGGTTACTGGTTGAATATGGGGGCGAAACCCTACTCAAGCAGCAACCGCAATTCCTGTCAGGGTGAAACACAAGCAAACCCTAAATTAACCTGTGCTTAACCCTCTGGTAGCTTGGCACAAAGCAGTCAGGCTTAACTTAGAGGAAACGTGTAAAGTATTTATGCAGCACACAAACAGTAAGAATGTGATAACAATAAATATCGCACACCAATTGAGAAACATTGAGTACAATCTACTAAGTTATCTGACACCAAAATGACAAAAATCCAATTAGTAGAACTGGAGATATGCAGTTTTGAAAATTTGAGTAAAAATAGTGCTTAAAAGCACAAAGTGCCAACTATGGTTATCTGGTCACGGCGGAATGGCACAAATTCACAAGTTCAGGCCGACCACGATGGAGCGTGGGCTGAATACAGGTGCCATGTTAGGCCAGCTGAACAAAATACCTTAAATCCTTGTTGCAGAGCTTTGTGAGCTCCAGCATTGAGGGTGCGTCACACAGTGGAGGTTCCAATGAGTTGCGGGTTGCAACGCGAAGTCCGAATGTTCCGATGCTGAGCTGCGAGGAGATGCGTCGTGCTGTGTCTGTTCTGCTCAAAGCCCACAGCTGGGCTGGCAGAGAACCTTAAGGCCTACCCACTTCCAAGGATCCAGAACTCAGGTAGCACATCAGCAGGTAGAGTCAAAGTGAAGGGTTCAATGTGGTTGGAGCCTTTTCTGGCTCTGATCAGGAGGCCAGCTATCTAAGCCCTTGAAGTCACCATGGAAGTCCTGGGTTCAAGATGCAGGTCCAGTTCCTCTCATTCAGGCAGCAGGGTAGCAGTCCTACTTTCAGCAGGACAGCACAGCAGTCCTTCTGAGTCCAGACCAGAGGTGTACTGAATAGTTGGGTCTGAGGATTAACTATTTATACCTGGTACCCACTTTGAAGTGAGAGAAGCTTCAAGAGTCCGCCCCCTACAGAGGTGCCTGGAATTTCCTGCTTCCATGCCCTGGTTTGTCTGGGGGAATTAGACACTAGTGTGAAACCCTTTGTCAGTGTTCTGAGCCAGAGTCTTTGGCATATGTAAGTGTGGTAGGTGACAGTTCCGCCACTATCAAGTCAGAGATGGCACATCCTGCCAACACCTATTCCCCCTTTGTCTCACTTTATTTGTGATCAATTCACAAAGACCAACTGCCAGCTCATCCTTGTCATGTGACACAGGATACAAACTGCAGGCACCAAATGGTTAGGACAAGAAAATGCCACTTTCAAAAAGGGGCACTTTCAGAATTGTGACTTAGAATCCAACTTTACCAATAAAGAGGGTTTTAAATTACAATTCTTTAGAGACCAAACTCAACTTTAAATGTAATAAGATAACCCAAAGTTATCTTATGGGATAGGCAGCCCTTCCAGTAGTGAAACACGAATTTAAGAATTTTTCACTACTAGGACATGTTAAAGTTAAAAGTGCACGTCCAAAATGTTATGAATACAGTGCTCTCTGTCCCAAGGGCTGTTTAGTGTCTATCCTAGGACTGACTTATATGTATTGAAAAGGAAGGTTGAGGCCTGGCAAAAAGTTTATTTTGCCAGGTCAAAATGTCAGTTTACATCTGCACATCTGCACATACGGGCTGCAATGGCAAGTGTAAGACATGTTTAAATGGCTACCTAAGTGGGTGGTACAATGAGTGCTGCAGGCCCACAAGTAGCATTTAATTAGCAGGCCCTGGGCACACGTAGTACCACTTTACTCTAGACTTACAAATACATTGAATGTGTGAATTGATTTTAAGCCAATTTTACCATGTTTAAAGGAGAGAGCAAAAGCACTTTAGCACTAGTTAGCAGTGGTAAAGTGCACAGGGTCCTAAGGCCAACAAAAAAAAATTCAGTAAAGAACTGGAGGAGTAAGGCAAAAGTTTGGGGGAAGACCACCCTAAGGCTGACAGGTCTAATATGTAGCTGGTGTTGCATTTTGGAGTATACTGTAACAACTATATTACTAAATTATCTGCATGTCATTTACAGACCGCATATTTTCAGTTGAAATGGCCACTAAATTTGCATGTACATACAGTTTTATTGATAAAACTGTACAGCGCACAAGCTATAATGTGTGGAAATTGGATTCAGCAAATATTAGTCATCTGCACATCACCAAATAAAGGGTCTTAGTTTCTTTTGATCTTGTTAAAATCTTTGTTACCATCACACTTAAAAGCGCTTCATTTGTTCTTTTCTAACTGCTTATTTATTTTGAAATATTTGTATAGTTCCATTATTGGTATGCAAATATTTTTACGTATTAGAAAAAATTAAATCCTGCAACCTCTCCTTTTCTTTCACACCAGCAAGATTGTCACATATTTTACTTTGCAAAATCCTCTCACTCTTCAGTCAGCGATAGGAAACTAAACACCAATCTCCATATTAAAAGACTAAGCAGAAATTTGTCAGGAGATTAGCCTGACATTTGCTTTCTGCCACTGAATGCACAGTAAATATGACCAAATGAAAACGAAAATTAAAGTAATCTTTAATGCTCATTTACCTTCTGAACTCCAAAATTGTTTTTTGGGAGGTGCTGCAGCACTTCCTGCACCCCAACTTCTAGTGCCTATGGCTGCAGTGTGCATTGGGAACTATGCATGCTTCTACTGCACTTGTGTAGTGTTGAATGAAGGGCTACATCTTTAACACGCCTGTCACTTCAGAGACCGGGAACTCGTGGGTCGCAGTGAGGGTACACCTATCGGATGTCCGACATTTTGGGAAAATACAGGATACTTGGCATACTAATGTGCACATCTCACAGAGCATGTCATTTGTTTTGCCAGAAGTTAGAAACCTTTGTAACCCCTCAGCCCGATCACCCCACTCCTCAACCGACAAACATTTATCAACCTCCCACCATCCACATATTGAACCTAAGGCAATGTTTTCCTGGGTGAGTAGGGGTAGAGGGATCTTAGGGTGATTTTAAGGTTCAGAGTGAATAGAGGTAAGGGGAGGTAAGATTGATTTTAGGGTTCAGGGGTGGGCAAAGGTAAAGGGAGGAAAGGGCAATTGTAGGGTTTAAGGGTGGCTAGAACTAATGGGAGATAAGGGCGAAATATAAACCTGTTGAAAATACTAGATGTTAGATGATAAATAAAACAACCTCTAAATTATAAAAGAGATAACCAACCAATTAGTAAATGTGCCGTGGCAGCAAACGTTAATTCAGAAAAACACAAACTGTATGGCAATAGTCTTAAACACAGGGAATATGTTTACAGCTTCATCATCAAAACAAGCGTCATGCAACCAAAATGTATGTTTCAGAAATTGGTCACACTTTACAAAGTTTTGTTATTGCTAGTTGTTTGCTTTCCGCTCTTGGAAATACTGCGAAGCATGAGCTTCAACTTTGAGGTTTCAAGCAACAAAAAAAAGTACTACAAACTAAGCACAAGCATTGTGGAAGAACACTAATTAGAAAAACAATCAGTTCTTGGTGCTTGCTCCACGGAAGAAAACAAACACATGGAGACAAAGTGAAATCCAAGAGAAGCCGACACGCACTCATCAATGAAAAGGAAGAAAATAAGAGTGATACTGAAGCCAACCAGTGGTAAGCAATGGGAAGACTAAAAGCTCCTTTTTAGAGATAAAAAAATAAAAATAAACAACAGATGCTCATATCACATGCAGTGCCGGTAAAGTGTCATTAAATAGTACAGTTTGAGTAGAAGTGCTCCATGTACACCATGTGATAATACTTGTTGCACAAAGCCACATAGAAAAATGATTTTAAAAAAAGATGTGCTTCCTGTGGCTGATGCAAGCAGCAGAGGTTCTGTACAACTCTAGTGCTCCTATTCACAGTCTTTGCTACCTACTTATGGATTACTTAAAAAGCCATTATTAAAGTTAATTTTGGATCATGTTGGGGAAAGACACCTTGTTTCAAGTTTAAATAAAACAGACGGCCATTTGCGTTTTAGTTACACTGCTGCATTTGATTTCCACCATATAAAATGTGTCACAATACATCTTTGTCGATTAGGAAACCTTTTACTTGTCCCCATGTGCTGGCGTTTCTTTAGCGTTCTTGTGGTGGGAAAGTCTGTGGATTAACATATTCCAGGCTGCTCTCCAGACACAGCCTTTGTGTAGTGATGTCCCTCACAGCAGGATAGTCTCCAGCTTGGCGCACCCACAACAGAGGTGCAAAGAGGTGTGAGCTTTCTCAATTCTCTGTCATCAGCCAAGCTGAAAGTGTGGTCAAGAAAGACAAAAGCCTGATTCTTTCCTAAAGGGTCCCCTTCACCTTGCACAACAGAAACCTGACGGCCCACCCTTCACCCTTCACCCTTCACCCTTCCATCTACCAAAGGGCAGTACTTTAGAAAGACTGATCAGCAGACCCTTGCTAACAAAGTCTTCATTGAATTTCTAAAAGGAATCCAGTCACCACTCCCCTCACCCTAATGTCTGAATCTCCACCCTCCAGTATCAGGAATGCAGGCAATTTATTTCAACTATCCAGGGAAGCTGTCCTCGCTCTCTATCTTGTGCTATGCCAAACCACAGGCATCCAAAATGTATCCCCCTTTGCCTTGTAATTAATAGTGTGAATCAACCTTGAGGATGATGTAGGGTGATTTTAGGGTTAAGGAGTGGGTAGAGGTAAAGGGAGGTAAGGTTGATTTTAGGGTTCAGGGATGGGTAAATGTAGCTCCTTATGCATCTTAAAGCACCACATTGATACACACAAGTATCCAGTAGTTGTTTGGACATACTTAATTGAAATGTATCTGACTTCCTTCCCTTGAAACATAGTGAAGTTAATGTATGGAAAATGTGTTTATTTTTGTTAATTATGCCAACAAAATGCAAAATGCAATAAAGATATTTACAAAAAAAAAGCAGCACATTGATGTAATGCTTATTTTGGAAGATTACTTCACTTATCCATTGCTAAGCCCCGCAAGAATACATATATCGTTCAAGATTAATTGACATATATATATATATATATATATATATATATATTACCTGACCTAACTATCACTTATGCCCCGCAATGTACTGCCTATGACCTCACATAGTACATCACTCATGACATGGTCAGTGACATCACTGATGACATCTCAAATGACATTACTGATGACATCATCAAGTGAGTGTAAGTGTTTTTAAGAGTTAATGGGTGTTAAACATATATATTAACCTACTAAAAAAGTTAGATTAGTATACTAGTTGTACTACTAATGAGTGATCTATGTGAGCTGAGTGAGTGTGTGGTTGTCCATATCAGTGTGTGAGTGGGTGGTTGAGCTGCTCTATGGGTGTGTAAGTGCATGCATGGGGTGACTGTATAGATGAATTAATGGATTTCGGACTAGATCTGTGGGTGTGTAAGTGGTTGTGTCAGTGATTGTATGGGTGTGTGAGTGGGTATCTGAGTGGTTGTATGGGTGTGTGAGTGAGTCATTTTGTGGGTGTGTGAGTGGCTGTATGGGTGTGTGTGTGGCTGTATGGGTGTGTGAGTGGCTGTATGGGTGTGTGAGTGGCTGTATGAGTGGCTGTATGGGTGTATAAGTAGGTATGTGAATAGTTGTGTGGGTGTGTGAGTGACTATGTTGGTGAGTGAGTGGGTGTGTCAGTGGCTGTATGGGTGAGTGAGTGGCTGTATGGGTGAGTGAGTGGGTATCTGAATGGCTGTACAAGTGAGTGACTGGCTGTGTAATTGGTTGTATGGGTGAGTGAGTGTTTGGTTAAGTGAGTTGGTGTGTGAGTGGTTGTATTGGAGAGTGAGTATCTGTGTGAATGACAGAACTGCTGATTGAGCGGATATGGGAGTGCTTGTTTGGATGTGTGAATGGGTATCCAAGTGGTTGTGTGAGTGAGTGTGTGAGTGCTTGCATGGGTGAGCGAGTGGCTGTGTTGAGAGGCTGTATGAGTATGTGAGTGGGTGTGTGACAGGCTGTCTCGATGAATAAGTCTGTGTGTGAGTAGCTGTATGGGTGAGTGTAAGGCAGTGTGAGTGGCTGTTTGGGTGAGTGAATGGTTGTGTGAGTGGCTGTATGAATGAGTGGGTGTATGGGTGCCTCTATGGAAGGGTGAGTATTTGTATGGGTCTTTGAATGGGTATGTGAGTGGTTGTGTCGGTGTTTGAGTGGGCATACAAGAGGTTGTATGGGAGTGTGAGTGGGTAAGTGGTTCTGTGGATGATGTCATCAGTGATGTCATCAGCGATGTCACTGACTATGTCATGAGTGGTGTAATATGTGAGGTCATAAGCAGTACATTGCGGGTGTGTAAGTTATTGTTAGCACAGGTAACTATAACTGCTGAATGTAAATAGTTTTATATGATTGAAATCTGAGCCTAACTATAACGTCCCTGTAACCTTTGGTTTTTTTTCAGTGAATTTTTATCATTTTTTAACTGCTAGCCGCGTTTGCAGAGTGGTGGAGAAAGGGGACAGGGCCTCCGACCAGCTCTCACCAATCCCGCTGTGTGGGACTTACTAATGATAACAGGAGGGCTTCTTGGCCCCCAAGGACCCTCGGCATCCAAAGGAACTTCAACCCCCAACAAGTAGTGCACAGGAGGTGCGTTTCCAGAGTAGTGGAGAAAGGGGACGGGGTCTCCAACCAGCTCTGAGCAATCCTGCTGTGTGGGACTTACTGGAGGTAACAGGAGGAATTGTTGGCCCCCAGGGATCCTCAGCAGCCAAGGAGTCTACATCCCCCAAACAGTAGTGTGCCGGGGGCGTGTTTGCAGAGTGGTGGAGAAAGCGGGCCGTGCCTCCCACGAGCTCTCAGCAATCCGGCTGTGTGGGACTTACTAGAGGTAACAGGAGGGGTTGTTGGCCCCAAGAACCTTCAGCAAGCAGGGAGAATACATCCCCCAACCAGTAGTGCACTAGGAGGTGCATTTGCAGAGTGGTGGATAAAGGGGGAGGGACCACCCATGAGCTCTCAGTAATCCTGCTGTGTGAGACTTACTGAAGGTAGCAGGAGGGGTTGTTGGCCAACAAGGACCCTCAGCATCTAAGAGGACTTCAGCCCCCAACCAGTAGTGCACCAGGAAGCGCATTTGCAGAGTGGTAGAGAAAGGAGGTGGGCCTTGGATGACCTCTCAGCAATCCCACTGTGTGGGACTTACTGGAGGTAACAGGAGGGGTTATTGGCCCCCAAGGACTCTCACCAGCCAAGGGGACGTCATCCCCCAACAAGTTGTGCGCCAGGAGGACCCTTTGAGTAGTGGTTGAGAAAGGGGGCAGGGCCTCTGGTGACTTCCCCTGGGGCTGGCTTTTTTTTAGGGGAGGGGGTCTGCACGGCCCCCCTCCCTAGTCCAATTTCAGCCCCGGGGACCCTATCTCCCAGCACCCTGCCATTTTGCAATGGGGGAGGGGTACTACACGTCCCCCGTCCCCAGGCCTATTTCGGCCCTGGGGACCCCATCCCCCAGAGCCTGGTCTTGTTAAAATTATATTTATATTAAGGGAGGGGATATGCATGCCCCGGGCCCAGCCATTTACAAATGAAGGGGGCTGTGTGGCCCCCTCCCTGGTCCGCTTTTGGCCCTAGGGACCCCATCCCCCGGGCCAGGCCATGTCTCCTGGGTGCCCCCAGGGCACCCAGTCTGCATTGGGACCACGGGGGGAGCCTCAAGGCCCCCACGGTCCCTGCCAGGACCCCGCCTCCTGCAGGACCCGGCGTTGCTTTCACATACAGGAAGCTGCTAAACATGCAGCTCCCTGTGTCTGAAAGCAATTCATCTGTTTTCCTGCTCGCTTGACAGCGGGCGGGGAGGCAGACGAATTCTTCACTTCCAGCAAGCAAGAGCATTTTGTCAGCTCTCGCTTGCTGGAAGCGGAGCATTTGCTGTGACTTGGTGGGAGTGGCTAAAGCTCCCGCCAAGCCACAGCAAACAGATATTTCCTGGGGTGGGAACCAGGACCATCTATGGCTCCACGAAGGGGCTGCGCACTCCCCCTCCTTTCACTCAGTAGGGCTTGCCAAGAATGGCCCGCGCCCCCTCCCACTTATAATGTTACTTTGGCCCCGGGGAGCTTGTGGTCTCCGGGCAGGGGTCCATGCAGCCCCCCATTACATTTAATTTAGCTCCGGGGAGGTGGTGGTCCCCGGGGCCAGTGGGTGTCCACGCGGGCCCCCAATTTATTTTTTCTCTGTGACTCTGGGGAGGTGGTGGTCCCCGGGGGCAGTCAGAGCGGCCCCCCTTTACATACACATAAGCCCCGGGCAGGTGGAGGTCCCTGGATCATTTATAAGCCCCAGGAGTTGGGCCCGTGCACCCTCTTCCTTTAATTCCTCCATGCCCCTGGGGCTTGGCCCACCCTGGGCCTATTAGTAAGGAAGTGCGGTAGTCCGCTCTTCTTTTTTTTAAATTTTTTTATTCAGCGGGAGCCACAGTTCTAGCGTAGCTTCCACCAAATATTTTTTTTCCCAAATGTTTTTTTGCCCTGGTGGGGTCCCTCTTGGACCCCCCAAAAGAGGCCTAGGTGGTCAGAGTATTCCTACCCTGCCCCCTTCTCTTTTTTTTGCGTTTTATTTTGGGACTCGGCTAAAGCCTAGTCCCAAGATGGCTGCCAACACTTGTTTTGAAGTGTTGGCAGCCAATCAGATTTGAGCATGGGGACTGTCGGATCCTCGGATGATCCACATCCCTATATATACAAATTTTAATTTCATTAAATAACTCAGCAACTACTGAACGGATTTACACCAAATAAGAAAAAGGCACTTCCCTGGATCAATATCTACCTTTATGCCAAATTTGGTGTAATTCCGTTTTGCAGTTCGGGCTGTAGCCGTGTCTAAAGTTCCTACGGGAATTAACATGGGGAAAACGCATTTTAGGACCCCCCTTTTTCTCTGCCCCGCTTGACCGTTCACCACAAAACTTTCAAGACAGCAGCTGAAGTGAGCGTTGTATTAGTTGTGAAAATTTTGCAAGGATTTGTCAAATGATGCCAAAGTTATTGGCAAAAAAAAAATGCTCTTCCTATGGAAACTAGGTCTTAACTATAACTCCCTGCTGGAGACTGCCAATGGGTAATATATATATATATTTCTTTTTTTCTTTTCTTCTTTTTTTAAACCTTGCAATAGTTTTTTTCAGATTTTTTATAAATCACCTTGGATATTAAGGCATCTAATATCTAAGGATATTAAGGTATTTAGAGACTACATGGTAGTCTCTAAATATATTCTACATGTAAGTGCATCCAATCTCATTTCACATATGTCTATTTCACCTTTTTTGACATACACATTTTAATTCTATGTTCATTTACCTACAGAGCATATTTATTGCTTTGAGTGCTTCAAGAAGTATGTCATTATTTATTTTCTTCAAATAGGATAGTAACCTAATGTATATGAGCACACTGTGCATGTAATATATTATGCAGTTGTAGCTGCATCCCTAGCTGGCAGGGTACTTGATTGTTACCTTGGACATAGCAATCATTTGCATGTTCCAACCCATTTTCTCCACGATTATTTGCATGTGCATGACTCCTGTGGCAAATGCACTTTATTGACTCACCTGTTGGGGGTCAGGCTGCTCGGTCTGTTTCCAGTGACACACTCATTTGTTCATTCCTGTGCATTTTGTTTTTAAATTTTGAATATGCCTCTTTTCATTCTTTTTTTTTAAGGAGTCTTTTTGCATAAATATTTTCCTGAAGATGGTCACATGAATGTTTACCTTATAGAGACCGAAAGGGCAACAACCTACTCACATCAGTCCATAAAAACAAAACTATATGTATTATAATTTTTTGTAATCCCATTTCTAAAATTATGCTGTAAGGCTGAGGCAAAAAGAACAGATGATGAACGGAATGCTGAACAATGCAAACATTCACCCCCCAGTCAACAGATCTGGGTTTAATCCATTGTCTTTTTGCACGCCACACCACCCCAGTTTGGACCCAGCCATATGCAAATCAGTCTTGACCCCACTCCTCATGGGAACAGTCCAACCTCAACTGCCAAGCCAGGTCCTCCCTGAACTAGATCAAGCATTCTGGGACAGGTTTTGGGGTATCACCACTCATCAGCCAGGATAGCTTGAATCCAGTGGGACAGTGAGCGCGGGAACTGGAATGACTGCATGGAATGGTTAGCTTGAGAGTGCAAGACTAATCTTTATAACCTAAAATAACTAATGGCACCGGATTAACCACTTACCTTAGGTTCAGGAGTTGCTTCGACGCCTCGTTTGGGGTAGCAAGTGCTATTTAAATGAAATTCCACTTCCAATTTGCCTAATGTGTTTTAAAAAGCACCAATTTTCGAAGAAGCGGAGTAAACCCCAATCCACATATAAAGCCCTCTTTAATTCTGCCAACGGTTAAGTTACATTTCACATATCTTTTAAATACAATCCTGACCCTCAAACCTCTATAAAGAGCACTTGGAATCACACAAAGTGTTGTGCAATGCTATTGCTCCAGTGTATCTTCTTATAGCTTGTTTACACATCCGACACCAAGAGGGTTTGTGGGGTGTGAGAATTCCACACTGATATTAGGGCGGTTATGCTGCGGTGCTGGGATTCTCCAAGGATCCTCACTGTAGTGGGTCAGCGGTCCTGTGCTCCGGCCGGCAGGCCGGATATTCTGTGCACGTCATCTGCAGGCCAAGCGTGGCCTGCGGGGTTAAATAAAAGGGGAGGAACCGCACGTGGTTCATCTCCCGAGCCAACCACCAGGTGTGTGCCTGCGTCATTTATTATCCCCAGTAAAGCATATAGACTTATAAATTAGGCATACCTCATCTGACCCCATAGTGCTAATCGAGGGTCTCGACACTGGCGACGAGTGGAGCTGAGAGCCACGCTCCACGCCACTGGTCCTGCCTCCATTCCGCGGCCGGCGCTGCTCCAGCTGCGGCGAGTGATGTGGGACGGCCCGCCGCTGCTCCCGCAGTGCCGAAGGAGCGGTGTGCTCATCGGCTGCCCGGGTGAGTGCTGTCGCTGCCTAGGCGCTCCAGGAATTCCTGCTGCCACGCAACGACGCCCAGCACACCCCTGCGCCCTCTCTTTCCCCAGGGGGGAGAGGCCCTGCACATGCGCGTAGCCGCGCCACCATCCGGACATCTCTATCACCCCGTAGGAGGGGCAGCCCGGCAGGAGGGTGCCTCCCAAGAAGAGCGAGGGAAGTCACGCGCGCGTGCCCTGCTTCAGCGCGAGTAAGGAGAGGCGAGTGTGTCTGCTAGATACCGGGTGAAGGATGGTCAGTGCAATGAGCACAGTGCATCTTGGGGTAAGTGTTCTGGAAACCCCCCCCAGAGAGTACTGGACAGCCAACAGGAAAAAAAACAACAACACATTAATACAGACAATGAGAAGGAAAGGTGAAAGTGGAGCAGGCAGAGACACCAAGAAAAAAAAGGACACCAGAGAGGAGGGAAAAAAAAAGAAAGATATATAAAAAAAAAAAGAAAAAAAAAGAGGGCACAGACACCTTACAGCAGACGAACGCAGGGGAAGGAATAAAGAGGCAAGGACAACAAGCAGAGACTACCACAATCAAAGAGGCCGGTGGTGCAGCTGCCCCACGTAAGGTTTACAGACGTCAGGAGCATGGCTGATGAAGATCAGGCACAACAACAGCAAAGAGCCCCAGTGCAGCACTCTCTCACCGGGGTACTATCACCCTTCAGTGAGCTTGAAGACCCGGCAACAGCATCCCCGAGGTGGAAGATCTGGATAGAACGCCTAAACAACTACTTTGTGGCCACGAGGGAGACCTACGGAGCAGTGAAAAGGTCGCTACTCCTCCACTATGCAGGAGATGAGATATTCAAGTTGTTCAAACACCTGCCGAACACAGGTATCGCCACGGATTACGAACCCGCGGTAGCAGCCTTAAATGCTCATTTCGACCCCCAACTCAACCCCAATTTCGAACGATTCAAGTTGCGTCAAGCACGCCAACGAGAAGGGGAGTCGATCGATGCATTCTACACCCAACTGCGCGAGCTGGCCAGCACGTGCACGGCAGATGACCAGCAGAAGGAAATAAGGGCCCAGATTATTCAAGGGTGCCGGGACAAGACCCTGAGAGGCCTCATCTTGCGCCAGCCACAGATCGCCCTGGAAGACATACTCATATTGGCGCGGACCCACGACCTGTCCACTGCAAGGGCAACTGAGATGGACCAGGCCCTTACAAAGACCCAGGAAAAGTCAGGGACCATCAAAACAGAGCGTGCTGACGCTCTTTGGTCGAAGACACGGAGTGACGCAACCAAGAAGCCGAGGCCCCAAACATCCAGGACAAGGTGCGGATACTGTGGGCGCTAGCCACAAGCGGCAAAGGACTGCCCTGCACAAGGCAAGACCTGCGCCAATTGCGGAATTCCCAACCATTTTGCAGCGGTCTGCAGGAGAAGAAACAGAGGCCGAGACACCCAAGGACAAAAGCCACCTTCACGAGCCATGCGACAGCTGTCTATCACTGACTCAGCGCAGCGGGAAGAACCCCAAGGAGTCAGTCGACGGTACCAGGGGCCGGAAGACTCATCCACGGATGAGGATGAAGTGGAAACTTACTAAATTTTGTTCGCACGAGAACTCAAGCGCCGCCGGAGACCGCAACCCATGTGCATGGTCAGGATTGCAGGATCGGAGGTGAGAGCAATCATTGACACGGGGGCTTCAGTGAACGTGATGGGGCTCCAACACAGTGCCGGACTGGCCGTAGCGGGCACCGGGCATTTCCCCGGTGGGCCGCCAGGGTGGGGGCTGTTTTTGGGCCCCTGGGGACCGTTTTTGTTACAGGGCCGTTTTTGCAGCATAGCTGCAATATCGGCCCCTTTAACAAAATCGGCCAAAACCGGCCCAGGCAAACAGCTTGGCCGCACCCCCAACCCCCAGGGGGGCTGGCCGAGCACTTTGCCAGGGCCGGTTTTTGTTCCCAGTCCGGCCCTGCTCCAACAGTACCGTCGTCTTCAGCCCCAACCACCGATCACCCTGTCCCGGACCAAGATATTCGCCTACGGGAGCCAGTCCCAACTGCCGCTAAAAGGGAAGATATCCGTCCCAGTGAGGTCAGAAGATCAGGAGATCATGACCGTCATTCATGTCATAGACCGCGAGGCGGATACCCTAATCAGCAGGCATACTGGGAAGACCTAGGATTAGTGTCATCCGCTAGGAGTGTCCAAGCACATCAAGTGGACGAGATACTAGACCAGTTTCCGGAGCTCTTCCAAGGGCTAGGGCACATCAAGGTTGCCCCTATCAAACTGCACATCGACAAGACCGTCAACCCAGTGACACTACGACATCGGCGAGTCCCCTTCCACCTGAGGCCCCTGGTGGAAAAGGAACTTGAAAAGCTCGAACGACAGGGGGTAATTGAAAAGATCTCGGGACCGACGCCCTGGGTGTCCCCGATGGTGATCGCAGAAAAGCCCAAGCAACCGGGGACCACACGCCTTTGCATTGACATGAGGCTACCCAATCGGGCCATCAAGAGAGAACGCCACATCACACCACCATGGATGACATAATTGCAGATGTCAACGGGTCGAGGTGGTTTTCCAAATTAGGCCTCAACACTGAGTACCACCAACTGCCCTTGGCGGAAGAGAGCTGTTACATTACAACTTTCAGCACCCACCTGGGGTTGCGTCGTTACAACCGGCTAAATTTTGGAATGACCTCTGCCGCACAGGTGTTCCAAAACACCATCCGGGAACTGCTCTCTGGGTTGCCTGGAGTTCTCAATGTCAGCGATGACATTCTGATCCACTCTGCCACTGCTGCTGACTATCACAGACACCTGAAGAACACCCTAAGGCGCCTCAGCGAACATGGCGCAAGGCTCCACCGGGAAAAGTGTTTGTTCTTCCAACCCTCTCTGGAGTTCTTCGGATACGTCTTCAACCAGGACGGCATCCAAGTGGATCCGCGGAAGTCGCAGGCCATCCGAAACGCCCCAGCTCCTACCACACCCACCGAAGTAAGGAGTTTTCTTGGCATGGCCACTTACTGCGGGAGGTTCATTCCGGACCTCGCAACCCGAGCTGAGCCGCTGAGGGCAATCACGAAAGCGGATGCCAAGTGGGCCTGGGGATCACGCGAAGAGAAGGCGTTTCAGAGCATCAAGGATGCATTGTTGGGAGTAGCCACGCTCGCCTATTTCGATCCGGCGAAGCTCACGGAGCTACTAGTGGATGCCAGTCCGGTAGGGCTAGGAGCGGTGCTCGCCCAAGAACAGGAGCCAGGGCGGTGGACGGCTCTTTCATTCGCCAGCAAATCTCTGACCCCCACCGAAGCAAGGTATGCCCAGATCGAACGAGAGATGCTCGCAAATAAATAGGCCTGCTACCATTTACACCTGTACCTGACGGGCCAACCGACCACCGTGGTGACTGACCACCAACCACTGGTTCCTCTCTTCAAACGGTCGGCCCCTCACCCACCTCCCCGGATCGAACAATGGGCCATACACTCCAGCCCTACTAGATGGAGGTAGTCTACCGAACCGGGGCAAAGAACCCAGCTGATTTCCTGTCCCGACACCCGTTCCCTGGAGAAGAGGCTGGCGATACAGAGGGATCAGAACAGTACATCAAGATGATCTCTGTCGCTGCATTCCTTCAGGCGATGACGCTCGAAGACATCAAGAAAGCTGCCGAACTAGACCCAATATACACCCGGACTCTCCAAGCGGTCCAAGAAGGGTCCTGGAAGGCGTACCTTCAGCAGCCCAACACGTGGGCGCCAAAAGACCGTGATGAGTTGACGAAGATATGGAGGATGAGGAGCGAGCTGAGTGCCACGTCAGACAGAGTACTCCTGCGAGGCCCGAGTTTGGTAATTCCTCAAACATTGAGACAACGAGCAACCCAACTAGCCCATGGGGGTCACCAGGGCGTTACCAAAATGAAGGCGAGAATGAGGGAAATGGTCTGGTTGCCAGAACTCAAGGCGATGGTGGAAGACCTAGTGCGGCACTGTCATGCCTGTCAGATGACAAGCACACCCGAGCGACCGGCCCCGGTAATCACAGAAGAGGCCTGCACCGTCCCATGGTCAAAAGTAAGCATAGACTTTGGGAGTTTCCCTGGAGGGAAGAGCACGCTTGTCCTGGGAGACGCACATTCCAAGTACCCCATAGTGGAACCGGTCCCATCGACGGCGTTCGCTCACGTGGCATCCGTCCTGGAGAAAATATTTGCAACATTTGGGTTCCCTACTGAGATCCGGAGCGACAACGGCCCACCGTTCCAGGGGGCTGAATTTGCCGCATTCCTCAATCAGCGTGGGATCCGTCACCGGCGGATCACCCCCCAATGGCCCCAGGCCAACGGGGATGTGGAACGGATCATGAGGACATTGAATAAAGTGCCACGCATTGCCAGTGTGGATAAGGCGAATCCCGAACAACGCCTCTGTGAATTCCTCAGGGAAAACAGGAGTACCCCACACTGCACGACACTCCAAACTCCCTGGGCCCTCATGCTCAGAGGGCCGTGGAGAGACCTGATCCCTACGGGCCAAGGGTGGATGACCCCACCTCACAACGTCCAAGAAACCCAGGCCAGGCGGGAATGGCAGAACCACAGAGCGAGCGTCCAACGCCGCGCCACGCCCCGGTCCCTTCGCCCAGGAGCGACAGTCATACTAAAAGATCGTCGATCTGGGAGAAAGTTCCGAACCGCCCATGAGCCGGGTATCTGGACGGTAGTAACCAGCAACGGCACCATGGTAACTGCCCGAAAAGGGATTGAGGAAATATCCCAAAACATCTCATGGTTCAAAGAGGTCCCCTCAGTGTCCTCCGAATTGGACTCTCAGAACCTACCAAACCCCGCCAGGGATACCCCGTGAAAAGGGGAGGAAGATGCCAGTACCTCGGACCTCGCTCCATCAAGGATGGCGCCTCTAGATCCCTCGCCAACTCCACCTCAGCGAGGGGCGCCATCCATCCGAGGTCAGCAACATCGCTACAGTCTCCGAACCAATTCCCGACCCAACCAGCACCTACAGGACTTCGCCTGTTGAACTCTTAAGGACTGATATCTGGGCCCCACTGGTGCTTGTTGAACTTCATGAACTGAGTTCAAAGATCCAAGTTGGGGAGGGATGTAGTGGGGCAGCGGACCTGTGCTCCGGCCGGCAGGCCGGATATTCTGTGCACGTCATCTGCAGGCTAGGCGTGGCCTGCGGGTTTAAATAAAAGGGGAGGAACCGCACGTGGTTCATCTCCCGAGCCATACCACCAGTGTGTGCCTGCGTCATTTATTATTCCAAGTAAAGCATATAGACTTATAATTTAGGCCTACCTCATCTGACCCCATAGTGCTAATCGAGGGTCACGACACCACATATTGCAGGTTGCCAAAGTCTTGTTTATCCTGCGTTATGTCATTGTTCCGATCATGTAGCCCTACCAGCTTGTCAGTTGCAAACACCTCTTCTAAATCCCCCAGCGTCAATTCAGGTGGGTCTGGCTCCTGAGAGGCAGAGACAGGATCTGCAGCCTGGGTCCAGGGCAAGGGGCGGGAAGCCACCCCTCTGATCAGACCATTTCCTGATCTGCCAGCTGCTCCAACGCCTTCGGGCTGCCGCGTCTCGTGCCCTCCCATCCAAGGTGCTGGGTTCTTAATGCCAGGGGAACAGAATGTTAGAACGTTTTTGAATTAGAAAAGTGGGATTCGAATGTTTCCTTTGGAACGGTGGCAGTTGCTGACCTCTGGCAGGGCTACTGGCCGCTCTTTGATGCTCATTAAAGACTTCCACAGATTTCCTTTGGAGCTGCCTCATTTTACAAGCGCACAGACAGTGCATGAATGCCTTATTTGCATGACTAGCGTTGTTTGAATCCCGCAGCCCCACATTGTGCTGCAGCACCCGATGTGTCGTTTCTCCTGACACTTCTATACTATTCACTTTGACAATATCATGTTTAGTGCAGTTCTGCGCGTGCCCAATATAGACGTAGAGTTGGAAGTGTGCAAGGTGGCAGTGCACGGTGCAGGGGAAACACAGGGCCGGCAGTGCACAGCGCAAGCAGGCACTGGGCTGACTTCTGGTATGACACTCTGCAGGGCTAGTACCATATATAGATAACATGCAGAGCATAGGGCTGGCAGCTCAAACTGGGCGCACAGTGCAAGCCTGGTAGTATGCAGAAGTGAGGAGTGCCAGGTAGGTGGCAGAGCACAGCATGGCGGTCAGAGCAATGGGCTGCTTTGTGGTTGCCAGTGTTCAGGGCTGGCAGTAGGGCGAACTGGCAGTGCTTTACACCGTCAGAACTAAGAGGATTCAGGCTTTGGTGTACAGCATGAGGTTCTCTGCTGCATAATGAAGTGTTGACTGGCTAAAAGCAGGGCTGCCCCTAGGACTGCATGTGTGGTGAGGGCAGCGAATCCTCTTGGCGGTTGGTGCACCAGCTCACCAGTGGGGTAACATTATCCTCCGCAACCCCCGCAGTGTGTGGCGGGGGGGGGACAGGAAGCCTGTGTGCAGGGAAGCACGAAAGCTCTTTATGTAGGGCATACATCTGTGACTGTGGCAGCCTTTCCTTATTGCGTGCGTAAAACGGCATACACACACAGTGCTGCTAACGTGCAGCTCTGTCAGTGCATGGGGCTGTCTACCGGCCGGGCCACTGCAGAGGGCTCTCTTGTACAATCATTGGGAAAGGACGGCGTCACTGCAGGATGAGGAGGATGGCGCTTGGGTGGAATGCAGAGAGTGGAAAACAACAGCAGCCGACTAGGAATGAGGAGTATTTGAACTGAATGTAATGGTGAACGAAATTATTTTTTTAGTTCAATTGTTACCCAACATGGTTGTTCTGCCCTCGGAAGCCTAAAGAGGAAATCAACATAGAGCCTCGTTAAACCGGTAGCGAGAAGAGCCAAGTTCTGGGCTGTTTACGGAAAAGTCAAAGACAGGGTTGAAAGCAGAGGGCATGGAATTCCAGTCGTGTGCAGCCAAGTAGGAAAAAGATCTGCTGCCATGTTGGGCGTAACTGAAAGTGATTGGGAGGATGAGTGCTTTAGATGAGAGGGTGGAGGTCTTGAATCTGGCCTTTAAAAAGTCAGGCCCAGGCCAGCAAAGCACTGCACGCAATGTCAAGCACAGAGACTTAAAAGGGACAGTATTGGCCAGAGACAGCCCATGAATCTGGACAACTTGATTAGACAGGTGAGACCGTGCAAATCATCCCTAGGTTGGGATGAGCAGCAGAATCCTTAACGGGATATATAAGATTTGGAATCGGGTAAGGGTGTGCACACCTGCAGACAGTATTACTTTTTATTTGGATGACTATATCCACGCATTTACCTTGTTATTTGGTGCCATCTGGTAGTGGCGGCATAGCTGGAATACCTCACCTTATGGGAGAGCTGACTTTGCACACGTTTCTTAGGGCGGGCTATATATAAGTTGCCATGTGCAATGTCATAACAAAGGAAGAAGAGAACATGTTGACAAGAGTATATAGCAATAAAAAAACAAGGCAAGGCAATGTTATTGATTTGGGGTGCCAGAGACAATTGTGCATTGAAAATAAAGCCCAGATTGAGAGCTTTATGGCAGGTGCAGAAAGGACGACCCACTGAGAAGGTAGGGCTTTAAGTGGGATGGAAAAACTGGGGGGGTCTCTCATAGGGGCGTGTCCGATGTAATTTAAGGCGTGGCTTAAAACACTTAAGCTAAAAATCTGCACTTAGCATAGTGTGCCGCCCGACTAGTATTTTGCTGCTTCTGTCCATTCATCCAGATATACAACACAACAAGTAACATTACACCTCTAACAAGCCAGGGCTATTGGCTTTTCAATGGTTGTAAATTGCATAAGACAAATAAGCAACAACTATGACTTCGTTGTATATAATATTGAAAATGCTTCCTTTCTTGTGGGCGAGGTTGTGGCTTAAGGCTAGAGCTGCCGACTTTCGAGCTGAGAAAGCAGGTTTGAGCCTCACGTCGGCTCAACATCCTGTGATTCAAAACATGAATATGTATGTCCTTGTGTAATGTTACTGGTGCTCGTGTTTGCTCCAAGTTTGAGCTATATAAAACTGAAAATGAGTCTCTTTGAAGTTACCTCAAAACCAGTGACTGATGCAGAGTTAAGTTTTTTTTCCTCCATCCTGAACAGGGCCGGACTGGGAACAGAAACCAGCCCTCGCAAACTGCTCAGCTGGCCCCCCCTGGGGTGAGGGGGAGTGCAGCCGAGCAGTTTGCGAGTGCCGGTTTCAGCCGATTTTGTTACAGGGGGCCGATATTGCCGACCCCCGGTAACAAAAACGGCTCCCCAGGGGCTCAAAACTGGCCCCCACCCTAGCGGCCTCCCGGGGAAATGCCCGGTGCCCGCTATGGCCAGTCCGACCCTGATCCTGAAGGTAAAAATAGAGAGCCCAATAGGGACCCGTCTCAGCACCTGCTATTAAGAACTGCCGGTGCTCAGCACCGACAGGACCTGGCCCAGTTAAAGCCCAGTGAGAAGGTCTCTATAAGGGTGTGCATAAGTTAGGCTGGCCACTGATAATCATCACCAAAAGTTTAAATGAGTTGAGTTTCAGTGTGTTGGATGTCATAAAGTCTGAGAAACGAAGAGTATGCAGCTTCTGAACCACATCACAGTCTACTTCAAAGTTTCTTTTCATTTATTTATCTTATTTATTTATGTTGTTTGTAGTACACTGCTGCCATATGAAGGGAATCCTAGTGCGGAACACGGGTGTAACCAATAACAAGCCAGGAAGCTGTGGGAGTTGAAAAAGCCAAGTTTTTTTTTACCTTTTCCTAAAGCTAGTCAGTGACAGAGCAGATCTTAGGTCAATGACTGAGCAGATCTTAGGTCAAGCGGAAGGGAGCTCCATGATTATGCTGCTAAACAGCTGTTGCAGCTTTTTTCTCAGATTACTAGGCCCATTTCCTACAATAGCATTACTCCGATCAAGATCTCTAGAAACCTCTAATAGCAACCACCATCATCAATTCTTAGGTCCTCCGATGGATCTTGCATTGAGCTGTAAGGGACTAGAATACTCGGGGAATGAACAATTATCCTATGAGGACCTGGAATAGATAATTGTTAACACAACCTAAAATACTCAACATAGCTTATCACTTTCACCAGCCATGAATATAGATTCCTTGAGACAAAGTAAATCACCAAAGAATGAGACAGAATCGATAGAGATAATTTAGCAAAAACATTTATCTAATGCCTCAAGAATACAGTAAGGGCAGAAACACATTTAAGGATCAGATTTAATTACAGATTGTTAATGCAAGTAAACCACACAGTACATTACAGTCTTACCCCATCCGAGGGAAATTTAACCTACTTAGCATGAAATTACAGGTTCAGTTGTCGCTCATACAAACCAAATCAATGTTGTTCGTTTCGGGTTCAGTCCTCAGGTAAATCAGTTCATGTCTATTCTGCAGCATCGATTGGCACACCAGGAGTCAGATAACCTTTCAGCCGAAAGGGTATTTCCCTGCACACACTTGCCAGCCGGCAATAGCGCAGGATGAAGTCACAGTTCGCTTAGAGTTCAGTTCGTTAGAGCCTATTCCACCCAGAGCGAGTGGAAGAGGGGCAAAGGAAAGGAAAACCAAGACAAAGCAAACATGCGTGGAATCAAAAGGCAATCCGACAGCATGCTAGTCAGGAAATGCAGGAAAGTTAGAATAGCCAGCCCACAACTCCTCCTTAAGGTAGGCAATTATACTCCAATAATTTCCAGGTTTACAATCCTCAACGTATCAATTCCATCAGTCCATGGGGTTTCATTGGTCGTTCGCAATGGGCTGTTATGTGGTGATTCGTAAAGTATACAAATCCGGAAGAATTAAGAAATCCTTTTCTCACATTTTTCCTTAAGATCATTATATTCCATTTGGTTAGTGTCTAGTAAAATCCTCGGAAGTAGGAGGTACTTTTACTCATCCGTCGTCAGTCCGTTCTCAGGCGCATTTCTTTGGGATGTAACAGGATTTGTTTCAAACACAATAAAGTGTACTACAACTAAGAAGTGAGTTCATTGATGACTAGAACACAAGTGGAAACTTTACAGAAAGTTCTCATAGGGCTTAGGTGACAGCTTTCACATGATTTACCGTTAGCTAAGGAAAGAAAGCATTTGAGGCCTAAATGGAAAAATGGCTGAATCACAGAAATATTAATATTATTAAATGTCACACATTTCTAAATGCTTTAGCTTTTCATGTTAATCAAATGCATTGCTCTCATGTAATACAAGTCAGTATTAAGCACTACTAAACCCTTTTTCTTCTTTCAAGTGACATATCAGTATTATTTTTGTACATTGCCATGTGAGTTTATTTCAACAGGTTACATTTCAATGCATGAATTCATTATATACGTTATGAAAAAACCTCTAAGATTCTATGTTAGTTCTCTGTTAAATGCAATCTTTACACTTCATTAATGTCAATGTTCATGTTCAATTTCAGTCAAATGAGATACATTCATTTTAATGCACATTAAAATATTGTCATTATAAAACTCTCTAGGTTACTTGTTTTGTTTTCATCTTTCTCATAAACACGTAAATGCCTTTGTATGGAATTGTCGTTTTTCAACATAGCTTTTAGTCATCATATAATATTTTTTCTAACATTCTGCATGCTTTTACAATGCAGTATGTGAATCATGACTTTGCAGTTGTCATTTCTCTCAGTAAGTGAAAATACCATTGTTTTGTCTCATCCATTTAACAAGTGTCGTAAATACATTTCTTAGGTAGGAATTGGTAAATATAATTGCAAACAAACCACCACACGCTATCAATTCCCGCTTTGATGGCGAAGCAAGCCATCACACAATTTATCTTATCATCATCTGTTGTTTATCTGATGTCACATTAAAATACTGTTGTCTTCATTCGTTTCAATCTAGACTGTTCTAGATTCTTTAATTCATCATAGTATCCACATTGTCTATCCTTTAGTTAAATTTATGCTTTATTCCTCTTCTTTCCCCTGTTTCCTTTACCAAATTCCATTCGCTTGCAAGAATGATAAATCATTACTATTATTATCAAGCCAATAGAAATTGTTAGTAAAGGTGTCAGTATTTTTCCCACTAAGCTTTCTCCCAAGGTTGCAAACCATTTTCCCACTGATGAGAATCCCTTCCCAATTGATTCCCATGCACGATCAGCTTTTAGTTCTGTTAATTCTTTCCCTAAGTTAGTAATGTTGCTAATATATCTCCACAAATCTTTGCTTTTATCAGGGATATATGTGCAACACTGTTGAACCTTTAACATGCGACAGACTCCGCCTTCTTTTGCAAGAAGTAAGTCTAAAGCAAGTATGTTTTGCAAATTCATAGATCTGACAGCTACCATTTCAGTATCTATAACAAGAAACCCTCCAGCAGTATCAGTTGATAGTCGATCAACTACAGTTGAAAGTTTCCGAATTTTGTGTGAATTCAGAATTACCACCACTGAGGGTATTATGGCACCAAAAATATCCCCTATTATTTCAGCAGCACTTATTCCCCTTCTCAAGCGAGTGTGTCTTCTTTAATTGGTTCCACTGTTAAGTCCCACATGAAACATTTTTTGAAAAACAATACCCATGTAACAGCATCCATACCATTGTTTTGGTAGCCTATAATAGGCACTTTTCCCACAAACATAATATACTCCTGGAAATACAGGGTGCAATCCTGCTGAATTTTCCCCACCCTCCTACAAGTAGGAAGGTATGATCACATTGACTGGAACCAACAAATTTATTATTGTGGTCTGTCTTGCGTCTCAATATGCATAGTTTTCCTCTATGTTGCCAATCCAGAGCCATGGCAGCGTGCGTCTCCCTCTTTTCATTTCACCCACCCTGTGTGCCTAGGGTGGAATCTTCATTTGTGACTCAGATTTCTTCTTTATTTCCCGACGTTGATCTTCTACAGAATTAATGAAATCCTTCTCTACACTATGTAAAGCACAAGTCAAATTGTGTCAGTGTGCATATACTGTATCTATGGTTAATGTAGGTTGAAAGAATTCTTCCATTATCTCAGCATTTTGTGCGTGTTGCACAACATTAAAATTTTTCTTGACAGGAACTTCAGAAAAGATCAAATTGTAATTTGAATAAAGTATTGAAACTGTCATTTGCAATAGAATAAACTGGTTAGTACACTACAAGAAATACCATATGTTAATGGAAGGTGTTGATAGCATACACCCTCTGATACTGAAGTTGGTATTTTCATGCACACAAAACAATCTCTTGCATCCATAGTTTCGACATACTTATATAACAATTTAGTAAACACATTTAGTGAGAAATAGTTAATAGACTGATCATGATGCAGAACAGTATCAGTTAGTTCATTAGTAGAGGCCACATCATTCTTTTCTTCTATCGGTGCAGTACTTGGAATTGCATTAATGTTAGGTTTCACATAGACATGGTGAGATAAGTTTAATATTATCAGAAGCAACACAAATATTATAACAAATACAGCCAAAAAGCAAGCACATATGCGTTTACACCTTAACGAAGACAGGTTGGATCTCCCAACTCTTGGCGAGGGGAACTCATTTTTTTTTCTTTCTCAATGAATGCTTTGTATCGTGAGGTTTGCAGAAATGCCTTTATCAGTGCCTTTGAACGATCGCCCCCCTTTTCTTGTCTTTATTGTGCTTCAATTCACACTTTTGGCATATTGTGGTATACTCTGTCTCTTAAAGAAGATTTCTCGGCCTTTTTCTCTTTGCTTTTTCACAACAGTTCCTTCAAGGTGGTTTTTGTGAGTTGCAGTCTTTGAAGCAGAAAGCGTAATATGCTCTTTCCCAGTCATTTGCAGCTGCTAGATAGGTCCACTCTGGAGCAGCGTATTTCTGACTTGGTACTCTTTTTTTTTTCTGCGCACTGTAGGCTCATCTTCTATATCACTTTGCTCTTATTGGCTCGAGACTTCGATCACAGTTGGAGGCATTTTACCTTCAGTCAAAATGTGCCTCAGCCTTTCAGTTCTTCTGGGCCATCGGTCTCCTCTCTTTGCACTCGCTTTTCTTCTGCACTCTTCACGTATTCTGAGTCAATACTTCGCCTAGTTAGATCCCCTTCAGTTTGACCCTCATTACCAACTGGGATCAACTCTCTTTGACTCTTGTCTGAGCCATTGTCTCGAGACCCAGTAGCTGGTGCCCCTTCTACTCTGTGACTGACCTGAGCTGGACGTCTCTCTGCTACCCCCGCCTCATCCAATACAGGTCCTGCATTTTCAAGAGGACATGGGACTTGGCGAGTGTGGGCAGCATCCACCCAATTAAGCAGACCACCACATTTAAGAGCAGTTGTAGTTACAAGTATCACTTGATATGGCCCACGCCAATGAGGTTCCAGGCATGATTTGCGCATGTGCTTCTTCACTATTACCCAGTCACCTGGGCACAAGTCATGGTACTGCTGCTGTTGTGCTGAGGTTGCAGCTTCCACAACCTGGTGAGACACAGAATGCACCACATCAGCCAATCCTTTACAGTAATCGAGTACCAAAGCATTATTTATTTTCACAAGTTGATTTGCTGGGACTGGAGGCTGTCTCATAGCCCTCCCCATTATTATCTCATGCGGGGACAGTCCAGTTCTTCTGTCTGGGATGCTTCTCAAACTCATCAACACCAAGGGTAAAGCATCAGGCCATTTCAGAGATGTAGACGGACACATCTTTGCCAACCGGTACTTTAATATTCCAATTACTTGTTCGACCACTCCTGACAGTTTAGGTCGATAGGCACAGTGCAGCTTCTGTTCAATCTGGAGTGCTGCACAAAGCATTTGTATCACTTCCTTATTGAAATGAGACCCTCTATCTGATTCCAATGAGGTCGGAAATCCAAACCTTGGAATGAGCTCTCTAAGAAGCAGTTTAGCCGTTAAGCTGTCATTATGTCTCGTAGGGTAAGCTTCCACCCAACGTGAGAACAGACACAACATCACTAAAACATATTTTAGTTCATTGCACGGGGGTATCTCCATGAAATCAAACTGCATCCTACCGAAAGAACACCCTGATTTCCCTATAAGACTCGTACTGACCAGCGTTTTTCTTCCCGCATTCTGTTGTTGGCATACCACACATCTCTAACACAGGGTTTCTGAAATGGCTCTGGAACAGGGATTATACCATGTTTGTTGAAAGAGGTGCAGCATAACGTTTCTTCCCACATGCACAGGACCATGATAGTTCCTTGTCATGGATGAGAATAAACTATCAGGTAAGACTGGTCTTCCATCAATGGACACCTCATCCTCCTGCCAGCGATTCCATCCTGCTTTAATCCACCCTTCTCGTTCAGTTTGTGGCACTACATCCTGCAATTCTTTGATCTCTTCCCATGTTTCTACAATTGAAAACATTAGTCTGCATTCTGTGGCATCAGATTGTTCCTTTAACAGATCCCCATTAAAGGTGTAAGAATTTAGAGCGCAATAACGTGCGGTCTCGTCCACATAGCGGTTTCGGACCATCACATAATCCTTTCCCTATCGGTGTGCTGAACACTTTACCACCGATATTTTGTGCCGGCAGTTGTAGTGACATCAATAGGTTTCTCACGCTCTCTCCATTTCATATGGGTGAACCCGAAGAGGTCATGTACCCATGTTGAGACCACAACTGCCCAAAATCATGGACAACCCCGAAACCATATTGGCTGTCAGTGAATATGGTAACTGTCATTTGTTCAGTAATGCTGCAAGCCCTAGTAAGTGCAATTAACTCAGCCACTTGAGCCAAATACACTCCTTTCAACCATGACACTTCCAATACTCCCACCACTGTACAAATGGCATATGCAGCTTGCAAGGTACCTCCAGAGTCTCTCAAACAGGATCCATCCACAACCAGCACATGGTCTGATTCAGGCAATTGAACGTCCAAAATATCAGGATGTGGTTTGGTGCACAATTCAGTCACATCCAAACAATCATGATCTGCCTCATCAATCACAACTTCATGTCCAGGTTGGGGCATCAAGGTAGCTGGATTTAAACTCATACATATCGTCAAATCACATTCTCTGCTCCCAAAATCAACTGCTCATACCTAGTCAATCGACTACTTGTGAGATGTTGCGTTATGGTACGGGTAAGCAAAATCTCAACAGAATGGGGCACATGTACTTTCAAAGGATGACCCATCACAATATTTTCACACTGTTCCAGACTCAACAGCTTTTAGACATCCGGGCAACGCTGCAGCTACAGGATCTAAAGTAGCTGAAAAGTATGCAACAGGTCTTTGAGCAAATCCATACATTTGCGTTAGAACTGACAGTGCGCAACCATTATGTTCACTGCAGAACAAAGAAAGACTCTTGGTAAAGTCGGGCATTCCCAATGCTGGAGCTCAACACAGATTGTCCCGCAGTTCGTTAAAAGAGCGCATACATTCATCATCCCTTGGAACTGGATCTGACACATCTTTGTGAGTAAGCCTTTAAAGAGGCTTGGCTATCAAGGAAAAGTTTGTATCCATTGTCGGCAATAGCTAACCATTCCCAAAAACATGCAAACTTCGTTTTGTGTGCTTGGTGGATTCATCTGCAGAAAGACAGTAATCCAGTCTTGTGACCCTTTTCTGACTCCTTTTTCAATGTGGTGTCTTAAATAAAGAACTTCTCTTTTGCAAAATTGTATTTTTGCTGGTGACGCCTTATGCCCAAATGATTCAATAAAGCTATAGTGTCATAAACACAAGACATTTGGGTACCGGATGCAACCAATAAACAATCCATGTATTGTACCAACACAGAGCGAATTGATATCTCCAATGATTTCAGGTTTCTTTTCAATATCTGGTTGAAAATCGAAGGACTTTCTGTATACCCTTGAGGAACTCGGCACCATGTAAAGACATGGTTTCCGAACTTGAAAGCAAACAAATATTGGCTATCTGGATGCAAGGGTATGGAGAAAAAGTTTTGGCACTAATCAATGACAGAAAACCACTCAGCTTCGCAAGGGATCTGGTATAGAATTACAGCTGGGTTTGGTACAACTGGACCACATGGTATCACAATCTGGTTTATTTTCCACAAATCCTGCACAATCTTATATTTTCCGTTTGGCTTTCGAATACCCATGATAGGTGAATTGCATGGACTTCCCAAAATCTTTCTCAAGATTCCTTGCTCAATCAGGGTGTCAATCAAAGATGTTAAACCTGCAATAGTTTCCGGGCTCGAATCATACGATGGAGTTGTAGGAAATTTTGCATTTGACTTCAGTGTTATTCAGATTGGAGCTACTCCTCTCATCAGACCAATATCCTTTCCTGTAAAATCCCAAACCTCAGGTAACACTGTGGGCCATATGTAGAAAGAAGTGGCGGAGTGAGGAGTTAGCCTTCTTGGCTTAACGCCTCACTCCGCCACTTCAGAAATGCAAGGCTGCACCATATTAACAAGAATATGGTGCAGCCTTGCATTTCCCCCTGCGCTGGCACTACATTTAGCAGCTTAGCACCAACACAGGCACCCTTGCACCATAGTGCAAGGGTGTCTGCGTGCAGGGGAAGATTGTTTATGTGTAGGAAGGTGTCCCTTCCTGCACATAAACAATCTTTAAATGCCGTTTTGTCACTTCTATGTGTGCTGCTTAATGCAGCACACATGGAAGTTATAAAATGTAATTTTTTAATAAATATTGTTTATGTGCAGGATGGGACACCTTCCTACACATAAACAATCCAAGGCGTTTTGCTGTTTCCATGTGTTCTGCACAAGGCAGCACACATGTAAAATGCAAAAACGAGGAGAAATAAAGCATTTCTCCCCGTTTCGCCAAGTTAATGTCAGGTTTTCCCTGGTCTTAATTTTGGCGCTGCCTCCTATTTACGCCACCCTTGTAAATATGGGGCAGCGTCAAAATCAATGGGTGTTGCGGTGGAACGCCCACCGCAACACCCACTGCCCACCCCTTTCAAGCTAAGCATAGCATGAAAGGGGGCCTTATTTACAGGGCAGCGTTAAGCCACGTTAAGTGGCTTAAGGTTGCCCTGTAAATAAGGCAAAGCCCCTATTGCCACAGGAACGTCGAAAAAAGTGACGTTCCCGTGGCGATAGGGGCTTGCACATATGCCCCTGTTTCTCTTAATTCAAGTGGCAAATTATTTTCTTTAAGTAGAGGAAATAATTGCATGATGGCACCATATGGCATTCCGGTTGGCCGGCTACGTCACTCTGTTTCGGCTTATGCAGATGACATGTTGCTTTATTTCACAGATATGCATGTAGATATGACACCTGTCGCCTCGCTGTTTGAGCAATTTGGGGAAATATCTGGTTTGCGCCTTATCGCCTCCAAATCAGTAGCTTTTTCTTTTTATGATTCATACACTCTTCCCACGCTTCAATTTCGCCCAGTGCAATTCAAGGTAGTGCCTACTACCTTTAAATATCTAGGGATTCATATCTATAGGACCACATCGGACATCGTAGATGGGAATGTGGTCCGTACACTTAACAATCTCAAAGCCCAAGTAGCGTTTTGGAACACTCTGCCTTTGACAACCGCAGGCCGTATAGCCGTTTACAAAATAGTTATGCAATCAAGACTATTGTATCAATTTGCGAATCTCCCCGTGGTCCTTCCTGCCTGGATTTATAGAGCATTAGAAAATTGACCTTATTACTATGGGGACAGGGCCGTCACAGATTGTCTCTTACCAAAATGCAGTTAACAGGTACTGAGGGAGGCATGGTAGCACCAGATTTCAAAGCTTATTCTATAGTGGGCCAGCTACAGTGGATGGCTTATTGGTTGGCCGGCCATAACTTATTTGAGATAGGTTATTCCCCCGAACGCTTATGGGCTGGATCACTGCAATCACTATTATGTCCTGGAGCAGATCGGGTGAGGGACCCCCCAGTTCTATTACGCATTGCACTCCACTATTGGAAGTTGGCGATTAAATACACTAGCACACCTGCACCATACGCCCCAAATGTTCCCCTGTGCGGCCTGCCCACGTTACGGGGAGTACTATCTGCCACTAGAATACGCAGTTGGGCGGAGGCCGGCGTGGAGACTGTAGGCGACTTATTTCTAGATGGGAACTTAATGCCTCATGAAGAATTCATGCAGACTTATTTGGCCCCTCCCATACTGTTTTTAACACATGCTGCAGTCACACAGTATGTGCGTAGGCATTGGCTGGTGGACCAGTAAGAGCCCCCGACCTTCGGTCTATTGCAGACGCTCCACATAATGGGCCATGGTAGCCATCTGGTCAGATGGTTGTATCGAGGATTACGGCCCCATTTGGGAATCTCCTTGTTGACTCTTCGTCATAAATGGGAGGCGGAGGTGGCTACGGAGTTTACTGACAGGGAATGGGTGCAGAGCCTTGAGTATCCTAGGCGCATCTCCCGAAACGCCCGGCTCAAAACAATACAATTGTTCGTGCTACACAGGGCCTACCTCACGCCTCGGGCGATAAAGCATATGTATCCAACACCCTCCTCGGAATGCCCTAGGTGTCACAGCCCAGAGGCAGATTTTATACGCATGTTATGGGCCTGCCCCTCACCTTGTAGAATTCTGGACAGAGGTTATACAGGGCCTCACACACCTCGCTGAATGCTCCACCTGGAATACCCCTGAGGCCTGTCCTCTAGGTATCTTTCCTCTTCCTAAGAAGGCAAAGGTACTGTGCCGTTTTACGAGCCTCACCTTAATGATGGCCAAGAGACTCATCACACAGCGGTGGAAATTACACAGGGTGCCACGTGAAAGGAAATGGTGGGAGGAGGTTGTAAAATGGGCCACTGCTGAGAGAGAGGCGTTGCAACTCGAATAGTATAGAGGGCTGAAGAAGAAACCAATATCAATGGAATCGGCTCAATTACTAGAACACTTCAAAATACAAGGTACAACTCTTGCGGACGACTGATGTACTACTGAAGTCATGGCCTGCTTCCTTCCCTTCCCCCCATACCCCATGTCCCCCCTCGTCCCTCCTGGCGTCCCCTCCCCTGCACCCTCCTTCCCCCCTTGCCCCACCCCTCCTGGCTCCCCCCTTCCTTCCTCCTTCCTCCCCCCTCTTCCTCCCCGGTCCTGATGCCCTCCGCCCTGACCAACCCGACAGGAAATTGAAACAGACACTTAGGGGCCGATTCCGATTCGGGCCGGATAACGTACCGACCGACTCGGAGCCGGAATTAATTCCGACCGACACGTACCGGTGCAGCCCGACCCGCAAAGTACGATGAAAAGCGTGCAAAATCCGACCGACTCGTACGGAACACAAGCCAAACGACCGAACCGCGCGGAAAACAGCTATCCGGCCGGAAAAGCACGCGAATCGAACCGACCGACACGCACCAGGAAGAATCCCGAACGAAACGTACCCGCGAACTCCGACCCGCCAAGTACGATGCAACGCGTGGAAAACACGACCGAGTCGCACGGAGCTCAAGCCGTACGACCGACACGCATACAAAACAGCGAGCCGAAGCAACCCAATACACCGCGACCGACGCGTACGCAGCACAGGAAACAGCACAAACACAGCGTGAACGACTCGGAGAAGCTCGCACGAGACAACTGCAGGGTCCGACTCGGTCAGAAGAACGTCTCCTACCTGCACAAAAAGTACAAAGGGAAAAACACAAAAAAAAGGCCAAACAAGCAATTACAAAGCCAATAAATACTGGGGGGGAACAGGGAACAAAGACACACCCACAACTCCACCCATATAAAGGACACAAATCCCTACCATGATCCTTTGCAAATTCAAATGACCTGCCAGCACAGAACACCAACAGACAGCAACCACACACACACTCACAGCTCATCCATCACACAAGCCACACACCATCAGCACCTCAACAAATAGCACCCTCACATACACCCAGCAAAACACACACTCACACACCCTCACTTGCACACCAACACACACATCACTCACCACCACCACCCATCACCATGCCCCCCAAGAAGAATCCAAAGTTCCTAGATAGTGAATTGGAAGTCCTGGTAGATGAGATCCTCAGGGTAGAGCCACAGCTGTTTGGTACACTGGTCCAACAGACCCCCATGTCGCAGAAAACCAAGATGTGGGCGAGGATCGTTGACAGGGTGAACGCACAATCACCATGTTTGCGCACAAAGGAAGACATCCAGAACAGGTGGTATGATGTGCGCAGGAGGGTCAGGGACCTACTGAAGAAGGATTACATCTTGAGCCAACACACCGGCAGTGGCCCTCCTGCCAATACCACTATACCTCAGGCCCTGGGAGGAGAAGGTGCGGGCCATCCTACCACCAGTGAGCGTCTATGGACTAGAAGACATCCCAGAGCCTGGTGAGTACACAACCAATATACCCAATATCGTGTGACAATACACACACATCACTGTCAAGGGGATAGTCAAACCATGCACCCTTAGCAAATCCACAGCAACAAAACCAGAATCATCCCAAGATGTGTATGTCAGTCAGATAAACACAATACATGCCATCTCATAGTGATATGTAACTGTGTCATGACATGTACAAACCCTACAACAAATAAAGCTAGGCAGTGGCACAAATCTAACCAACAAACACTGTCAGATATGTAGCCACCACTACAACACCACCACACAGGGAATCCCACAGAAAGGAAGGAATTCTGTGTATGCTGGTCAAGTCAGTGTAGCCAATAGCATCATGGGAGTCGTAGTCACAGATATTGCCCACCATCACAATACGCCCATCAACACCACTCTGAACCATGCTCACATCACAGGGAGTGGAAAACAACTGACAAGATGGCTGACACTGGCTACTGCTGTGGGGAGCACAAGGCCCTGCTGGGAACTGTGCACCAACCAACAGCAGGACACCACTGTCTGACATCCTGAAAGACAACTTGCACTCCCTGCAATGGAAGCACGTTCCGTGGTGGGATATCTGGCTGGGTGGGAAGGAGGACTGACAGCTATGACCATAGTTACCAGCAGCTCTTCCCACACACACCCCTAACCCAAACTACACACAACTCACCTGGGAAAATGCATTGCCTCACACTAAAAATATTTATCCCACAAAGAACCACCACCCTGGGTCATGCTGTGGGAAGCACAGTGACACACATGGGACTTGTAGCCAAACAAACGCCAGGACAACACTGTCAGCCATCCATTCAGCACAGGCACACTACCCCACAGGGAAGCAGAGTCAGAAGGAAGGAAGTATGGGCATGCTGGGAAGGGGGTGGAGGCAATAGCATGATGGGAGTGGTAGTCACAGCTCAACATCCCCCCCACATGGCCCAGCAAGCTCACACTGAAGCATGCACACCTCACAGAGAGTGGAAAGCCCCATCAAAGATGTCTGACACTGCTGCTCTGTTGTGGGGAGCACAAGGCCCTGCTGGGAACTGGCCACCAACCAACAGCAGGACACCACTGTCAGCCATCTTGCCATTGCTGTCACACCCACACACAGTGAAGTACACTCAAAAGGAAGGAAGTATGGGCATGCTGGGAAGGGGGGTGGAGGCAATAGCATGATGGGAGTGGTAGTCACAGCTCAACATCCCCCCCCACATGGCCCAGCAAGCTCACACTGAAGCATGCACACCTCACAGAGAGTGGAAAGCCCCATCAAAGATGTCTGACACTGCTGCTCTGTTGTGGGGAGCACAAGGCCCTGATGGGAACTGGCCACCAACCAACAGCAGGACACCACTGTCAGCCATCTTGCCATTGCTGTCACACCCACACACAGTGAAGTACACTCAAAAGGAAGGAAGTATGGGCATGCTGGGAAGGGGGTGGAGGCAATAGCATGATGGGAGTGGTAGTCACAGCTCAACATCCCCCCCACATGGCCCAGCAAGCTCACACTGAAGCATGCACACCTCACAGAGAGTGGAAAGCCCCATCAAAGATGTCTGACACTGCTGCTCTGTTGTGGGGAGCACAAGGCCATGCTGGGAACTGGCCACCAACCAACAGCAGGACACCACTGTCAGCCATCTTGCCATTGCTGTCACACCCACACACAGTGAAGTACACTCAAAAGGAAGGAAGTATGGGCATGCTGGGAAGGGGGTGGAGGCAATAGCATGATGGGAGTGGTAGTCACAGCTCAACATCCCCCCACATGGCCCAGCAAGCTCACACTGAAGCATGCACACCTCACAGAGAGTGGAAACCCCCATCAAAGATGTCTGACACTGCTGCTCTGTTGTGGGGAGCACAAGGCCCTGATGGGAACTGGCCACCAACCAGCAGCAGGACACCACTGACTGACATCCTGAGAGTCAACCTGCACCCACTGCAAGGGTGGCATGCTTCATGGTGGGATAACTGGGCTGGAGGGAGAAGGATGTCCGGATGTCAACCAAATACCACCAATGCTGGCTATGCACACACCTCAACATTCACATTGAAATGCTTCATGTTGTCAGGACAATGCGCTACACCAATATCAACAGCTGACTGTGACAACTTAGGACAATGCAATGTACAGGCCCGCATCCAGAGGTACAGTCACAACTGTCAGGTGTTTGAACCATTGATGCCTGTAGAAACATTACATACATTGTGTGTCTCTTCCAAATACAGGTGATGATGGGGACACAGCAGCAGACGCTGAGGAGTCCCTGTCCCAGGCTCCGGGGGACACTGAGCTCACTGGTGTGGAACAGCCTCTGCCCACCTCGGATGACGAAGACCTACCTGGCACCTCCGCAGTGAGTCATCATGCAGCACCAGCAGGACCACCAGCTGCACCCCCTGCACCCACCCCTCCAACAACTGCCAACACACAGACCACCCCTGCCGACACGGACAGACCAAGGACCACCACCACCAACAGCACACGGACCCCGGCCCAACGTGGAGCTACGGACACCAACACCAGCAACAACCCCCAAGGGGGCCCAGGGTCACCTGTGCGTGCCAACGCAGGTCCTTCACGTGTCGCCAGGGGTGGTGGGAGGGGTGGTAGACATAGGTCGCTGCTTGCAGAGGGGTCTGGACTGCATGATGACCCACAACTGGTACGCATAGCTGATGCGTACCAGACTAGCACCGGAGAGTTCAGCCAGGTAGTGGGGATCCTCAGGGACATTCAACAGCAGCAGGCTGCCCATCATGCCCGCTTGGACTTACACATGTCCCGCATGGAGTCCAAGTGGGACACATTGCAAGAACAGACGGCGGTGCATAGGGACATATTACAATGCCTCCGCCAGATGTGCACCAACATGTCAACACCTCCCTGTGTGCCCACAACATCTGGTGCTGCAACAACTGCAACTGCCACAGGGAGGGAGGATGACTCTGGCGGAGAGTCCCCTGCACCGCAGCAGCCTGCACTTGAGGGTCCCCCCCAAAGAAGAGGGGTCGTCCGAGGAAGGACAACTGAGAGGCTGATGGCCATGCACAACCCCCAGGAAGCCAACACCTGTTCCGGAAAATCACCTTTGTGCGCAAACTCTTCACCCTGTCGAATGCAACACAACTCTCCCACATGACATGGGGAGCTCAAGTTGGACCAATGTATCAGATGACTGTGGACTTTACTCAGGACATTTCTGCTATCAGGACTTCCAAATCATCTAGGAACTTTGGATTACAATCACAATGTACAGCACCCACCATCCTGTGCACTATACTCACACATGTATGTCAATAAACTCACTAATACACCATACTTGCCTCTGTTGTGATTACAACGTTGTTTCTGAAGTGGAGATGATGATCTGTGAAATGACACTGTGCATGCTAACTGCTACAGCAAGTACAACACCGGCATGTGAGTCATGGCGACGTGACACATATGAGGGAGACACACCACCAGGGCTACACAACACATACACACCAGGGCCATCTGACTCATCGCCTACACTGATGTTGCCAGGAAATACGGTGCAATGCACAGACACAACACCTATTCACAGTCTGTGTTAACTAGCCCACTGGTGCAGGAAGCAAATGTCAGTCAGATGTGTGACCACAGACAACGCACATCACAAAGTGAAGCACAGGTTTATTACACATTTGCAACATGTTGTAACCACTACAGATGCAAGGTAATCCCACCTGGCAGTGGGCACACAGTCAACAAGTGTAGAAGAAAGGAAGTCCATGGGTGTGGCGCACATCACCTGTAGGGAAACGACAGCTACCACCCTGGAAGTTGATTCACGGTGTCGGGGGATCACAGTTGACCAAACAACTCTGAAAGTACCCTGTGAAGGACAGAAATGACACACAGTCAAAAGCACTGAAGAACAGGACAGAACTGCAATACTCATGCCCAATACATGTCACAAGATACCCACCCAGGACCAAGTTAGCATGTCAACACTGTTGTGGAGTACAGACTACCTGTAAGGACACATTGCTGCACGCATCCAGTCAAGTAGCACATGGACACACTCAAACAGCACCAGAGCACCACCAACACATATCATGCAAACTCACATCATTGACATAACATCCCTGGATACTCACATTCAGCTGAAGAAGTTGGTGATGAGCTGTGTGCGGACATCACCCTCATCATCATCATCACCACTGGCATCGTGGTCCAGCCCAGGATCCTCCACAGGTGGCGGATGTTGGTCATCGTCATCCAGGATGAGAGGCAACTCCTTCCGCACTGCCAGGTTGTGTAGCATGCAGCAGACGATGACAATCTTGCACACCTTTGCTGGGGCATATGGGAGGGCCCCTCCTGTCTTATCTAGGCAGCGGAAGCGGCTCTTCAGGAGACCAAATGTCCGCTCAATCACTCTCCTGGTCCGACCATGTGCCTCATTGTAGCGCATCTGGGCTGGTGTCACAGGGTTCCTGAGGGGCGTCAGCAACCACGGCATGTTGGGGTATCCGGAGTCACCTACATACAGACAATTGCACATTAGCTGAGTTGGAAAAGAGGGTGGAACACTACATTGCAGAACACACACGATGGTACAAAGTCAGTACACACCAACAAGCCAGGCACGCTGGTTCCGCATCTGTGACATCATCCTCGGGATGCGACTACTCCTCATCACGTAGGCATCGTGTGCAGAACCGGGGAAACGGGCACAGACGTGTGTGATGCTCATATCTGCAAGACATACCACCAGTGCATTGACCGAATGGTAGTGTTTGCGGTTCCTGTATGCCTGCTCTTGGGCCTGTGGTGGTACCAAAGCCACATGTGTCCCATCAATGGAGCCAATGACATGCAGCATCCTCCCCAGGGCATAGAAGTCACTCTTCACGTCAGTGAGTTGTTGAAGTCTAGGGAAATAGATGTACTGGTTCAGGTACCTCAACATAGCCTCCAAAACGTCGCGGAGCACACGGCTGAACATGGTCTGTGACATCCCACCAGCAGACGCCACAGTATGTTGAAAGGTACCGGTGGCAAAGAAGTGTAGGGCTGCCATCACCTTCACCTTGGGGGTCAGCACTGTAGGGTATGTCCGGCCAGGTTGCAAATGTGGGGCCAACCGCACCATCAATTCCTCAATCAGTGGCCTGGTGAAGCGGTATCGTCGGATGCAGTCCCGTTCAACCACCATTGCAAGGTCAGGGAATGGCCGATGGACAGCTTGTGCCCTGCAGTGCATAGGTGAAGAAAGAAAGATTGTCAGTCACCCCACATATGTGGCATAGACCAGACTCAATATCACATGATACATCATTACGAGACACAAGTACATGATGCGTGTACCGTTCCGTAAGGACATGTATGGCACCTACATGGCTAACATCTAACATCACAGTTCAACATGTGTCCTCAACAAGTCCCAGGTTGTGCTATGGGATATCATTAGGCTGTGTCACAGTACCCATGTACTGCTGTCACGTTCCAAACACACACCACAGTGACATGTGAGGACAGATGTGCCCCAGGCATCACAGCTCATCGACAGGTAGATTCCCAGGGACTCTGCATTGACACATGGACACTGGCATGACATGGTGCATCATGAATACACCACAGCTAAACAACCATGACCCCCACAGGTAGTGGTCCCTGTTGCCTCGGCAGGACAGACATGGACGTCTGTGACACACACACGCACAACATCAAAGTCCATGCACAAACAACGTGGATGTGGAGACTGTCTCCCGTTGTGCACATGGAATCAGAGACATTGTAAACACGACATGCACACAGACTGTGGAGGGCCATCACAATTGTGGCAATGGGTCACCCTGGGACGTACATACCATCCCACATGGGACTCAGGGGGTATGTGACATGACATACACATACACAACCGTGAAATGTGACCATGCCACATGCCCTGAAATGAACAGTTGCACACCACAGTGTTCATGTGCACAACACACCAAGGATTCTGTCCCCATGAACACGTGCACAGCCTGGGAGTAGCTGCCCCCAAGTGCCACCCAAAAAACAACATGTTGACCCCCATACACGGAACATGTAATGCAGCCTCACATGCCTTAGGATACAGTGTGGACAGGCTGTGGTGTTGTAGGTGTGCCCCTCACTCCCTGGGAAGTATATGTGGCTGGCATATGTTCACCTGTGGCAGGCATGGTGACATATGCCAGTGACTTGTACAGGGACGCGTTGTACAGCAATGGACCGATCGGTGCGCACACATTGGCCATTGTATACGATGTGAGCGGGTACGCGTTGTACAGCAATGGACCGATCGGTGCGCACACATTGGCCATTGCATTCAATGTGAGCGGGTACACGTTGTATCGCGGGTACGCGTTGAACTGCAATGGACCGATCGGTGTGCCCGGCCGGCCCATTGCATTCAATGTGAGCGGGTACGCATTGTTTCGCGGGTACGCGTTGAACTGCAATGGACCGATCGGTGTGCCCGGCCGGCCCATTGCATTCAATGTGAGCGGGTACGCGTTGTATCCCGGGTACGCCTTGTACAGCAATGGACTGATCGGTGCGCACACATTGGCTGGGGCCTGGCATGGCAACAGACGCGTTTTCGAAGCTCCAACGAGTCTGATGCAGTGAATTCAGTTGGCCAGCCACAACAATGTTGCAAATTCATGGGTGTCATGAAGTTGAAGATTTGAAGGATGCTGTGGGCGTGTATTAGTGCTGCTATACCATGGATTGGTCAGATTTAGAAGATGCAAACGACTTGGACCTATCACTTTGGACACATGGGACAGTATCTGCCTCTGCAGCACACATATAATGCTGGCTGTTCCCCTGAGAGCTCACTTGCCTGCACTACATGCTCCAGGACGACATCTGCCACCAACACTGCTGCTGTTTATTCATCCTCTGGCTCCTGCAATGGCACGTACTGTGGAGAGAGCCCCAGCCTTCAGCCTTGAGGAGAACCAGGCCCTGCTGGACAGCCTCCTTCCACAGTACAGCAAGCTGTATGGGAAACCAGGGGAGCAGGTGAGTGTGCTGTCCACTGCATCACTAATTGTGCATGTTGTCTGACTAGCAGGACTTTCACTGTGCACACCACTGGCTAGTATGCCCACTGAGTAGTTGTCACACCCCAAAGTGTGTAGTTACATGCACTGAACTGGTACAGTGCAGTAACAGTGCATTCCAACTAGGTTTACTTCCCATGCAATGATACCATGTAGTGACTGCTGGCAAACTGTTCATAGCCATTGTTGCACTACCTGTGTACATCATATGCCCCTGTAATTGAGACATGTATATCCAACTGTGTGATGCACGTATATGTTGCATGTGTAGTAATGGCCTTTTCACTTTGTCATCCTCACAGGTTGATGCCCACCAGAAGCAGGACATCTGGCTGACCATCGCCCGGAAAGTAAGATCCGTGGGGGTCTACAGGCGCAGGATCCGCAACTGCCAAAAGAGGTGGCAGGACCTTCGTGGCTGGACCCGGAGGGTCGCAAGGGTCCAGCTGAAGCTGTCGCCTCCTCGCAGGAGGGGCGGACACCGAACCCTGACCCCCCACATGCTCCGGATCCTGGCGGTGGTCTTCCCTGACCTGGATGGGCAGCTGAAGGACAGACAGCAGCAAGGAGGGGGTGAGTCCATGACTGCACTGTGCACTTTGTCTGACATGCTATGTGCCCTCCTCTGGCCTGGTTAAACTTCCACAGTACATCAGTCATGTGGTCCAGGACCCATGTCCCTCATTTGTTACATGCCCACTTCTCCTCTGATACGCATATGTGTGGCCCTTATAGTCAGGAAATTGTGTCATTTGGGGACTGTGTCATTGCATTTTGCTTTGCTCAAGGTGGGGGACAGCATTTGTTCCCGTGACTATGTTGTGCGATTCATGGGTGGGTCAATTGCTTACACAATGCCTAAGTTCTGACATGTGATCTGCGTGTAACTTTGATATGTGGTCCGCTTGCTGCTCTGACTCACCACATGTCCCTGGGGAATGTGGCACACACCCATGCTGCTGGTGGGAACAATATTTGGGCCTCAGGAGTATGTGTATCCAGTGTGTCACACATGCTTAGCCACCTGCCTACTGTCCAGGACTCTTCCCTCTTACAGGTGGAGCTGGACAGTCATGCCTACTCCAGTGCATACAATACACTCTGTACTCCCACTCCCGTGTATCATCTGGCATGTTGTGATCAGTGAAATGTACCCTCAGGTGTCTGCCTCTGTCTCATTGTGCTGTGTCTTCGTTGTCAGGACTACTGGTATGTTCATCGTTTGGGGCTCAGCATGCCATCTGAGATGTGACCATGATAGACGATACTTCTGTGACTTATAGGTGTCTGATCACTTGACTGTGCACACAGGTGTTTGCGACTGTGACTTTCAGGCAGCTGTATTTTCATTCACAGCACACTGTGAGGTGCTCATGTTCAGAGAGTTGTGTTTCATGTCCCCCATATGTCCAGTTGGTATGACGTGGACAAATAGTAGTACAGATGATGTGGTTTTTGGGGGATGGACATGTGCACTTGTCAGTCACATAACTTGCATTCCCCATGCCCTCGGATTGTGACACAGTGCAGACTGTTGTTGTCTGGCTGCCATGGCCATGTGACTTGAGACAGTAATGTATGACTTTGCACGCATTCCTGTGTCATGGCATTCAACTTCCTGGGACTGATCCTGCAGGGGAGTGACATGTGCAACATGCACCCCATTGTGGCATTGACTATCCGGACATGGGTGCATCATGGTGTCTGGTGCTGGTATGCATCACATGCATTTCTAATTAGAATCTGGCCATCCCTTTATCCGGACACCTGCACTGACTCAGTGGCAAGAGATGTGATGTGTGCATGTTCACATGCTTCACCGTGTTCCCTGCAATGTCCAACAACTGTGTAGGTGGTGCATGTGTCCACACTGGGGTCTTACCATCAGACAGGCACCAGACAGATGGGTGCAAGGGCAAGAGGGGTGTGAGTCCCATGGTTGACCATCAGACTGACAATTGGCTTCCCCGAATCTGTGTGAGGACTTTAGGCAATGTTCAACTAAGGATGCCAGGGCTTGCTCTGTAATGTGCTGTACTTACTGTGGTGTGTGCGGTCAGTGCAGGTGACTGATGTTTGTCTGTTTCCCTAATTGTTTGCAGATACATCCACGGCCACAGGAGGGGACAGCTCCACAGACCAGGAGGAGCAGCGGAGCCAGACTGGGTCAGCATCGGACGAGTGGTCAGAGGGAGCCAGTGGCACGGAGGGCGAGGGGAGCCACACCGATGAGTCCTCAGCACCATCCACCTCAGCTGGGGACCACAGCAGCTCGGAGGATGACTCCCTTGTGGAGGCGGGTCTCGGCAGTCACCAAAGGCCAGCTAGTCTGTCTGGCCCCGCCACCACCACCACCACCACCGCCCTCCCATTGGCTCCCATTCCTGAGGTCCGTGGAGGCTCCCGTGCTCGGGAGCGTGTCTCCTTCGTGCCAGGCACCGCACCCCCTGCCCCTGTGTCCCCTGCTGCCCTGAGTGAGGATTCTGTGTACCTCCTTCGGCAGCTCCATGTAGGGCAGACAGCAATGCTGAGTGTCCTCCATGCACACACCACTCTGTTGACACAGCTGGTGTCGTTCATGGAGGGCATCTCGACGGGTATGTCTGCCCTACAGAGGAGCAATAGGTCCATGGACTCCTCCCTGACGGCAGCAGTGTCCCTCCTCCAACAGTCCCTCACCCCTCCCACCTCTGCCCCATCCACACTTCCTGCCCCCCTACCTGTCCAAAGCACATGCACACCTGCACAGTCATCCAAACACACAGACACGAGCAGCACAGACACACCCAAGAGTAAGGCAAGACGTGCACACAAGCATCCTCAGGGGACTGATACCACAGACACAGGGGATGGGGAACACACACACACACAGGCATCCACATTCACTCCGCAGTCCTCCAAATCCTCTCCCTCCAAGACCCCTTCCCTTGCCTCGCCTGCTATCTCACATACACAGCAGCTCTTCCTGTGTGACCTCGGCCTCTTCCCCACCATTCCTGCTGACCCAGCACACCAGGGGAAGAGGAAGTCCACCCACACAGAGAGGAGTGCCCCTCGCCCCGGACACCCTCCCCCAGGCGCAGGCAGACACAGGAGCCCATTCAGAAGTCCCCCCGGAGCAGGAAGAGCAAGACCCCACCACCACCACCACGCAGCTCCAGCGCCCAGTCTCTCTCCTCCATCCCCCAGGCCACCACTGCACAGGTTCCCCCGCCACACCCTGCCCCAGGTTCCCCCACACACCGATACCGCATCCCCAGACTGCTTAGGCCCTCCCCCCTGCCACTTGCTCTTCCACCCCCAACCCAGACACTCTACCTGTTAGTGGCACTTTTGTGGGGACCGGGTCCCCCCCCTCTGTCCTGCCCACCTCATCTGCCCACCCTTCCACTCCCTTGGAGTCATGCACTGCAGTGGAGTCCACAACCACCACGTCTGACTCGGGCACTGCAGTGGGTACCCAGTCCACTACATTAGTCCAGCCCACTGCAGTGGTTGCGGCACCCACACCAACTGACTTGTGTACCACAGTGGTGCCGGCCCCCCCTGAGTCAGACACCTCCACTGCAGTTGCCGGTGACACTCCTGCACCCACCACCCCTTCACTGCCTCACTCTGCCATCCCCTGATCCTGTCCCTGCGGTGCCTGGCCTGCCCCTTGTATGCCCCTCCAAGGGTGATGTCCCCCAACCGTACCAGTGCAGGCAAGCAATGTGTGACCAGTTATCACTTCTCACCCCATTGGTACTGTGATTTTGGACTGGCCATTGGCCTTAGTTTCTTTTGGACTTCCGTTTTTACCCAGACATTTGCTGAATAAAGCCTCTTTTTGTTTACTTTTGGGTTTTCTTTTGATGTACATGATGTGGATGAGTAGCATCCTGCATTTGCAGTTGTAATAGTGTTCACATCAGGACGATGAAGTGTTGCAGTGATGGACTCCATGTGGTCCATGGGATATGTGTCCTGTTGTATTCTGGATCTATGGCATCCTTTGCTACAGTCTGAGGGTGTAATGTTCAGCATTTGACACAGGGATGTCCTTTTAGCATTTGTAAATGAACATCTTTGTCTTACACTGATGCACATCTGGTGGGCTTACCACTGTTCAATGTTCCGATTTCCCTGACTGTGTGCCCAGCTCCACTGGACATGCAGTTTTGCACATCAATGTCGAAGGACTCATCTGTGTATACAGTGCAACTTGCTTGACACGTGTTTGGTGTGTGTGCAGATGACTGACGTGACACCCCCGTACCCAGGCTGATGTGAGCAGAGCCTTCTGTGTGTTGTGGTTGTTGACTCACTGACGGAGTGTTCTGCTGACATGTTTGGGTCGTGCACAGACAAGATTTGGCACAGCGGACCTTCCACAGGAGTGGTGTGCCCTCATGGCAGTGTGTAATCTGGTGACATTGCGTGGGCCTGTGTTGTATAAGCATGTCTATGCGTGTTCCCTTCCCTTTTCCTACACAGGCTGTGTCCCTAGGGATGTTCCTGTTTGTGATGCTTGCTGAGTTGTTCTGTGTTCATCCAGCATCTTGGACCTGGTTTCTCTGTGATGTGGGTGCATGGCAAACTAATGTTCATGAGGTTGTCATCCCAGGTTGTCTTTGTTGTCAGTGCTGGGGATGTGGGCAAACGCAGATGGGACACATTCAGGATTCCCCTTGGCACTTGTTGTTTACACGAGTAATGTGATTTACAGTTTGTGTTAGCTTACAGTGATTGTGACACGTTGTGTGTGTGACTGCTGCCACTCCTCAGGGTCAGAGCTGCAATGTTGGTAGTTGTGTACGTGTGTTCTTCGTGTGTCACCTTGGCTTCTTCATTGGTGTGTGACTATGGCCAGGATCCCATTGATTGTGGTGGATTTCACATCATGCCGATGTACAGCATACTGTGCTGTGTGTCAGACATTGACAAGTCTTGTTGCCTGGCCATGTGTGATGGGTTTCTGCACCTTGGTTCCCACCACCACCCCTGGTATTGTCATGGGTGCATGTGCAATGTCACCAGTCCATGTGAGCTTCACTGCTGCACATTGGTGGAGATCAGGGTGTGTGGTGTTGAGTGTGTGCAAAAGTGAGTTGTTGCACGGCCAGACCCCTACCTCTCTATTGGCCTTGGCTGGCAGGCCGTGCTGATTGATTGGAGCTTGTGTAGGTGTGATGGTAGTTAGTTGCTCAGGACACATGGCTGGGGTTCACAGTGTGAACGACATCTAACATTGTCATCACAGTGGGATTATCATGCAGGCTAGTGTCAGCACAATATGGGGTCCCTGGGGGTAGTGCTGTGGTGGGTCTGTCTCTTGCTGTGTTAGTTGCTGTTCCTACAAGCTTGTGTGACATGTGTAATTTGTGCTCCCTCTCATCTAACAATGCCTGATTGCCCACATAGGGGATTTGGATCCACGAGTTACTTTTGTGTGGCACTATATGTGCATCTGTGTAATTGGTATTCAGGCCTCATTATGTGTTGTGTGGTTGCCTGGGGACACTGGCACCCCCCCTCACCTGTTGTGTTTGATGTGCAGTGTGGGTCTGCCTGTTTGTGCATCTGCACCACTGCACTGGCATATCTTTAGTGTGCTATTGGCTGTATGTTGTTTGGTGGGTTTCACCTGCTGTCCCTGGGACTCCTAGGTCATCAGTCAGCACAATGATCATTGTTTGTGTATCCCTTTGCTGCCATGGTATGTTATTTGTTCACCTCACATCTACAGTCTCCACAGGGTATCTACATTTGTGTGTCCATTGGTGCAAATATGTGGGTCTGCATTATGATGGTCACTTCTGTCATTGTGTCATTGATGGATGTTGACAGTGTCAGCCCCCATGGGTGATGTTTGTCTGCACATGGCCAAAGGTATGTCTTATTTGCACTGCACTGTTTGCCTCACACAATCCATGTTGCTATGGGACACAAGCACTACTTTGCCACTGATGTGTTTGTTGTTCTGTGACCAGGAATCATCCATGCAGTTTGGCAGTTGCAGCTTTTTCAATGTCAACACTTACATTTTGGTCACTGTGATGATGGGGGTTGGACCCCATTGCCACAATGTTCAAAATGTGCTTCAGCTATGGACCCCACACTTACCTTTTGGTCACTGTGATGATGGGGGTTTAAACCCCATTGCCACAATGTGCAAAATGTGCTTCAGCTATGGACCCCACACTTACCTTTTGGTCACTGTGATGATGGGGGTTGGACCCCATTGCCACAATGTTCAAAATGTGCTTCAGCTATGGACCCCACACTTACCTTTTGGTCACTGTGATGATGGGGGTTTAGACCCCATTGCCACAATGTTCAAAATGTGCTTCAGCTATGGACCCCACACTTACCTTTTGGTCACTGTGATGATGGGGGTTGGACCCCATTGCCACAGTGGTCATGGTCTGCTTGCATTGTGGGGGCCACACACATTTATGTGTGACACATGTGATAGGGGGTCACATTGTATGTTCAAAGTCATGTTCAGTGTTGTAGGCATTTGACACAGTCTACACACGCTTGTCATGGTGTTAGGGGGATGTCTTTTTGTTGCATTCCTTATGTTGGTGTGTGCTTGTTGTGTCATGCATTAGCCATCCTGTGAGTGGGGGTGTTGTTGGTGGTAGGCATCCTGCCCCCCATGGGTAGAGGTGGTAGTAGTGGTAGGCATCTGGCACCCCTGAGTAGGGGTGGTAGTGGTGGTAGGCATCCAGCCCCCCATGGGTAGAGGTGGTAGTAGTGGTAGGCATCCAGCCCCCCATGGGTAGAGGTGGTAGTAGTGACAGGCATCCAGCCCCCATGGGTAGAGGTGGTAGTAGTGACAGGCATCCAGCCCCCATGGGTAGAGGTGGTAGTAGTGACAGGCATCCAGCCCCCCATGGGTAGAGGTGGTAGTAGTGGTAGGCATCTGGCACCCCCTGAGTAGGGGTGGTAGTGGTGGTAGGCATCCAGCCGCCCATGGGTAGAGGTGGTAGTAGTGGTAGGCATCCAGCCCCCATGGGTAGGGGTGGTAGTAGTGGTAGGCATCTAGCACCCCTGGGTAGGGGTGGTGGTAGTGGTAGGCATCCAGCCCCCATGGGTAGAGGTTGTAGTAGTGACAGGCATCCTGCCCCCCATGGGTAGAGGTGGTAGTAGTGGTAGGCATCTGGCACCCCTGAGTAGGGGTGGTAGTGGTGGTAGGCATCCAGCCCCCCATGTGTAGAGGTGGTAGTAGTGGTAGGCATCCAGCCCCCCATGGGTAGAGGTGGTAGTAGTGGTAGGCATCCTGCCCCCCATGGGTAGAGGTGGTAGTGGTGGTAGGCATCTGGCACCCCCTGAGTAGGGGTGGTAGTGGTGGTAGGCATCCAGCCCCCATGGGTAGAGGTGGTAGTAGTGACAGGCATCCTGCTCCCCATGGGTAGAGGTGGTAGTAGTGGTAGGCATCTGGCACCCCTGAGTAGGGGTGGTAGTGGTGGTAGGCATCCAGCCCCCCATGGGTAGTGGTGGTAGTAGTGGTAGGCATCCAGCCCCCCATGGGTAGAGGTGGTAGTAGTGGTAGGCATCTGGCACCCATGGGTAGAGGTGGTCGTAGTGGTAGGCATCTGGCACCCCCTGAGTAGGGGTGGTAGTGGTGGTAGGCATCCAGCCCCCCATGGTTAGAGGTGGTAGTAGTGGCAGGCATCCAGCCCCACATGGGTAGAGGTGGTAGTAGTGACAGGCATCCAGCCCCCATGGGTAGAGGTGGTAGTAGTGACAGGCATCCAGCCCCCCATGGGTAAAGGTGGTAGTAGTGGTAGGCATCCAGCCCCCCATGGGTAGGGGTGGTAGTAGTGACAGGCATCCAGCCCCCCATTGGTAGAGGTGGTAGTAGTGACAGGCATCCAGCCCCCCATGGGTAGAGGTGGTAGTAGTGACAGGCATCCTGCCCCCCATGGGTAGAGGTGGTAGTAGTGGTAGGCATCTGGCACCCCCTGAGTAGGGGTGGTAGTGGTGGTAGGCATCGAGCCCCCCATGGGTAGGGGTGGTAGTAGTGATAGGCATCTAGCACGCCCTGGGTAGGGGTGGTGGTAGTGGTAGGCATCCAGCCCCCATGGGTAGAGGTGGTAGTAGTGGTAGGCATCTGGCACCCCTGAGTAGGGGTGGTAGTGGTGGTAGGCATCCAGCCCCCCATGGGTAGAGGTGGTAGTAGTGGTAGGCATCCAGCCCCCATGGGTAGAGGTGGTAGTAGTGACAGGCATCCAGCCCCCATGGGTAGAGGTGGTAGTAGTGGTAGGCATCCAGCCCCCATGGGTAGAGGTGGTAGTAGTGGTAGGCATCTGGCACCCCTGAGTAGGGGTGGTAGTGGTGGTAGGCATCCAGCCCCCCATGGGTAGAGGTGGTAGTAGTGGTAGGCATCCAGCCCCCCATGGGTAGAGGTGGTAGTAGTGACAGGCATCCAGCCCCCCATGGGTAGAGGTGGTAGTAGTGGTAGGCATCTGGCACCCCTAGGTAGGGGTGGTGGTAGTGGTAGGCATCGAGCCCCCCATGGGTAGAGGTGGTAGTAGTGGTAGGCATCTGGCACCCCTGAGTAGGGGTGGTAGTGGTGGTAGGCATCCAGCCCCCATGGGTAGAGGTGGTAGTTGTGACAGGCATCCTGCCCCCCATGGGTAGAGGTGGTAGTAGTGACAGGCATCTAGCACCCCTGGGTAGGGGTGGTGTTAGTTGTTGGCATCCAGGCCCCTATGTGTATATGTGGCATTGGTGATAGCCATCCCGCCCCTATGGTGCTGCTGTTGCTGGTGTAAGTAATTTCTGCATCCCTATGTGTGTGTGTGATTTGTCGGGTACGTGTGGTTTGTTTGTGTGGTGGGTGTCTGACTTACCTTCTGCGTCGTACACGTCCGTGCCAGTTCCGGTAATAGATGTAGAATATTGGTAGGATCGGCACGATGGGATTCATGGTTGGTTCGTCTCGTTCGTCTTTCTCTTTGCTTCGCCTCGTCGCTGGCGTGTTCGTCTCATAGCCGTGGATCGTCTTGTGGCGCGAATCGGAGCTTATGTGCGCCTCTCCCGGATGCTTTGACGTGCCGTGCGTAGCGACGGGTTCGGTGCGTACGGAAAGCGCATCGTACTTGTCCGGCCGGACGGGGCTGCATTTTGGCTTCCGTGCGACTCGATTCTGCGTTTCCGGATCCGCATCGGTCGGAGAACTGGACCTGTATTGGGTGAGTACGACTGGGTCGGGATTTGGGCAGTTGTGCGCATCGTACTTGCTCGTTCGGACTTATGTGCGAATCGGTCGGGAAACAGGCATTCGCCTGGCTTTTTTCCCGGCCAAATGGTATTAGGTGCGCCTCCGACCGGGATCGGAAACGACCCCTAAGTTCGTAGTAGCTCAGGGGCATATCAACAATAGACGGCGATAAATATCGCAAAGCGCGCTTAGCGCTTTTGTATTTATCGCCGTCTATCGCTGAAATTTATCACCTGGTTAGCGCGTTATTTACAACGCTTTTCTCCAGGGCGATAAATTTCCAGCGATGGGGGGGAAATGGCAACAACATCGCCTGAAAACAAGCGTTGAACTCATGAATACGGCGATAATCTTGCTGATACGACCATGTGGACGTATCAGCATAATCCACCACCAATGTAAAACATACACAACACCGGTTTTTTGCAGACGTCTGGAAGCAGCGTTAAGGGCGAGTTAGCGCTGAAATGAATATCGCTATGCCGGACGGGGCTTCGTTGTAAATATCGCGAAGCCCCGTTAGCGATATTTCACAATGAAGTTTCACGAGGCACGCCCACCTTGCATCTCATTAGGGATGCGAGGCGAGGCGGCATGAAACCGGGCTCTAATGCAAGGAAACACGCGCTAGCGTGTCCTTGTAGATAGAGCGATAATATTATCGCCGCTTTTCGTCCGAAAACGGACGCTAAAGCGGCGATAATATTATCGCAAGCCCTTGCTAATATGCCCCTCAGTTCTTTAATGTTGTTTCTTTGTTCTTGAATCAGATTTATTATTTAATTGAAAGATGGTAGATAATACATTTGTGATTATAGGCATCATGTAACTTGTCCATGTATAACGTATCCCAAACCTTTTCCAACTTGTTCATGTATACGATCTATATATGCAAATGGATAACCGGAAGATGCAGTAATTGCAGACCTATTAATTGCCATGTAACCTTGTCATCACCAGACCTGTATGTTACGAACTACCTAACATATACATGAAGGAATGTAATGTGACTCTCAACAAAACTGAAAACTCAATAAAATCTGTGTTAAAAAAAAAGAAAAAAGTAGAGGAAATAATCCCTCCACTTCTGTTTTCTGTTTGGTCATTTTGAATACTACATCTTCATCATTGGTATGGAATTCTATTCCCTTACGTGTACAGTAGATGGAACAATTCAGTTTGCACAACAGGTCTCGCCCTAACAAATTTACTGGACTTGAGTCACTCACCACAAATTTATGTAAATCTTCAAATGACCCAATCTGTACCTGGACTGGTTCAGTCACTGGAGTTGATATCAATTGGTTAGAGACTACTACAACTTGGATTCTTTCTCCCGAGAGGGTAGGTTGGGGATTTCCACAGTTCTCACAGTGGAACGGGTAGCACCAGTGTCTACCAGGAATGAAATAGGTGTTCCATTTACCTTGCCATCCACAGAGGGACCACTCTGGTCTACCTCTAAGGATGCGCCAAGCAAGCATTCCTCCTCCCCCCTCAGGCACCGTCATTGGGTCATCTCAGAGTCACTGTCGTCATTTTGCACTAGGTACCGTGAAGCTACTTGTGCATTCGAGTTTATCTGATCATTGGTATGGAAACCCATGTTTACATTGTATCGCTGCACCTAACAATTCAAATTAGGCATAGGCGCTTGTCGCATATCCCGATTTTGATTTCTCTGTGTCTGCATTGGCTGATTCTGCATCACATCATCTATATGAGGCTGCAGTGCCTTCCCTGGTACTGACTGCCATTCACCTGATTTACTGGATTGAACTTACACTCGCGCATACAATGCCCGCACTTGCCGCAAATGTGACATGTGTAAGTCTTTTTCAATGTCTCTATAGGAGTCCCCCTTTCTCTTCCTTGAGGCACCAAATTCTGTGGCAAATTTCCTGTTATACCTCGCATTCCATTAGTCGTCTGACCATTTCCCTGCACCATTCCTGGAAAATCTGTATAAAAACCCACGCAACCTTTCTTCGCTGCCTTCAACTGAGCCAACATTAGTTTTCTTTCAACTTCGTATGACGAGAATATATGTCATCTCCACAATATTTCACATACCGAAGAATTTCGTCAATTGGTTTGCTTTGCCAACAAATCAAATGCTGCTGTATCATTGCACTTATCTCAGGCCTTAAGCCATACACAAACTGATACACAAAATGTCCCATATCCTTTTCTGACACACTCTCAATTCCACTATATTGCTTGAATGCCTGTAGAAGCCGTTCATAATATGCATGCACTGTCTCTTTTAATTCTTGAGTCGTCCTGTCTATTTTAACCCAATCAGTTTCTTTTGGCGAAATCTTTCCTTTCAAATAGGTAATGACATGATTGTATTGCCTCATTACTTCTGGCGGCGGCACACCAGTTTTCGGATCTTTTGATAGCTCTGTTTCTGGCCAATCAAACGCAATCTTACACTCAGTCTATAAATCAGTCGGAACTACAATGTCAAATAAGGTATCCAAATCCTTTAAAGAAACCTTTGAAACCTTTACAAATCTCTCGACTTGTTTATACCATTCGACAGGCTTGTCTCTCAATTTTGGAAAATCATTTGTAAATGGCAAAATGTCTGACCTAGTCCAAGGGACATGTACATAACCTCCTCCTGGCACTTCTCTCATGGGATATGTTTTTGTCTCTGCTTCCTCTTTTTCCCTTTCAGTAATGGTGTACATAGGCAGAGCCACTACTGTTTCTTCTTTCTTTTTAGCCCATCTGCCTTCCCATCTCTCTACTTCTCCCCATCTCTTTAAGGTTGTTAATAACTCCTTAATCTGTAATCTTTTTTCCCAATGGGTTTAGACTTTCTAAATCTTTATCACTAAAATCCAACCAATATGTTTTTTGTAAAACCTTTGATTTCTGCACATCAACTCCATGCTTTTGAGCTACCTCCATAAATTGCTCATGTGTGTTTCTGGCCTTTGGAGTGATAGCCTTGCAAATGAACAGTAGTTCATCGTCACGGTATTTCGCTAACGTCTCTGGACTAATAGTTCCCAATATCATTTCTTCTAATTCTACCTTTAGCCTACTTCTGTCTAAGGTGCTATTTGTGCCATTTTCCACCTGTTTCCAGTTTCTTCCTGCAGTATTATTTGCATTAGTTGTTGGAGCTTTATCCCTAATGCAGTAATCAAATTCCTCTGGGGTGGACCCTATGGATGTATTAGTGACACCTCCCTGTGGCTCCCCACCAATTTCCCCTAATCGCGGTTCAATAGGTGTCTCTAATCTTTGAGTTCCCATTTGTAATGCTTTCCTTGCTATAGCCTGTGGGCCTCTATTAGGTGTTTCGGGAATTCTTTCAGAGGTACTAATCAATGAGTCTAATCTTTCTTCCATTGTGGGTATTACCCTCTCACTGGTTCCCATTCCAATCCCTCATGTCACAGCATTTTCTCTTGCATATGCTGCATTCTGATTTATGTGCTCTCTATTCAGTTCTCGTGAGGTGAGGTTCATTCTCGATAACCCAGTCGGTATTGTCATTGCATGTACCTGTGATGCTCCTTTTCCTGACTGATATAAAGGAACAACTGGACCTATAGTAACTGGGACGAATAGAGCATCCGGATCAGTAGTCATAGCAGAATTATTAAATTCTACTTCTCCAGGGGTCTTTCCTTTCGACAAAAAGAGATTTCCAGAACCTGAAACAATGGGTAAAGGTGGTGCATCTGGTGTCATTCCCACAAACAGGTTGGTCCCTGATTTTGTCTGCTCTGCATTATAAGATGGAAGTCGATTCATCAATAACTCACTCAATAATTCATCATCCATTTTGTCCATGCTCTCTTCAATCAATTTAAGAGCTTGTGCTTGAGATTCCTCTAAATGTTTCTTTTTCTCTTTATATTTTTCTCCTTTCTTATTTTCAGCTACCATTAGAGCATACATTTGTGCACCCTCTGCAACATCCTGTCTCCACATTTGTTTCTGTGAATCCCATTTAGGTACTACATATCGATTCAAAGTATTTTTATATGTGCACTGATATTTCTCCTTATCTTTCTGATGGTCTACATGTTCCCATTCTTGGAGAGCCTCAAATTGCATTGGCCTAGGTAACGGTTTCATGTCATTCATCTGCCTCCTCAAATTTTCTAAAATCTGTGCATTAAAAGTTCCATATTGTGGAAAAGTTAAGGGACCATCTTTCTCTGTGTATTTCACCCAATTTCCTAACCAGGTACAAGTATGATATCCTCTCTCCAGAGACATATGCAAAGCTGGCTTACCTTCCGGAGCCAAAGGAACTCCCTCCCTAGTAGGAATAGGCTCATCTTCATGTATCAAAGCCCTTAATCGCTTAAAGAATTTCATGATATCCTCTTTTCAATGCAAATCAATCTTATTTCAAAATGCTTTACTTCTGTATTATCGTTTCAACTTCCAATCACTGCGCGATCTCAACAGCCAATCCCAGCGTGGTTCTACACCAACCGCCCTATAGCAGCGCAGCACTTTATGACATCAGTCCAACTCCTCACAACGACTGACCCTACCTCTACAATTTTAGTTTTTTTTCTTTCTCCTTTTCTTCCTTAACACGATTTAACACAAAACATACATTAAATATAAAACAACTCTTATCTGCTCCACTAAAAGAAATTATAGATACTCACACAATCAGAAATTTTCCATTCATCCCCAGTAAAACCTTGACCAGCGCGATTTCACTTAAAGAAAATCTTTAGGATTTCACCCGGTGCACTCTAGGACAAATCCCAACTATCTTAACTTGTCACACTTTCGTAAAGTTCCCTTCACTGGTGGTACTGGCGACGACATCTCACACACAGCACCCTCGAAACAGCAGACAAACTTACTCAGCGTATGCCACAATGAGACCCACCTGTAGGTGTATATCCCGGGATCATAGGCCACGTCGGACCCGATTTCAACTTCAATACAACACATCTATACAAATTTCACAAAAAGACATAACACTTCTGTGATCACAATTCCACAATCCTATCTATACTTTCATCACCTGGTCTCGCCATCTCTTCGTCGTCAGAATTAACATTTAAAAAAAAAAAAAAAAAATCCAAAACCTTTATTGAAGAAATTAAAGTCAGACACATTACACTGTGCTGCGCAGCAGCTCAAATTGACACAATGCAAACCCAGTCAAGCGTTCGGAAATAAATCGACTACACCAGGCAAAAAGCGTAAATACATTAAGGCAGAATTACTATATCATTTCACAGGAATCCCTCCCCTCATGAGGGTCACATACTCTACCAGGACAACAGCAATGAGTGCCACAGGGCGGGGGAATCAATATGGGAGAGTGAAGCAGTCACCGACCAGCGCCGGCGGCCGCCGCGGGCCCAGGGCCGGCGGGGAGCGTGGGAGAGGCAGCTCCACCGGAATGGGTGCGGGAGAGGAGGTAAGTTACCAAAGGGCCCCAGATGTCAACCGGACGGGACCTGGCAGGTAGCAAGTCCCAAAACTCAGACAACAGAGTCTGGCACCGAGAGGCGTCCTCCAGCCAGTTCTCGACTCGAGGAGCAGGTCTGCGGCCCCAGCACATGGCCACCCTACGCCTGGCCAGTACCAGCAGCATTGCAATCAGGCGTCGAGAGGCGTCTGGGCAGAATTTTACAAAACCAAGAAGGCACAGGGGGGGGGGTCGGGCTGCACTGTGGCACCGGCGATGTCAGCAATCGTGGAGCACACCGTCTGCCAGAATTCAGATACCTTGGGGCATAGCCACGCTAAGTGTGCGAAGTCCGCGGCGGGGGCAGCGCAGCGCATGCAAGCATCACTTGGTATTAGTCCGAGTTTGTGGAGCTGGGCGGGGGTGCGGTACAGCCTGTGCAAAAATTTAAAGTGTATCAGACGGAGCCGATAATTTGGTGACAGCTTCTTCGTCTGATTACAGCAGTAGAGCCAGTCAGCCTGCGCAATGTCTAAACCCAGATCGGCGCCCCACGCCACCCGCGCCCGGTCAGCAGAGATAGAGGTGGACGTTAGCGTTAGAGCGTAGAGTTTGGTGACTATTTTGCGTGGGGACGGGGAAGTATACATGAAGTCCAGGGCCGGCATAGTGGGTGGGGGCTGAGGAAATGTAGAGTGCAGCTTCCGGAAGACAGCTCGCAGCTGGTAGAATAGAAGCGTGTCCAGCGGGCTCGAGGAATCGGGTAGGGAGTAAAAAGTATTACCTGGGTAGAGGTTCGCAACTGTCCGCAATCCCAAGCGCGTCGCATGCCTAGACATGCCAGAGGGCTTGAGAGGGGGAAATTCAGGGTGGTTCACCATTGGCACAGCATTTGCAGAAAGTGAGGGAAGACTAGAGAGCCGGCGAAGGCCGGACCAGGCCCAGCGCAACATCTCGACTGTGTCAACCTCCGCTCGCGGACGCACCGCCGGCGCGAACAGGGCCGTGGACAGTGGCCAGGGAGATGCTATATCCGTCTCAACTGCAACATGAGGTTGATAGGGGGTAGGATGAATCCAGAAGTGTAAGAAGCTCGCCTGGGCACACAAGGCGTAGATCTTAAAGTCAGGAGCGCCCATGCCTCCGACAGACATTGGGAGGGTGAGGATGTCGTACGCGACTCGTGGCTGTTTCCCCGCCCAGACAAGCAAAATGATTAGGGAGCGCAATTTGCAAAAAAAGTGAGCAGTGAGTGGGATAGGAACGTTTAAGAACAGGTAGAGAAAGTTTGGCAAGACCACCATCTTCGCGACTGCAATCCGGCCAGCCAGAGACAACGGAAGCCGGCTCCAGGACGGAATCCTGGATTCCAGCCAGTCGACTGCACGGCCGAAGTTGGACCTCCAAAGTTCATCCAAGTCCCTACTCAACCAAATGCCTAGATAGCGCGTGGGGCCCGAGGCCCACACAAATGGGAAGTCTGGAGTGAACGACGTGGTGGCATCGGTCAGAGGGAACAACACCGACTTGCTCCAGTTTACTTGAATGCCAGAGAGCCCGCCGAATCGAATGATTTCCCGGACCAGGGGGCTGAGATTGTCCCAAGGGTGACGGACGAATAAGGTCACGTCGTCAGCGTACATGGAGACGAGAAGGGAGCGGGCCGAAAAACCAATACCCCTATGAGTGTGGTGCTGGTGCAGCCTGGCAGCCAAGGGCTCCATTGCAATAGCAAACAGCATGGGCGATAAAGGGCACCCCTGCCAGGTGCCGCGAGCAATGCTAATGGGGTCAGAGATCTGGCCGTTGATGCGAAGACGTGCCGAGGGGTTGGTGTACAGTAACCTGATCTTGCGAATAAACAGTTCGCTGAAGCCCATGCGGGGTAAAAGGTAGAATAAAAAGGGCCACTCTAGCGTGTCGAACGCCTTAGTAGCGTCCAGCAGGGCAGCCACCGCGGGAAGACTAGGATTAATTTGATGTAACACGGAAAAAATAGTACGGAGGTTGTGCGAGGTAGCCCTACCAGGAATGAAGCCGGATTGGTCCGGGAGAGCAATGAGGGGCATTAGTAACAGAAAGCGGGAGGCAATCAGTCTGGTGAAAATGTTGTTGTCTATGTTTATTAGGGAAAGAGGGCGGTAGGAATCGCGACGGTCTGCAGGCTTGTCGGGTTTGAGAAGCAGAGTGATCACGGCTTCACGGAGCGACTGCGGAAAGAGGCCAGAATCAAAGGATTCGTCATACATAGCCACCAAGTGGGGTACCAAGAGATCAGCATACATTTTGTAGAATGAGGCCAGTAGGCCATCCAGGCCCGGGGCCTTGTCCCCGGGAAGTCCACTGATGGCTACAAGTATTTCCTCTCTGGAAAATGGTTCATCTAAAAATTCCCGGTGATGGTCCTCGAGCCAGACCAGCCCAATGGACTCGAAATATTGTTGAAAGGTCTCATCGGACGGAGGGGTGCCGGCGGAGTATAACTGTGAGTAAAAATCTAGGAAGCGGGACTTAATTTCCTCCGGGGAGGTAGTTCTAGCTGAGCCCCCGTTGCTGAGGGCCGTAATATAGGAAGCAGCGCGTGGCGGGCGGAGGAGATTGGCAAGGGAACGTCCCGGTCGGTCGCCTTTGCCAAAGCGACGAGCCCGGCCCTCCCTGCCCAAGAAGGAAAGTTCACGGTCGGCCTCCTCAGAGAATTCAGTGTGTTTGCGACGAATCGACGCCAGCGTCTCAGGGCAGGGGTTGCTCGCCTGGGCGGCATCTAGATGTCAGCCTCAAGTTTAGCCAGGACGTCGTCAGAATTAACATTAGGTCAAAGAAGCTCACTGAACCTTAAACTACAAAGGAATCTATATAACAAACATCCCCCTTATATCCCAGTTTTGACTGTCGATACTAAACCATCTGACACTCTACCAGAAAACTGTTGAAGCGCTTTTCTCAGAAAATTTGTTATAACACTCATTAAACTCAGATTACTAGGCCCATTTCCTACCATACCATTACTCAGATCAAGATCTCTAGAAACCTCTAATAGCAACCACCATCATCAATTCCTAGGTCCACCGATGGATCTTGCGTTGAGCTGTAAGGGACTAGAATACTCGGGGTATGAACAATTATCCTATGAAGACCTGGAATAGATAATTGTTAACACAACATAAAATATTCAACTTTTCTTATCACTTTCACCAGCCATGAATATAGATTCCTTCAGACAAACTAAATCACCAAAGAATGAGACAGAATCGATAGAGATAATTTAGCAAAAACATTTATCTAATGCCTCAAGAATACAGTAAGGGCAGAAACACATTTAAGGATCAGATTTAATAACAGATTGTTAATGCAAGTAAACCACACAGTACATTAACGTCTTCCCCCATCCGAGGGAGATTTAACCTACTTATGATGAAATTACAGGTTCAGTTGTTGCTCATACAAACCAAATCAATGTAGTTCGATTAGGGTGCTGTCCTCAGGTATATCAGTTCATGTCTGTTCTACAGCACTGGTTGCCAGAGCAGGAGTCAGATAACCTTTCAGCCGAAAGGTTATTTCCCTGCACACATTTGCCAGCCGGCAATAGCGTAGGATGAAGTCACAGTTCACTTAGCATTTAGTTCATTAGAGTCTATTTCACACCGAGCGAGTGGAAGAGGAGCAAAGTAAAAGAGAACCAAGACAAAGCAAACATGTGTGGAATCAAAAGACAATCCGACAGCATGCTAGTTAGGAAATGCAAGAAAGTCAGAATAGCCAGCCCATGACTCCTCCTTAAGGTAGGCAAAACAAAGGAATAAAACAAATGAGTATTGCCTATACAAATGTGATACAGAAAATAAGTGTAGTTGTCGACGTTTCGGTCGATGGGCTGTCGTCTATTCGACCATCTTCAGGACTGTAGGAGTTGTAGTGATAGCCCCTTAAAAGACCACTTTAGGGATACAGTGTCGATGGACAAGCAAGTATTTGATCTGTACAAACTATCTTGTCGAAGGCATTCGATCCGGATCTGAATATTATCGTAGCGATGTGTGTAAAAGTCTAAACTCGACTGCGTTATGCCGGTCTCGGGATATTCTATTGATCCTGGTGATTCATACATCAAATGGAGATCTGAATGATCTTGTAGCAGTCGGTTTTCGATACTCTGTAAATATCGCCAAGAAGCACGCTCACTCGTCGTAGTCTACGAGTGAGCGTACTTCTTGGCGATATTCAGATCTCCATTTGATGTATGAATCGCCAGGATCAATAGAATATCCCAAGACCGGCATAACGCAGTCTTGGGATAACGGCATAACGACTTTGTTTCGAAAGAATCAGGAAAAAAAAAAAATCTTAGCTACATGCTGAGTTCTGTTTCACTCATTGGCGAACTAAATTCAGTAACACTGCCACTTGGATTAGAGCTCAAATGCAGTAACCTACAGTAAGCTTTCTTGATAAACTCAATCTCCGACATGGTTATACCTTTTAAGATGGCATTATTTACAGGAAGGGGGTTTAGAAGGAAACTCCCAAAATTTGCTACATGACTCGCCCCTCCGCTGTCCAAAAAACATCAGCTGATATCTCCACACGTGTCTCCACACGTGCAAAAGTGCCCTGCGAAGTGATAAATTGGGCCGTAGTGGCAAGAATGAAAGAGAAACGGAGATAGGGATGGGTGAGAGAATGGACATGGGCAGGGAACAGGGGTGGCCGGCACGGCTCGCAGGAGGGGGGTGGGCGCAGGGGGGATTGGGGGTGCGGCCTTGGGCTGCATCACAAAAATAAGAATAAATAAAACTTACCTTGCCGCCACCGACGGGTCCCGCGTCTTCTCGCCTGTGTCCGACTCTAGGTCGGAACAGGAAGCAGGCAGTCGGGCTCCCACCCCTAAGCCAATCACAACGCTCCAATGGAGCATTATGATTGTTCTGAGCACCGTGACATGGCGCTCAGCCAGGGGCTTGAGGCGTGGGCATGTTCTCCATGCAGGCTGCAATGCAGCCTGCATGGAGAACAGGGGAGTGTGCATGACTGGTTTGGGCGGCCCGAGAGGGCCTACCAAACAGTCATTGTGCACTCAGGAGTGGGCAAACCACTCCTGCCCGAATATGCTACCTTATTTTGCATGCGTTTACAACGCATGGCGTTACAACACGGTCATTACAACAACTGCGTTGTTAGTTCGCATACCGTTACAACGCATATCGGAACAACGACTTGCGTTGTAAGGGGCGCTGGATGTTGGAATAGTATAATTTACTATTCCAACTCCATTCTGTGCGGACAGTAGGGAAGGTGTTGGATTTTAAATCCAACACCTTCTGCCCCTTACAACGCAAGTCGTTGCTCCAACTTGCGTTGTAACGGTATGCGAACTAACAACGCGGTCGTTGTAACAACCGCGTTGTAACGCCATGCGTTGTTTCGCATGCGTTGTTAACGCTGTTTACCCTCCTGCCCTGCTCTGTAAGCAGAGCAACCCCGCCCACCCGCCCGCCAGCAAAAAAACCCATAAAATGGTAATAACTAAAAGTTATTACCATTTTATGTTTTTGCTTCTTGCACTGCGAGAAAGCAGGGGGGCGATGCTCCTCCGCCATAGCGGAGGAGCCACCACTGAGGTGAGAATGGGAATGGGAGAAGAAGAGGAGAGATCAAAGAGAAAGAGTGTAAGAGCCAACTTGGAGAGTAGAGGTGGGCGAGCCAACAAATTAACGGGAAGAGCCAAGCCAGAGCCGAGCCAATGGGCTGTCTTGGGTCTTAGAGCCCATGCACGAGCCAGGCCCTGGAAATATTTGCCATGTAAATCATACAACAAACTACGTAAAATATGATAACATCTCTTCAAAATTCAAAAAAAGGTATTTCTTTAACGTGGGGCATTTGGAAGTACTTATTAAAAGTGATAGTTTTGAACTGCTGGTTTTCTGAGCTCACATATTTGAAAGTGCTTTCATATGCGATAATGAAGAAAACAGAGTTTCAGTGAAATAAAATATTTTCCTAAGATCACACATTTTAAGTGGGGAAGCAACGATTTATCCAGGTTTTCAGGTTTCTCTTTGTACAAATCAGCAAGTAAATTAGTTTATATTTGTCTTTCCTTATGTTAGGGTTTTATTTTTACCTCTTAGTGCATTTTCTGCAGTTTTTAAATATAGCATTAACTCTACCCAAAGGTCCAGCTGTACATGAGCACCAGTTACATCACATAAGGTCACATGCATTATTTATAGGCATGAGGAGATTAAGTGATTTGTCCAGAATCACAGGATGTTGAGCCGACACTGAGACTAGTTACCCAGTTCCACTGTGCCAGCTCTGACTGTAACGCCACAGCCTGGCTAGAGGGAGGGAGGAATGCAGAAGCCTCATTAAAACTGAAGTTTCTAATAGCGGACAGGGCATATCGTATTTTGTGTGTTCCCAGGAATACATGGAAATCAAAACAGACCCCCATACAGGACAGAATCCAGCAAGTCCCTCCGTGGTGATCCGGGAAGCCTGCAGCACAGTGGCCAGACATTCACAGCTCTCAATATACATTGCTGGCCATGACATAACTACCAGGTGAGTATACGGAAATGCTACTTCCAGGTGAGGTGATCCGGAAATGTTACATACTTATCTAGCCCATAAATTTATGACAAGAAGAACGAGAGAAGCTCTCTGCACCGACACATAGATGGTCAATAAAAAACCCTGTAAGGAATCCTACTCCTTCACCATCCCTGGAGCAAGCAACCTGGGCTCATCAGACTGTCACTAGAGGTGGGAAGACATCATATAGCCTCTTTACTGGTGCATGCGCAGACCTTGTCGGGATTCACTTTATGTAGCGACCCATACCATAAGAAGACACCTGGCACTGCTAGGTGCAGTCCCGGACTGCCAGCACAAGCCTGGTCAGTCTACTTTATTTCCTCTGGTGAATGCACCAGAGTGCCTGCATGCATGTGTATGTCAACTCCATGTGCCGGGCAATACTTTACATCCCTTCCAGACAAAAATCTTATGTTCCCTGGAACATGTCTCTATCTTTTGGTCATAGGGCTGCCATCATGCACCTAACACAGAAAGTCCCTCAGCCTTACTGGGGGTTTTTCTGGAGAGCATATTGACCGGACCCTTAGGCCTCCTGTGGTGGTGCTTGGTGGTTTTGGCACTCGGCTCCCTGACAGTCTGGGAGCCCTGCTGGAGGCAGGCCATCAGAGTTTGGATCATTCTCTCTTTGTCCATCTAGCAGACCGGCGAGCTCACTGAGGCCTCTTCCTCCTCATCCTGCCCTAGTGCCATCTCATCTTCATCCGGCCCAAAATTCTTAGGATATCCTTCCCTGGTGTCTGTGGAGGGTATTTTCTTGAGTAGTGCTCCATTCCCATTAGGCTGTGATCATTGTCCCTTTTCGAGCCTCCATGATCCATGGGCTGCTCTCGAAAGGGATGTGGAACTTAATCTCTGGTGTCCTATCCTGTACCAGGACTCGATCACCCACTTGGAGGTTGAACGGTCAAGATCGGTGACAATGGCTGACATGGGCATTGTTACTCTACCTCCCTCGCTGTGTTCCAAGTGCATCAAGTGATGGTTGTGTCCATGAGGGATCATGAGGCAAGGTCGCGGACAGGCCACTGGAACATCAGGAATGCAGAGGACCTCTGCATCATGCTATGTGGTGTCATTCTGTAAACTCATAGGAACTGGTGGATTGCTGTCTTCAGATGGTGCTCCTGTTCAATGCTGATGCTGGTAGTTTTTGTAAGCATGCACTTGAGTCGCTCAACCTCCTATTTGCCCTGGGACCAGTGAGGCATGAGCCAAATGTGTTGGATGCCAAGGTCAGCCATAAAATGACCAAAGTTTGTTTCCTGGAAAAGGAGGACCATTGTCTGTCCTCAGGTGCATTGGCAGGCCGAACAAAGAGAACATCTTTTTCAGTTGGAGCTGGACATGTTTGAGTGCCATGAAGTGTCAGATCGCAGCCACATGGTTTTTGGACAGGTTGACGACCAGAACCAACCTTTGCCTGCCATCTGGGAGTGCACAGAAATCAGGGCTGCCACGGCTCTGGTACTGGGTTATCCATGATATTGGTTGCTGAGGCTTCCAGGCTGCATGTTGCATGGCAGGGCAGGCAATTTAACCACCAAGGTGTCCATTCTCTGGTCCATTTCCATGTACCACAGTTTCACCCACAGTTGGACTTTGGTCTTTACAATGTCTTGGTGCTCCTGATGGAGCAAGGTTTCATAAATGAAATTTGCTTGTATTCAATCCTCATCACAGTATTAATCTATTAAAACTTGTATTGTTAATACTAACCTTTGCATACACTACACGAAAGGGAAGGATGCTTGCCTATGTGTTTTACTAATGAATAACGCTTGTCTGTAATCTAAAATGGCCGCTAAAGCGTGGGAAGCTATCTGCGCATGTCTCAACCATAGCACGTGTTGTGACGTCTCTCTTTGCTTGGTGGGAAATTTCTGCTTCTGCGCAGTGTGTAGTAAAATGGCTGCTTGATGTTTTCACATGCTTCAGCTTGCTCTCATGTCATTACTAAATTGTCGTTTCCTAATGCTACTAACGCGGGATAGAATTTATAATTAAATGGGAATAGAGTAGGAAAAGTGGGCATACAGTGAAACATTTTATTTTGTGATTTTAATATTTGCTTCTTGCACTTTTACTAGTTCGTAAACTTGGGCCTGGGTTGGTGACCTGAAACTCGAGAGGCAAATGGTTCTGCGCATGTGTCCTGTGTGCCTGCCAAATGAAGTCAATCTGGACGTCGTCCAAGGCCGCGACCCGATGGCCGAAGATGCTGTACTCTTGCCTTTCCTGTTTTATATTGATACATTGTCTATGAAAATTGGTGTACATTTGTCATGAGACGGGTGGGAAATAAAGCGAATGTATTAATTTGAAGGGGTGGGAATTTAAAAACAATAGGCTTTACAATTTAGGCCAAATCGATATGGTGCGAGAATCCACCCCCTGTCCCTGTCCAATCAGAAGTAGTGGTCCCATATTTTAGCAACATTAAGGGGAGGTACATGGGGGTAGAAGGGTATAATAGAATATAGCATTAGTTAATTAGTGAGAAGAGGCGAAGAACAGGCATTCGAGAAGGAGATGCTGCAGAGAGCAGGCATTCACGAAGAACAGGCGTCCATGCTGCCAGAGCGCTCTTAGCTCCAGACTGCCAAGCTGATCGGTTGCAGACTGAATCCCTGTCCTTAAGAGATCCTGAGGAGGGGGCGGCGGAGTCCATTAGAAGGAAGGCAGGGGAGAATCGAGGAGAAGCCGAGTATCAGAGAGGGGAACGACGCAGGCGTTGTTGTAGAGAGGTCACCGGTCCTGTCCTGATCCTGGAGGAGGTCTTTGCTCTTCATCCTTCCTGGGTCTTATTCTTTCAACTCCTTGGCTAAGGGGTTTTGGTTCTCACACTTAGGTAAATATAATGCAACCTTTAGTTGCGCTGCTGTCTCTATCTTCTCCTTTTCTTTAAACACCGTCATTGATTAGCAATAATCATTTCTATGCTTAATCATGGGTATTGCGATTAAGTACCATGTGGCTCTGTATTTTACTCTGCTAAATCTTTAGATAAACATTTTAAAACTTCCTGACTCAGTGGTTATTTCAGAATTATGTACTATAATGAATGTCACTCATTTTAAACTTTCCAATTAGCAAAGGATTCATTGGTAAGTCATTACTCTTCAATCAGAAGGTAATTGGTAGCAGGGATTTTGATCGAGAGTAACAACTGATAAAACCCAGCGTAAGTATTAGCGTAGCATGAATGCATGGGCCCAAGTGAGTATCTGGTGTATGAATGCTGTTTGCTAATATCGCGCTGGATCAGTTTTCTGGTAATCAGAGGATGGTTACTCTTTGTTAATTGGGTAATGAGAATTTTATTTTTATGAACTAACATCCGTGTATTCAAAGTTTTGTTTTATGTTGTCCAGAATACCCCGGGGTAAAAGGAATAGCGGATGGTAAGTGGAAGCCATACTGCAGTGAGGTTATCTGCCAGGCAGAATTAGTACTGAAAAGTTAAGCAGGACTTTCAGTACTCGTTAGGGACTCTAGGCGTGTGAGTAATAGCAAAAGAGTATGCTGGTGAAAATTTTATGTTATATCACCTAGAAAGGGTAACAATGGAGAAGTAACAGGTACTTCTGGAGCTTGTGTGAAGAGTAGACGGAAGTGTTTTACTCGTAGTGTATGTTTAGTAAACGGAAAGGTTTTACTAAAGTGTGGAAGAAACTATCTTTTTCGAATTTAGAAGAAACTGGCACGATAGCGAATGTTTTATGTTGTTACTGAAATTAAAAATTGTAGAGAAAATAAGTTTGCGTAAATTTTTGTAAAGGGAGGGTCAGTTGCCGGAGAGGGAGCTGACGTCACAAAACGCTGCGCTGGGATTGATTGAATCAGCGGGTGTGGAAAGACCCTTGTAAAGGAGTGGTCAGTAGTCAGGAGTAGTACTGACGTCACAGGCGCCGCGCTGGGATTGGTTAAACCAGCAAGGACAGGAAAGAGCAGATTGTAAAGGAGGGGTTGACAGACAAACGTCACCAAAAGGCCGCGCAAGGATTGGCTCGGAAATAAAAGATAGCAGACATTTGATTGGTCAAAATTATAGAAGCGAAATTCTTAGTGGATAAGGATTGCATGTTAAAACGCGATCCGACTTTAACAGGAATTCATCAGGATAGGAGATATTTAGGCTTTGCAGAATATAATTTTATACATCGGTACTTACCCAAGATGTACGGAGAAAGGAGAAAAATGTCATTTTTACAAAAGATCAAGAATTATTTTAAAAAGGACAAACCAATCAAAACTAGAGAAGGAATTATTATTCCACCAGCTAAAACGCCCGCTTCATTCATGATGATGGAGATAGGTTATCATACTTGTGTATGGATGGAGAATTGGATAGAATATACCAAAAATGATGGAATACTAGCATTTCCCGAGAATGGCACGTTCAATGGGCGAATCCTACAAAACTTGAGATTGAGGATGAATGACTTAGAACCCAGACCTAGATTAACTCAGTACGAAGCTCTAGAGGAATGGGAAACTGAGGCATTTGAGCGGGATCGATCTAGAAGTAATAGGGGTTATCCAGGATTTTTCCCCAGATACCTACATGAGTCTAGGAACGGTCAGATGAAACAATGGAGAAGGGCAATGATTACAGAAGGATTATATCCATTGTTCTCAGCAGAGGAGAAATTAGGAAGTAAGTGCACAGAAAAGACAAAACATTTAATGAGAAATGAGGAGTCTGAAGACGAATTTATGGAGGAAATGTTAAGAAACCCCCACCATATCAGGAAGGGACAAGTGGATGCACCCCAAGTGCACCACCGAAAACTCCATTAGTGCCACAGGTAATGCATGAATTCACCACGAGTAGAATACTTCATGACAAAGAAAAAGAAGCCCTAGAAAAGACCAGAGCAGAATTAATACAGAAAATAACCCAGATAAAAGTACATCCTGATTTGTTGACCATACCTGTAACAATTGGTCCAGTAGTTCCATTACATGGTACTCAGGGAAGCTGTCCTCCACCGATACTTACACCTACTCCTGTAAATAATCCCAAACCTGAAGCTCCAGTTATAATTGAGGATCAATTTAGTGACGGTGAATCCACAATATCACTCATGGACTTGCCTATTCGAAGCACTGTAAATAGTACTCCCAGTAAAGATGTACCTGGATGTTCAAAAGATGTAAGTTTAGTAACTTAATCGGGAGCAAAAAGTGCTACCATAGTAACACCTGAAGATCTAGAAAGATGGGTGCAAGGGTCAGTTAAACAGTGCACACCTCCGAAAATAATGAACATTCTTAAATTGAAAGTCGAATTAGAAGAAATAATAGCAGGAAATGTAGGACTAGAACGCTTAAATTCCTATGATGAAGAAGAATTATTGTTCCTGTGCAGGAGTATCACCAGAAATGTAAGGATATTCCATGAAAAATTATCCAATTTAGCACTACAGATGGGAATAGAAATAGGGAGATCAAAAGTACTACAGAAACCCTATAGAGCAGAATTTTCAGACAAAGATTTAGAAAATATGAATGCCTCTGGAAGAAGATTACAAATAAGAGAATTAATGTTAGTTTTGCAAAAATGGGGAGACCTAGATAAATGGAAAACTAGGTGGGCCAAGAAAAAGGAAGAAGCACGAACAAGTAGAACAGCATCTGAATATGTGATGAAGGAAACAGGGAAAGCAGACCAAATGTATCCAATGCGAGAAGTTGCGGGAGGAGGATATGTACATGTCCCATGGAGCAGACAGGATATTTTGTCATTTACGAATGATTTTCCAAAGTTGAGAGAAAAACCAATTGAATGGTACAAGCAGGTTGACAGGTTTGTGAAGGTGTCAAAGGTATTGTTGAAGGATTTGGATGGGTTGTTTGATATAGTGGTACCTGCCGATTTATGGACAGATTGCAAAATCACAGTGGATTGGCCAAGTGATGAATATCCTAGAGATCCGAAGACAGGTGCCCCGTCAAATGATGTAATGAAAAAGTATCAGCAGGTGATAACTTACCTGCAAGGGAAAATACCCCCGAAAGAAACAGATTGGGTAAAAATAGATCGAACTACCCAAGAAGCTAATGAATCAGTACATTCCTACTATGAGCGTCTATTGCAGGTATTTAAACAGTATAGTGGATCTGAGGACGTTGGAGACAAGAACATGAGTCAGTTTGTGTATCAATTTGTTTACGGTTTGAAGCCAGAAATTTGTCAGATGATTAAACAACACCTGCTGTGTTGGCAGGGAAAGCCCATTGATGAGATTTTGAAGTATGCAAAATATTGTGGAGACGATATTGAGGATAGACACAAGAAGTTACAGGAGAAGGTAATGTGGGCACAGGTGAAAATGGCTGAGAAACAGGGAATCAATTTGGAAAATCCGAGTGAAAATCAAGGAAAAGATTCTGGAACGAATGCTGATACTGGGAATGGTGGAACATTTAGAGGACGAATGAGTAGAGAAGAAGCTAAAAAGAAATTTCCTTGTCATGGATGCGGAAAATTGGGGCATTGGAAGGGTGAATGTAAAAAGATTCGGAATAATAATGGCCCAAATCAAAATTTAAATCCACAGACGCAGAATGACTCACAGCAGGGTGTAAATCCTCAGAGTCAGTTGCCACCTGCACCTATTCAGGGTAATGTAAGCAGAGCAAAGCATGGTACAGACATCGGATATCAAGGAGGAAGTGGTAAGAATGATTATATGACATCACAATTTCTTTTGCAGGACGATTTCTGTCAATTCAGTCCATGACGGTGCCTAGGAGAGGGGAAGAAGGAGTGCATACTTGGCGCATCCTTACAGGTAGATCAGTCAGGTCCATATGTTGAAGGGAATGTGAAAGGTAATAATATTACTTTCCTTTTGGACACTGGTGCCACCCGGTCTACTGTGAGAACAGCAGACATTCCAGACCTTCCTCTCTCTGGTGAAAATATCCAAGTAGTGGGGGTAGCTAATCAGCGGATTAGAACACCTCTTACCGAACCCATGGAAGTTAAAATCGGAAATTTCAGAGAAATGCATCAATTTGTAGTGTGTGATTCTAGTCCAGTAAACTTATTAGGTAGGGATTTGTTGTGCAAGATGAATTGTACAATTTTCTGCACACCGGATGCTGTGGCAGTTCAAACACCAGATGAAGACCATGTATATAAAATTATTATTGCAAAACAAGGTACAGAAGTGGATGAAATGTTTTCGTTAATAACAAAAGATGAGTTGCCAGAAGAATTAAAAGATACAGTAAACCCCATAGTATGGGATTTCACCGGAAAGGAAGTAGGACTTATGGCTAAAATAGATCCAGTTAAAATTACTGTAAAAGAAGGTGCAATTTTCCCAAATACCAGACAGTACAAAATGAGTGCAGAAGTAAAAGCAGGAGTCATTGAAGAAATAAATCGAATGGTAGAACAAAATATCCTAAAAGAAGTAATGAGTAGCCCATGTAATTCACCTATAATGGGGTTAAAGAAACCTAGTGGAAAATATAGGATTGTTCAGGACCTGAGGAAAATAAATAAGATTGTGGAACCATGTTGTCCCATAGTGCCAAATCCTGCAGTAATTCTATACCAGATCCCTTGGAGTGCAGGATGGTTCACAGTAATTGATTTGTGTCAAGCGTTCTTTTCAATACCATTACATCCAGACAGCCAGTATCTTTTCTCATTTAAATTTGAGAACAAGGTCTATGTGTGGAATCGTGTTCCTCAGGGGTACACAGAAAGTCCTTCTATTTTCAACCAGATACTGAAAAAGTGCCTTGAAAAACTAGTGATGCCAGGAAGCTCAGTCTTAGTCCAATATATCGACGACTTATTGGTGGCATCGAATACCAGAGAGGACTGTGTTGTTGATTCCATAGCATTGTTAAATCTTTTGGCAGAAGAAGGACATAAAGTCTCACCTGAAAAATTGCAATTCTGTACAACAGCTGTTAAGTATCTGGGACACCAAATTGAGAGAGGAAAAAGAAGAGTAACAGCTGAAAGAGTAGCTTTAATAAAGAAAATGCAAATGCCTGTAACCCAAAGACAAGTGAGAATGTTCCTAGGAATAGTAGGTTACTGTAGACAATGGATACCAGGATTTTCCATGTTAGCTAAGCCCTTAATTAACATGACAAAAAAGAAAGCAAAGGACCCTGTTGAGTGGGAGGATGAAAGCGTAGAAGCCTTTGTAAAATTGAGAAATGCCCTATGTTCAGCACCTGCCTTAGGCATGTCTGATTATAAAAGAGGATTTGCATTGTTCTGTCATGAGAGAGAAAATTGTGTACTTTCTGTCTTAACTCAGAGACATGGATTAGAAAGACGTCCTATAGCATATTTTTCTGTTACATTGGACCCAGTAGCAGCCGCGTTGCCAGGATGTTTGAAAGCAGTGGCGGCTACTTGTTTGAGCATTGAACAAAGTGAGTCAATTGTGATGGGACACCCTGTAAAAGTGTATGTTCCACATGCAGTTGTCATTCTGTTGACAAGAACCCGAACTCAGCATCTTACTCCTAGTCGGCTGACTAAATACGAAAGAATCATAATGGGTGCTGAAAATGTGACCATGGTAAGGTGTACTATAATAAATCCAGCAACCTTACTACCAGACCCATATCATGAGAGAATTAAAGATGATGAAGACGATGAACATGAATGTATACAAATTACAGAATTATGCACAAAACCACGTCCAGATATAGAGGAACAGCCTCTTAAAAAGCCAGACAGGGAGCTATTTGTTGATGGTTCATGTCAAAGACATGAAGACGGTAAACTAACTGCTGCCTATGCGGTATGTGAATTAACTGGAATAGTTGAAGCATCTTATTTACCAGGAGTCAAATCTGCACAAGTAGCTGAATTGATTGCGTTGATAAAAGCATGCAAAATTGGGAGGAATCAGAGAGTAACCATATTTACAGATAGCCAATATGGTTACGGGGTTGTGCATGATTTTGGCCAACTATGGATGCAGAGGGATTTCATGACTTCTTCAGGATCCCCCATTAAAAATGGACAATTTGTAAGGGAATTGCTAGAAGCAATACAATCACCAAAAGAATTGGCTGTGGTGAAATGTGCCGCACACCAGTCAGGAGATGACTGGGTGGTAGTCGGCAACAGATATGCAGATCTGGTGGCTCAACATTGTGCCAAAACCAGAATGTCAGTCAATAAGAGGGTGGAAAGAATGGGAATCAGCTGCCAACTTATGCTGTATATGCCACCTGAAACTTGGAATGACGTCAAGAAATTGCAAGATGAAGTTGATGAAAGTGAGAAGAATTTGTGGATCAAAGTGGGTTGTTCCCAAAGAGGAGATGATGAAGTGTGGATCAGTGCTGATGGCAGACCAGTCATGCCAGACTGTTTACTCTCACAAATGGCTAGGATGTATCATGGAGACACACACATAGGGAGAGATGCAATGATTAGGCTGTTCAGACAAAATTGGTATAATCCTAAATTCAGGGCTGTTGCAGAGAGTCTTTGCCAGAGATGTCTAACTTGCCAGATGCATAATCCGGGAAGGAAGACAGTAATTGGATTTGGGAAAATTGGAAAGGCAGAGGGTCCATTTATGAGACTTCAGTTTGATTTCATACAGTTACCACCATGTAGAGGGCTGAAATATGTACTAGTCATAGTGTGCCTGTTTTCAAAATGGGTGGAGGCTTACCCTACTAGGAGAAATGACAGCATTACAGTTGCAAAACTGTTGCTACGAGAGCTCATTCCTAGGTTTGGTTTTCCAGTAACTTTGGAATCAGATAGAGGAAAACATTTTAATAGTGAAGTGATTCAAATAATCTGTGAAGCATTTCAAATCAAACAGAAACTGCACTGTGCTTATCGTCCAGAAGCTTCTGGAGTGGTTGAACAATTGAATGGCACTATAAAGTCAAGACTGGGAAAAATGTGTGCATCAACATCATTAGAGTGGCCAGATGCATTGCCACTCGTTTTAATGGGACTCAGAAGTATACCTGACAGAACCACAGGATTGAGCCCACATGAAATAATGATGGGAAGAGCAATGAGACAAACACATGTTCCCACAAACAAACTGGTGAATATATCTGATGATATGGTTCTGGACTATTGCAAAGGATTGGCTGACCTAGTGCGTTCTGTCTCTCATCAGGTTGGAGAAGACGCAGTTTCCAGGCAGCCCGAGCAAGAACATGATCTGAATCCTGGTGACTGGGTGGTAGTGAAGAATCACACCAGAGAAACGTGTCTATCACCTAGATGGGGCAGACCGTGTCAAGTCATACTGACAACGAATACAGCAGTGAAGTGTGCCGGATTTCCTAATTGGATTCATGTAAGTCACACCAAGAGAGTACCAGATCCTGAGGAAGAGAATCCTCAGACAACGCCAATCACTGAAGAAGCTGAAGGTTGCCCAGCTGAAGGATCTCAGGTTCGAGATTCCGGAGAAGCTGAAGAAGAACAACCGAGCACAAGTCAGGATTGGATACCGGTGGTAGAAGTTCCTGAAATATACCACAGAACAAGAAGTCAAGCGAAATTGGAAGAAATTGAAGAAGATCAGATAGGTGAAGAAGAAGCAGTTCAGGAACAAGAAGAAAAGACATTAAGAAATTCTGAACAAGGTCAGATAGGGAAAGGAAACTGGACTCAAAACAGTGAAGACCTAATAGACTTTGAACAGGGACAGACAGGTCTAGAAGAATCCGGTCAGGCTGCAGAAGTTCACAGTGCAATAAGCCCTGATCAGAACAAGTTAGATCAAGAAGAATACAAAGAAGAAGAAAATTTCGAAAGACATGAACTTGAAGAATTAAATCAAAAACAAAGTCAAAAATTGGAAACTCACAGCGGAGCTGTTACAGAAAAACCAATTAGACCTGAAAAGGAGCAAACAAGAAACACAGTAATTGAAGAACACGAAACAGTGCTAAGCAGTGAAATTAAAAAGATTTCTGAAAACAAAGATAAAGAGACAGTGCAAACAAAGAAAACAAGAAAAGGAGATCATTGGCCGAGTGTCATTATAAGAGTAAAATACCACATAACAACCAGAAGTGAAGATCCAGATCAAGTGAATGAAGTAACAAGTCAAACTGAACAAGAAAATAAAACTGAGAAAAGAAGAAGTAAAAGACTGAAACTTGTGAATAACAAATTCTAGGGTCCTGACTGGACTTATATCATTCTTGAAGATTTTGAAAGCTCAGAGTCAAGTGACAGTGGTGGCGAAGGAACAAGTGCAGAATTGACGTACGAAAAAGAAACAAGACCACCCTGACTAAGCAAAAGAATAAGCTAAAGAAAAGAAGAAAAGATAAGAAGAGCAATCTTCCTTGTCGAAAAATGCCTGACGATAGAGTTGCTGGGAGACCAAAACAGAAATGTTGTAGAAGATGCTGTGCATTATGCATATGTAGTCTAGTGATGGTGCTTATAGTATGGTTAGTCCTGATTGTAGCAATTCCTTACCTTATGATAAAAGATAAAAAGATTAATAATGAAACTAAAGGGAGGACGGCAAACATGAAGGGCAATAGAGTAGAACTAATGGCAGAAGATGAACAAGAAATTCATCGTGAAATAGCTGATAACGACACTAGTTTAAACGTTTTCACAAAGTTATTGTTTCAATATGTAGACACAATGGAAGTTAGTAATTGTTATGTCTGTATGAAGTTACCTGAATCAGTAGCAGAAGGATTAACATACCATCACTTACCACTGACATATGGCATATCATGTAGTGTTTTGTCTAGTTTATTTTATAGAACAGGGAGACTTCAGTATTATTATTCAAACTTAGATGTGATATTTTCTGAGGTTCCGAATCGTAAGAGTATGAACCCAGTGCTTAGTAGTCAAGACGCACAGTTTATTGGAGACTTTTTCTTAACAATGAAAGCAATAGACATAACACATGCACATAGACACAATCTAACATGTTCTTTACTTGAAGAAGAAAAGATATTTTTGAATTTAGTAGAAGATAGAAGACAAGATTTTCAAAGGAAAGCTTCTGAGCATAAGGCTCATTTGCCACCTTGGGCGGAGAAAGAAGGGAGTTACACACCTGGCAAGGCTCAAGCTGCTATGGCTCTGGATTTCGTAAAGACAGGGAAAATTTGTCTTCATAGGTTAAAGACGGATTATAACAATGTTTTCATCGGTACCAGTGAATGTGAACACAATTTTTTAATTCTTGGAGGTTGGGGACTCAAAGGAGGAACAGATTCAGTTTTTCCTGGAATCTATTATGTGTGTGGGAATAAGGCTTACTTTAGGCTTCCTGCACGGTGGTATGGAAGTTGTTATTTTGGAATAGTATTTCCAAAGATATATCACGTAAAAAGAAACACTGGGAGCAATGAAAACAATAGCGAATTAATACATAGTAAAAGAGCTAGTTTTTCAGAAATTGTAGGCGATATATTTGGTGCATTGATACCTTCAGTGGGAATAATTCTGAACTCAAGGAAAATATGTAAATTGTCTACAGTGGTTGATCGTTTATCAACGGATACTGCTGGAGGTTTTCTAATGATTAATGCGGAAATGGTTGCGATTAGATCTATGGTGATGCAAAATCGACTTGCTCTTGATATAATATTGGCAAAAGAGGGCGGAGTCTGTAAATTATTGAAGACGAAACATTGTTGCACTTATATTCCTGATAAGAGTGCAGAAATTGGAACATATATACAGAATATAACTAAACTTGAGAAAGAACTTAAACCACTGGAAGTTGATAGTGTATGGGAAAGATTGACAAATAGTATCTCGTCAATTGGTACCTGGTTTGCTAATATAGGAAAAGGACTTATAGGTCAAATATTAGTACCCTTAGCAGGGATAGCAATAATAATATTGACAATAACAATATGGTGCAAATGCTGTAAAAAGAATGGAACATATAAGGAGACAGGAAGAGGAAAGAAACGAAAGGTAGATGAAATCGAACTTGAAGAGTGGAGAAGTGAATTATACAAGAAATTGAAAGGGGATGGCAAAAATGGAAAGTGTAAGAATGAGAATAAAGTAATTTGCTAGAAGTTGGCATCTGATTGTGGGTAGTATTTTGATGGCTCAGAAACGCCATCAGATAGGGGATTGATGGAGCAAGGTTTCATAAATGAAACTTGCTTGTATTCAATCCTCATCACAGTATTAATCTATTAAAACTTGTATTGTTAATACTAACCTTTGCATACACTACACAAAAGGGAAGGATGCTTGCCTATGTGTTTTACTAATGAATAACGCTTGTCTGTAATCTAAAATAGCCGCTAAAGCGTGAGAAACTATCTGCGCATGTCTCAACCATAGCACGTGTTGTGACGTCTCTCTTTGCTTGGTGGGAAATTTCTGCTTCTGCGCAGTGTGTAGTAAAATGGCTGCTTGATGTTTTCACATGCTTCAGCTTGCTCTCATGTCATTACTAAATTGTCGTTTCCTAATGCTACTAACGCGGGATAGAATTTATAATTAAATGGGAATAGAGTAGGAAAAGTGGGCATACAGTGAAACATTTTATTTTGTGATTTTAATATTTGCTTCTTGCACTTTTACTAGTTCGTAAACTTGGGCCTGGGTTGGTGACCTGAAACTCGAGAGGCAAATGGTTCTGTGCATGTGTCCTGTGTGCCTGCCAAATTAAGTCAATCTGGACGTCGTCCAAGGCTGCGACCCGATGGCCGAAGATGCTGTACTCTTGCCTTTCCTGTTTTATATTGATACATTGTCTATGAAAATTGGTGTACATTTGTCATGAGACGGGTGGGAAATAAAGCGAATGTATTAATTTGAAGGGGTGGGAATTTAAAAACAATAGGCTTTACAATTTAGGCCAAATCGATATGGTGCGAGAATCCACCCCCTGTCCCTGTCCAATCAGAAGTAGTGGTCCCATATTTTAGCAACATTAAGGGGAGGTACATGGGCGTAGAAGGGTATAATAGAATATAGCATTAGTTAATTAGTGAGAAGAGGCGAAGAACAGGCGTTCGAGAAGGAGATGCTGCAAAGAGCAGGCGTTCACGAAGAACAGGCGTCCATGCTGCCAGAGCGCTCTTAGCTCCAGACTGCCAAGCTGATCGGTTGCAGACTGAATCCCTGTCCTGAAGAGGTCCTGAGGAGGGGCGGCGGAGTCCATTAGAAGGAAGGCACGGGAGAATCGAGGAGAAGCCGAGTATCAGAGAGGGAACGACGCAGGCGTTGTTGTAGAGAGGTCACCGGTCCTGTCCTGATCCTGGAGGAGGTCTTTGCTCTTCATCCTTCCTGGGTCTTATTCTTTCAACTCCTTGGCTAAGGGGTTTTGGTTCTCGCACTTAGGTAAATATAATGCAACCTTTAGTTGCGCTGCTGTCTCTATCTTCTCCTTTTCTTTAAACACCGTCATTGATTAGCAATAATCATTTCTATGCTTAATCTTGGGTATTGCGATTAAGTACCATGTGGCTCTGTATTTTACTCTGCTAAATCTTTAGATAAACATTTTAAAACTTCCTGACTCAGTGGTTATTTCAGGATTATGTACTATAATGAATGTCACTCATTTTAAACTTCCCAATTAGCAAAGGATTCATTGGTAAGTCATTACTCTTCAATCAGAAGGTAATTGGTAGCAGGGATTTTGATAGAGAGTAACAACTGATAAAACCCAGCGTAAGTATTAGCGTAGTATGAATGTATGGGCCCAAGTGAGTATCTGGTGTATGAATGCTGTTTGCTAATATCGCACTGGATCACTCCATGTGTGCAAGTTGGATGTCCCTGTCATGCAGCATTGTCAGTATGTCTAGCCCTGCACTCTTATCAGGATGCCACCCACGGTGGTGCTCATCTCATATCTCACCCTCCTTCTTGACTGGTCAGGTCTCTGTTGTGCGTCTGGAAGAGGAAATTCCTCATAGTGTGGTTCTGTGAGGCCTCCACGGCAAGTTGGATGCTGGGGTCAAGATGCGAGGCAGTGGTTATCTCTGCCCTCAAGATGGCCTTTGGGCAGATGACATTGTGAACCAAGTTGAAGTGCTGCTCTGCACCTTCACCACTGTCTTCTAAGTGCAGTTCCAGGTGGTGGGGAAGGTAACTGTTGGGGTTGCAGCACCCCTGCTGAGAGGCAGTATTTCTTGCATCTGTAGGATCCACTTCTCAATTCTGGGGGGTGCTAGTTGGACCATGCCAGAGAATAGTGGCACTAGCAGTTTGTAGTTATGATAATCTTGAAGTTCGGCCAAAACAGATATAGATGGTAGTGGTGGCATCCCCAACGGATTGCGAGGGCCTCACTCTCTATTTGTGATTACCTCGTTTCTGGGTTAGTCATGCCGCGTTTGGCGTTGAGGATCACAGTACCTCAAGGCAGTATCACTGAGGAGGGCTGACTTCACCTGGTTGAATATCTCGCCCTGTGCTATGCCTCAATTAAAAAATATGCCCTGTTTTGTGAGTTGGCACAGGGGTTTCATGAGCATTGCAAGGTGGGGATGTACTGCCCACAGTACTTGGCCACCCACAGGGAGCTTCTGACTTAGGCCATGTTGGATGGCACTCTGGTGTTCTTGATGTCAGTGGCTTCCGGTTGGTCAACGTTGACACCCTCGCTAGAAAAGATGGAGCTTCAGAACTCAACGCTGTCAGTCAGGAACACATGTTTCTGTTTGTGGAAGGTCAGGCCTAATTCAGGAAGATGTAGAGTGGATGTCAGCAGGGAATTGTGTTCCTGTGTGGTCTTGGCGTGTATGAGGATGTCATCACTGGGGTTCAGGAAAACCTATGAGCGTGAGCCCTAACACTGTCTCTTGAACCAACTTCTGGAAGACTTTAGATGATGACGAGATCCAGAAGCTATGGGGCTGGTACCGTCTCATTCCTAGGTGGGTAGAAAAGGTTGTAATGGACCGGCTGCTTTCATCCAAGGGTCTTTGGTGATATCCCGTGTTGTGGTCTAAGTTGCCCAACCATCAGACACTGCTCAGTTCTGCAATCGATCTTTGATTATTGTGTTTAGGTGCCGTTCTCTTCTTACCACAAGGTTGGCAGCCTCATATCGACACGAATCCTGATGGCTCCAAGTTGTTTCGGTTTCTGGATTACAACCATCGGTGAGACCCATAGAGTGGATCATTCCACTTTTTCTATTATGTCAAGTTATTCCAGATTTTGCAGTTCCTTCTCGACCCTGGTGTGGAGGTGGAAAGGTATGCTGGTGTCAGAGAGCCCTCAGTTGTTCAGAAGGGTCACCATGTAGCTATGCCTGGGCGGAGAAACTGACTCCACTCACAGAGTTTGCGGAATTCAGGAACTCGGAGTTCCTGATAAAATTCTGCATTCCCATGCAGTGGAGTTTTCCTACATCAGCATGGGGCGCATACATAATATGCTTCCTGGAGGCGGCCATGTCCAAATCAGGAGGGCCCTGTGCAATCATCGAGTCGACTTGCTTCAATCACTATGCTTCAATACTAATGGCTACCTGTTGTGACTGAGTTATGCCCCCGACGCATGCACAGAATGGATGTATCCGACCTCAGTCCACACTGGAATTTGATGATGTGTGCTGCTCGTTCGCTCTCATCTCGATGCGGCTTCCTTGCATTGGGCCGGTGTGTAGTGCACCACGCTGGTGCTACCAGTGCACGCCCTGACTTGGCTGGCACTGGGCAGCCAGCGCAGGACGGAGTTCCTGACCGACGGGACCTTCTTAAAAATAATTACGGCACAGGCAGTGATGACTCCACTTCGGAAACCTGCTCACCGCCGCCATGGGATTGGCTGTGTGTTCGTGGCCTGGGCTGCTGCCTGCCTTTTCCCCGAGGGTGCTAGAGCTGTAGAGTGCTACCACCAAGGAGGCAGGAGGAGGCTGGAGCAGGGGAGCTGCATGCGGTCGATGACAGCGATATTGCCCAGTCCTAGCAGCTCATGCAGTGTGCAGACTGCAGAGAGAGCTGCCTCCGCAAGAAAGGTGAGTGCGTGTTATGTGCCTCGAGACTCTCTCGACAATTACCTGCTAAGGGTACTGCTATAGCCTATGGTTTTGTCTGTTGGTGTGTGACAAGTTTGGTACTCCGCCCGCTTGCGGAACTCCACGGAATTTGGCAGAGTAGTTTGATCTTTTTGACAGATGTCCGGGATGGGCTCAGAACTGGTATAGGCATAAAGCCGGATCTTTTTGAGTTTCAGCTGTGGCCTGGTTTCCAGGCGCTTGAATTGCTTCTTGTACATGACATTCACAGCGGCTCTAGTGTCGATAAGCGCTGTCAAATTGCAGCCTTGTAGCCTTAACCAAGGAAGAGGAGAATAACTGGACCCTAATGGTTCACAGTTGGGAATCCATTTGATTGGATTATATTGCCCTCACACACCTTCTCAGGTGTCATGCTTCATCATCGGGCTGCTCCTCGTCGGGTCGGCAGGTGCAATACCCGACGGGCTCCCTATAGTAGGGGCACTTTCTCGGAGATCTTTTTCCAATTGCCGATGGGTGAGGTGGGAGTGAGGGTCTCGGTAGCAGAGGGTCCCGGTAGCAGAGGGTAGGTGTATAGACGACGTGCTAAAGGCATACAACACATGAGGAACCCCTTGTGTGTGAACCTACCGGGTACTGTGATACCTGGACATTCCTTGAATTTGTGGTAGTTCCAGTACTACCAGGTATCTGACTATTGAGTCATATGGTGATGTGAGTGTGTAACCACATCACATGTTTTAAGTTGTAGATAGCATTTCACCCCGGTCCTGACGAATCGCCCACAGAATATCCAAGAGGCGTGAAACATGTTGACCTACCATCTATAAGAGCACCACGCTCTGAGACATAATACTCAGCACAGCACCTTATAGTTTTTGTTTTTAGTTAGGGTAGGAGACTCCTTGATTAAAATTGTTGTCGGTAGTACTCCAAACCCTATTTTAGATTCACTTACTCACACCCAATCAAATGGATTCCCAACTGTGAACCATTAGGGTCCAGTTATTCTCCTCTTCCTTGGTTTTGGCTCACATCTTGTAGGAACAGCATAACTCTTTTGTTTAAACCGTGTCTCTGGGCCCTTATGCTGGACCTCCTTAAAAAGCCCACTGTCCCTTTCTTTTGATCAGCAGCCTTGTAGCCTTACCATGCAGATGGGCATTGTGGGGTGTTTAGCAGATGCCAAGGTGGCAAACGCGATAATGAACACCTCGTCATTGTCATGAATCTCAAGATAAGGTTAGTTCCTCCTTAGCCAAAGCAGGGGGTCCCTAAAGGTGGACCTTTGTGGCTAATAGCCCTGTTGTCGAAAGATCTGAAATTCAGATCATGATGCCCTTACACACCCGTTAGGGTGTCATGCTTCATCATAACAAACACAAGGAGATGATGGACGGAGCGCTGAAACTTTTCAGACACTCACCCCCAGTCACAGATCTGGGTTGAATCCATCATCGTTCTTTAGCTCACTTCGCCACCCCAGTTCAGACACAGCTATATGCAAATCAGTCTTGACCCTGTGCCTCATGGGAACAGTCCAGCCCGAACTGCCAAGCCATGTCCTCCCTGGACCGGAAACAAGCATCCTGGGACCGGTTTCGGGCTAACGATGGATTTAACCCAGATTTCTTGACTGGAGGAGAATGTTTGAATCATTCAGCATTCCGTCCATCATTTGCTGCAGTTACACATGCTTCATCATAGGGCGCTCCTCGTCAGGCCGGTGCTGCAATGCCTGACGGGCCTGGGGGCTCTTTTTCGGAGATCTTTTGATCTGAGGATGACGTAGAGATGAGTGCAAGTGAGGGGGCTACCTAACAGTGTAACTAGTGAAGGGTGAGTGTGGTGATTAAAATAGGCTCTGGTACCCAAAGAACAAGTTTTATAGGAAGTAGGTACCAGGTCTAACTAAAAGCAGTGGTGCTATCATATGGTCAACAAGTACCAGGATAGCTACTAATAGGGTGTGGTCAACATGTTTCGTGCCCTGTGGGCCCCGAAGTCTGAATTTCAGATCTTTCGACAACAGGACTATTAGCCACAAAGGTCCACCTTTGGGGACCCCTGCCTTGGCTAAGGAGGAACTAACCTTATCTTGAGATTCATGATACTGTCCCATGGAGGAGCTTGGGTTTAGGACCTCGTTAAAACATTTTGCTCTTCCTTCCCTCCTTTGATTTTTGTACCTCGTCATTGTCTTCATCTTCGTTGTTGTTGTAGAGCAGTCTGTCTTCAAGGGCGAACGTGTGATGGCCAGGGCTTCTTGGGTCAGTGGGAAATTTGAGTAGAGGGTGCGGATGAGACTGTTGCTCTCTTGCTAGTCCTCCCTGCAGCCCCACCTCGGCAAGCATTTGCGAAGTGGTTAGCCCTTCCACACATTGAGCACATCTTGCCTAGGGCTAGGCATGTGTCAAGACTGGGATGCCACAAAAGCAACAGGTGAAACAGTCTGGAGATGCTTGCTGGGCACGCTCCTGAACCACTTCTTCTGGGTTTGTGAGCATTTCACATGGTCTGTATCTTTTCCTACTTGAGAGCCGGCACATCATCTTGTTTGTCTTTTGCGAAAATCTTTGCCAGGGCTGTCTCTGTGCACTTGGCCTGCATATTTGAGAGTTACTGTGTGCGTATGCTATCATCAAAATTGCGTCAAGTGACATGCCTGGCTTTCCCAGATTGAGGCAGCTTAAGGCGGATGACCTGGAGTCTTGAATCAGCTGAGTTTGGAACTCCTTTGGTGGGGTTGTCTTCCCAGTATATCCTCGCCATCTCCCACAGCCATACGTAGAAGCCATTGATTGTCTCGCTATCATGTTGTTTGGCTTGGTGCAGCCTAAATCATTCAACTTTGAGCTGTGGGTTAAAGTGAGCTCTGAATGATGCCACCAACGCTTTGTAGTCGTCTTCTCCAATAGTGTGTGGTAGGTTCCCAAAGAGCTTGAACATTTTTTCGCCAGCATAGTGTAACAGTAGATGCCTCTTCATGCCTCCGTTGACCTCCTTCATTGCCCTGAAATTAATGATGAGCCTCGCAAGCCAGGTCTTCCAGCAGGGACGGACTAGCAAGCTCATTGAAGGGCAGAAGCAGGTTGCTGATGAAGCCACCAACCACATGAAAGGCTGCCCATTGTGTTAGGACATGACTGGCTGAAGGGGGGTCCCCTCTGGAAGATGTGCTGCGACTGTCCCTCAGAGCCTGAGTGCCCCCTACATCATGGGTGTCCACAGCAGTAGGTTGGGCCCTGGCTAGAGCTCTTATTTCAGTGTGAGCAGACTACTCTCTCACCTCCTTGCAAGGAGCAGGATAGAGTCTGAGGCCAAGGGCCAATCCCAGGTAGGTGGTGTGTGAAATTCTACCATGCTGGTGCGTGGTGCATGGTTGGGCCATGACCTTGAGTTTGACCAGTGACTCCTTAATGTGGCAACAGAAGTCAGCAGTGTCTGCAATGTGGGTCAGACTGAAGGGGAACTCTTTTATCACTGCACGGGTTAACCTGCAGGTCTGGCGAGCTCATTGTCGCATGAACTTCAGGGCAGCTCAGGCGTGAGCAGAGCCAGGTCACCTAGCAGGGAGATGATGGCTGCAGCTGGGAGAGAAGAATCTCTCTCTGACGTGGTGCGTGGAGGTGGGACACCCTCAAGGCTGTAAGTGGGCCAGGTCTCACCGGTGCTGAGCACCGGCGGTTTTTTAAAGGAGGCCTCGAAACGGGTCTCTGTTTTGTACCCTGGCACAGGCGGTCCGTTTTTTTCTGGACTGCAGTGACAGCAGGCACATCCATGTGTGCCTGCTCACACTGCTCACTTCTCAAAAGTGGAGAAGTTACGGCAAGACGTCATGCCAGGTGAGCGTTGTAGGGGAAGGGAAATCCTTCAAAGAGAGTCATTTTCTCTCTGGATTTCCCTTATCTTTTTGAAACTCAGGAGCAGCAGCATTGTTGTTGTGTCACCAGGGCTTTAAGTGGAAGCTTTTTCAATATTATATACAAGCCATAGTTGCTGCTTATTTATCTTATGCAGCTAACAACCATTGACAAAGCCAATAGTCCTGACTTGTAGGTATGATGTTACTTGTTGTATCATATATCTGGATGCAATGACAGAAACAGCAAAATACAAGTCGGGCGGCACACTATGCTAAGCACAGATTTTTAGCTTATGTGTTTTTAAGCCACGCCCTTAATTACGTTGGCCACGTCTCTTTGAGAGACCCCCCTAGTTTTTACATCCCACTTAAAGCCCTGGGCACCCTCATTGGTAGAGTAGTGGCACCAGCTTAGGCCATACTCCTTTGAGGTATCGGCGCACACCACATGGAAACACCACAAGCCAGTAGGTACAGTTCAGGACTGCTAGTATGAGCCCAGTCTGTCCCCTTTATTTCCTCTGGTGACTGAGCCCAGAGTCTGCCCTAAATTGGATTGACTGGGATAGCGCCCTGGGCGGAAAGAATATTTGGCCTTTGTTGTGGGGGCGGGGGTTATTGCAGTAGAGGGCAGGAAGGTTGAGGAAGATGGGAGGAGGGCAGGGGATTAATGGGGTGCTAACAATTACGCTGAGGTGCATTAAGGGGTGATTACAAAGTCTTTAACGGGACCCGATTGAGACCAAGCGGGATGGACGAGCTGCTGTTTGCATGACATTAAGTCAGGCAGCTCCCTGCTGCGCTCCTAAGAATATTGGTGCCACGGGCCTGGGCCAAGCTCGTCCATGTCCAAGGCCAGCCCTGACAGCACCCGTTCATCAGAGTGCCTGCGTGGGTGTGTTCGTCATTGCCATGTGTCTGGCGATACACTACAGGCCTCAGCTGCGAATGTCGCCATCCTCTTTTAACCTTATCCAGCCCAGGTGGCTGTCTCCTCACCCTACACGGTCCCCTACCCTAGATCGTGTCATTGGGTTTCTCTGCCTTTGACAGCCCACCTTAACTTTCATGGAGCAGGAATTATCTAGTTTTCCCGAGAAAACTATTGCTGTAAAAAGCGAGGACTATTTGTAGCTGATACGTCTCCCTCTGCTATTCCTCATACGATTAAATGAAGGCTAGCCCACGAAAATTTAATTAGGTAAAAATTCTAAGTGATCAACCCTCGATTAACCCCTTAATTCCTCATTGGCCCTCCTATCGAACTCCCCGGGTTTGCATTGCCTTGTGCTTCCCTGAAAGATCCCCAATGATGTCTGCGACTTTTTGCTGGAAGTCTTGACCAGATTCATATTTCCTTTCTCTTTCATTCTTGGCTCGCTGTTATTTATTTCTTTTTTAGGTCTCGCCTGAGCCAGCGCATGCGCTGGCCTGGCGAGACATTTAGTGTGTGGGCTTTAAAAATCCGACCACATGCTTTTGCTTGTGGCCTAAAGCTTGTGGTTTCACGCACGGTTAAGCGCATAGCCGCCATCTGGCTTTCCTATCCCTCATTAAGCGCATCGCTCAAGCGCATTGCTCGCGGGCACCCTTAAAGCGCGCGCGCAACAAATCAGCGCGCGATTGCGATCAGTTTCACTTTCATGGCCGCGTCACTTTCACGGCCGCGCGGCCAATGCTTGTTGCTTCCTTGTGCTCACCTTCTGTTTCCGTTCTTACCTCCCCACCCCTAGCTATTGTCAGTTTGCTGCACCATCCCTCCCGCCCTCCGTAGTCTGTGTGCTCCCCCTTTGCTGCCCATCCTCCGTTGTCTGTGTACTTATAGTTTGTTGGTGTGCTTTCACGTCTGTCATCGTTGTGCTTCCCAATGCTTGTTGCGTAGTCCGTGTGCTCCGCCTTTGCTGCCCATCCTCCGTTGTCTGTGTACTTATAGTTTGTTGGTGTGCTTTCACGTCTGTCGTCGTTGTGCGTCCCAATGCTTGTTGCTTCCTTGTGCTCACCTTCCGTTTCCGGTCTTGCCTCCCCACCCCTAGCTATTGTCAGTTTGCTGGACCATCCCTCCCGCCCTCCGTAGTCCGTGTGCTCCCCCTTTGCTGCCCATCCTCCGTTGTCTGTGTACTTATAGTTTGTTGGTGTGCTTTCACGTCTGTCATCGTTGTGCTTCCCCATGCTTGTTGCGTAGTCCGTGTGCTCCCCCTTTGCTGCTCATCCTCCGTTGTCTGTGTACTTATAGTTGTTTGTTGATGTGCTATCACGTCTGTAATCGTTGTGCTTCCCAATGCTTGTTGCTTCCTTGTGCTCACCTTCCGTTTCCGTTCTTGCTTCCCCACCCCTAGCTATTGTCAGTTTGCTGCACCATCCCTCCCGCCCTCCGTAGTCCGTGTGCTCCCCCTTTGCTGCCCATCCTCCGTTGTCTGTGTACTTATAGTTTGTTGGTGTGCTTTCACGTCTGTCATCGTTGTGCTTCCCAATGCTTGTTGCGTAGTCCGTGTGCTCCCCCTTTGCTGCCCATCCTCCGTTGTCTGTGTACTTATAGTTTGTTGGTGTGCTTTCACGTCTGTCATCGTTGTGCTTCCCATTGCTTGTTGCTTCCTTGTGCTCACCTTCCGTTTCCGGTCTTGCCTCCCCACCCCTAGCTATTGTCAGTTTGCTGCACTATCCCTCCCGCCCTCCGTAGTCCGTGTGCTCCCCTTTGCTGCCCATCCTCCGTTGTCTGTGTACTTATAGTTTGTTGGTGTGCTTTCACGTCTGTCATCGTTGTGCTTCCCAATGCTTGTTGCGTAGAACGTGTGCTCCCCCTTTGCTGCCCATCCTCCGTTGTCTGTGTACTTATAGTTTGTTGGTGTGCTTTCACGTCTGTCATCGTTGTGCTTCCCAATGCTTGTTGCTTCCTTGTGCTCACCTTCCGTTTCCGTTCTTGCCTCCCCACCCCTAGCTATTGTCAGTTTGCTGCACCATCCCTCCCGCCCTCCGTAGTCCGTGTGTTCCCCCTTTGCTGCCCATCCTCCGTTGTCTGTGTACTTATAGTTTGTTGGTGTGCTTTCACGTCTGTCATCGTTGTGCTTCCCAATGCTTGTTGCGTAGTCCGTGTGCTCCCCCTTTGCTGCCCATCCTCCATTGTCTGTGTACTTATAGTTTGTTGGTGTGCTTTCACGTCTGTCATCGTTGTGCTTCCCAATGCTTGTTGCTTCCTTGTGCTCACCTTCCGTTTCCGTTCTTGCCTCCCCACCCCTAGCTATTGTCAGTTTGCTGCACCATCCCTCCCGCCCTCCGTAGTCCGTGTGCTCCCCCTTTGCTGCCCATCCTCCGTTGTCTGTGTACTTATAGTTTGTTGGTGTGCTTTCACGTCTGTCATCGTTGTGCTTCCCATCGCCCGCCCTCTGTTTTTGTGTGCTTCCTTACTGTTGTCTCATGCTTGACCTTCTCTCCCCGACCCACATCCTTTCTCCTGCCCCCCTCTATGTTGCTCCGCTCACCACCCCAACTCACTTGCTTTTTGTAAGCGCATTAGCACCGTATCAAGAAAGCACACTAGTGTTATATCAAAAAAGTGAATTTGGTGCACTTTTGTATGTACTAATCCATCTCGGGTTGGTAGATAAGAAAAGCATGCTCGCCTCATTTTGTTGGCATGTGCATCCGTTTTGGCGTACGCCTACAAAAATGCTGTGTCTTAGCACATTTTTCTTTTTACATTATTTTCAGCCTTACTGCACAGCATGGCTAAAAATTATTTCCATAGCCTTTCGGTCTTAGGAGCACCGGAAATGGGGGGGTGGCGGCAGCACCACCAAGGTAACCCTGCTGGTGTTCTGAAGGCATAAAGAGGACTGTACATTTTGTTTTTATTCTGTTGCATTTGGTGTGAGTTTGAAGACAGAGGTAAAGTGTCATTCAATATATTATGACATACTGCTGTTTATTTAACAAGGAGATGGGTGTTTACGTTTCTTTCCTGGATGACAAATGGGGTGAATTTTATAATGTGAAATAAGTGACAGTCTTGCAGGAGTACAGCGAGTATTGATAGAAAAGCTGCAGAATGTCACATGTTTTCTAACACAATAAAATGTAATTACTTGTAATGACCTTTTCAACCATTCCAAAATATATTGTCAGCAAGAAAAGTTTCATTGAGACACATTGTTGTATTTGTAATTCTGAGGTAAGAGGGAATTTTAATAGGATCAAAACGAACCAAGACACTTCACTTGTGTGATGCAAAAATGATAAATACACACAGAAATAAGATTTCTGCGCATTATCGTTTGTATCTAGGCTTATCAGTAAAGGTGCATGACTGATGCTAATCTAATGGCCATTTCAGTTGAAAATATGCTCTGCAAAAAGCAGCACCCTAGCACACCATGTTTAGTCATATATTTGGGACAATGAGTTGCACAGTGCACCACTGGACACACACTACTTGTACACCATTCTTGTGCCGAAGGGCGTAGCTCATTTGCTACACTTTGCATAACACTTGGATTTTTACAGCCCCTACACTTCAATGCAGGGCTCTGAGAGTGCTTGTTGGACTGGAGCTGTCAGTTCTCATTCACAAAATTAAGTTGAATTGAGGTTTTCAACCCTCAAATGGGTTATTTGAAAAGTACAGAGATGTCTCCACAGAAAGTAATTCTAAGTCAAAAGACATTTAATTCAGTCAGTTGCAGTTTGAACACCATCAGGCTACCTTATTGGCAAATAAATGAATGAATAATTAAATAAAAACAATAAATACATCTCCATCAGCTTTACAGGTCTTGGGCAATAATTTTAGTTCAATCTAATAATTTAAGTTACAGGTCCTGCATGTATGATGACATTGGCATAGCCAATAGGTCTCGCCTTTGGGACCTTATAAGTGTTTAGCCATGCAACAGTTGATGTTGTTGCACTAAGGATATTGTGCTGCATAACTAAATACTTATAAGGTCCCAAAAGCGAGACCTATTGGCTATGCCAATGCTTGTTTCAATTAGTTGCTGGGCCAGTTGCCAGCATTTTGAACTTCTCCCGTTCACGCATTACACAGTCTTCTGATGTGTATTTGTACCGAGTTCCGAGTGTTCAACTGACAGAAAAAACAGAGGGTATATTTAGGGAGCGTGTCATTAAGCCTAAAAGGCTAATGACACGCTCCGCCACTTTAGCAACGCAGGGCTGCACCATATTCACAAGAATATGGTGCAGCTCTGCATTTCCCCCTGCGATGGCGATAACTTAATCTGCCTAGCGCCAATGCAGGCACCCTTGCACCATAGTGCAAGGGTGCCTGTGTTGAGGGGAAAGATTTTTATGTGCAGGAAGGATCCCTTCCTGCACATAAACAATCTTGAAATGCCGTTTTGTAACTTCTATGTGTGCTGCTTCATGCAGCACACATAGAAGTTGCTAAACGGCATTTTTTTTAAATGATTGTTTATGTGCAGGAAGGAGGACCTTCCTGCACATAAACAATCATAGGCAATTTGCTGTTTCTATGTGTGCTGCACAAGGCAGCACACATGGAAACAGCAAAAACGAGGAAAAATAAAGCATTTCTCCTCGTTTCACCTGTTTAAGACCAGGTTTTCCCTGGTCTTAATTTTGGCGCTGCCTCCTATTTACACTGCCCTTGTAAATAGGAGCCAGCGTCAAAATCAATGGGTGTTGCGGTGGAATGCCCACCACAACACCCATTGCCTGCCCCTTTCACGCTAAATACAGCGTGAAAGGGTTCCTTATTACAAGGCAGTGTTAAGCCACGTTAACGTGGCTCAACACTGCCTTGTAAATAAGGCGAAGTTTCTATCGCCACCACAAAGTCACTAAAAGTGACGTTGTGGTGGCGATAGGGGTTTGTAAATATGCCCCAGAGTAGGCTCTCTGACACGCACCACCCCGCCGTCTCCTCAGCCATTAACATCCATGACGCGCTTGTTTAGTATCCTAGTCGCCTCCAAAAGTCCACTTAGATACCAATGAAAGTCATTACTGATCTCATCACGTGGGTAGGGAGGGTGCATTATAGTGTTCCCTTTAGCCCCAGTAAAAGGGCACCCTTCAGGGAGCCCCTGGTCTTTTAGTGTTATGCCCAGTGCTTTGAATGCACCATTGCACCTTAGCATGCTTATAGCACAGGGCATATTCCAGAATATTGCAGACAGGGCACAGAACTGGAATGAACCAGTGAACCCTCTCTTAGACTCTAGTAACTGCAAATTCCGGGTCCTCATCAGTCTCAGGTTCAAACGTACAGCATGCCCATTAATGCCACTCCAGGATAGCTCGCAGCCAGCGAACAACAAGCATTGGTAAAGCTGATAGGTCTGGATTTAATGTGATGACGCATTCAAAACAGGTATGAACAAATTCTACTTGCATGCATTAGCTCATTAAAGCCATATTTATTGGCTTTGCCAATACAAGAGTGACAAAGCTCTTAAGTGCATAAAGCTCAATTATAATTTTCTGTTTGGTGGGCACATTTCCACTGTTCACTAGTGTTTTAAACCATTCTTTGCAGGTGGTACCATTTTGGGGCTGTTTGTGGTGAAAAAGGCACACACCTACCTGGAATGGTTTGCATATAGCCCACCCATGGCTAGTTCTGTGCAGATAAAGTGCAGCACAGGTGCAGTCATCCCTAATGGAAAAACTACGAATGTGTTTAAATTGGCAGGTGTGTAAGACCACAGCCAGCACACCTACTTATCCTGCAGACAAAATTACCATCTGTGGTGGTTCTCAGCACACTGGCAGCCAGGTCACCTTCAGACTGCAGGCTAAGAAATGCATAAAAGTAAAAAAAACAATACAACAGGCATTTTCCATTCATGCACCCAACATCGAGAAGAAGATTGCCATGTCCATCAGGACCACCCCAACCCTGCTCCAATTTAGGAAAGAGTTGAAGGCTCACCTTTTTAAAGAACACCACATTGCAATACGTTAACCACCCACAACTCAACTTCCTTTCCTATTACTCGCTGACTTTAAAGTTGCCTTTGACTGTGTGCTCTGCAGCCTTTTGCCTGATTTTGCGCTATAGAAATAAGATATATATACATTCATACACAACAGCCTTATCCAGGGCCCAAATTCACTGGGGGCCCTATACAACTATCCACAGTCTGCCTTTCAAAGATGCTGAGTTGGCTGCGCAGACTATTGACATATGCCTGTTGGTAACTGTTTTATTTGCGTTTATCTTAATAATATTGCACTTGTGCAATGGTAACTTTTGCTTCTGTTTGTTGTGTGTGTGTCTGTGTGTGTGAGCTTTCACTGTTGACTGTGCTCTCCTTACGTGTATACGCTTTCACTGCTGTTACATCTGATGTGCTGGTGCTGTGAGTGTTGGTTAGAAAGAAGCTTGCACTGCTGCTGTGTGTGCTGTTGTTGATGCTTTCTGTACTGTAGTGTGTATGTATTTCTGTGGATATCTTGCACATCAGTTCCCTGTACTGAACCTGTGATGTGTAAGAGAGTCAGGGCCGGCCTGGGAACACAAACCAGCCCTGGCAATTCAGCTGGACATTTCTTCAGAAAATGGGCTTCAGCATACTTAGACAATGCTACTAGACGGTGCTGTAGGCTCATAGGAGTTAGGTCCATGATGGCTACATCATCGACGTATAGTATGGAGCTAATGCAAATTGCACCAATTCTGGGAGGATCACCCCTCGCTTGATTTAAGGTACCTGGAAGATCAAAAGCACAGGCTGGAGGGGAGGGTGTGGCTAGTGTGAAGCACTGCTGAAAAACTGGCCCCCAGTAACAAAACCGGCCCCCACTCCAAAACTGGCACCCACCCTTCCAGCCCACAGGGTAAACGCCTGGTGCCCTCTACGGCAGTCCGGCCCTGGATAGAGTCCTGCATTGCTGCTGCCTGACTTGTCCGTTTGGGGGCATGTGCGCATAAAGGATGCTTGAGCTGCTTCTGCTGGTGCTAGTCCTTTTGGGTGTGCCGATGAAACATGCGCTGCTATTGTATGTGCATAAGGGTGCGTGAAAGAAGCGTGGATGTCTTCTGCCACATATGCTGTACCTCGACAGTGTGTGCGGATAGCTCGCATTGCAACTGCATTTGCTTTGTGTGAGGGACCCTTCTGCAGTTGCCGCTTGTGCTTTACTTTGTTATACTGGCTGTTTGGTAATGTGTCTGTGGGAACATCGCACTGCTACTTCCTTTGGTGTTTGTGAGTGAGGGAAGCTGGCAGCGCTGCTGTCGATTCTACACCTGTCCTTCTTTAAGTGGTTATATTACACTGCTGCTTCACATTCTGGGCCTGCTCATGCTTTTACTGCTTGAAAGAAGGGCCATACATTGAAGCCACTGAAAACTGCAGTCTGGTTCTGCGGTTAAAGTTTCCACCCTTGGCGTCAAGCCTGGGGCCTGCCCATTCAGTGGGAAGCATATGAGACAGGTGCAGTTTGACACAGGAAACTGGGTAGCTAGAAGCCTGACTGTGTATGATTATAAGAGCGACTTGAAGGTAAAAACCTTCTTCCCTCCCAAAACCCTCTGACTCAAAGAGTCACTTGCGTTACGGCACACTGCGAGCTGCCCTAGTTGCAGCAAATAGTGCTCTAAGGCAAAATAGAGAAAACAAACTTGTTACACCGCTTCGAAAAGGCAAACCTGATGTGCAAATGCTATACAAATAAGAAATGATAGTACCAATGGTCTGACTAATAATTGAAGATGCCTCTTCAGTCACTGACAAGTTTAGTCATTCGGTATCCCATTAGGTAGCTCATAGTAGTACAATGTGGTTTGGGATGAGTCAAAGGAGGGATAGAGGAGGGAAGAGTCCATAAAAGGTTCTTAGGAAGATCATAAAGTACAATGAGGTTTTGGATGAGTCAAAGGAGGGACAGAGGAGGGAAGAGTCTAGAAAGGGTTATTAGGGAGATCATAGTGGTACAATGAGTTTACCATGTTTAAGGGAGAAGCACATGCACTTTAGCACTGGTCAGCAGTGGTAAAGTGCTTACAGTCCTAAGGCGAACAAAAAGAATCAGCAAAAAGAGGAGGTAAGCAGGCATAACCTTTGGGGTAAGGCCACCCTAAGGCTGACAGGTCTAACACATGTCCCTCCCAGCTGAAAGTGGGGAGAGCTACCCAACCTCTAGGGAGTTCTCATCACTAAAACGGAAAATCCTGGATAGGCCATCAGCAATGGCGTGGTCTACCCCTGGTCTGTGTTCCACCCTGAAGTCCATAGCCTGTAGGGCATGGACCACCTCAACAGTTTTGGATTCTCACCCCTCATTTGCATGAGCCCCCTGAGGGCCCTGTGGTCAGTCTAAATCAGGATAGTGAGTACCAAACAGGTATGGTCTCAATGTCTTCAGTGCCCATACCACAGAAAATCTTCTCTTTCTATAGCACTCCACCTTTGTTCCCTGGGGAGTAACCTCCTGGAGATGAAGACCACAGGTTGGTCTAGGCCCTCTTCATTAAGTTGTGAAAGTACTGCCCCTATGCCTATGCCATGCTCTCAGGCATCTGTCTGAATGATAAACTCATTGGAGAAGTCAGGGGCATTGAGTACAGGGGCTGTGCACATGGCCTGCTTAAGGGAGTCAAGTGCAATTTGGCATGCCTCTGTCCAAATCCCATTTTTGGCTTCTTCTTAGAAGCCAGCTCTGCCAAGGAGACAACAATGGTGCCATATCCCTTGACATAACTCCTATAGTACCCAGTGAGGCCCAAGAATGTGCTGGCCTCAGTCTGGGTTTGGGAGGGAGGGGTCCTTGACCATGATAATCCCTATCTTGGCCTGGAGGGGCTGCATCTTACCACTGCCCACCAGGCGTACCAAGTACACCACAGACCCCAGCCCTATCTGGCACTTAGTGGCCTTGATAGTCAGGCCTGCCTGTTGTAGAGCCTGAAACACTTCCTGGAGGTGAGAAAGGTTGTCCTTCCAGCAGCTACTGAAGACAGCTGTGTCATCCAGATAGGCAGCACTGAAGGCCTCCATACAAGCAAGGGCCTGGTTCACCACCCTCTGGAAGGTGGCAGGGACATTCTTTAGTCCCAAGGGCATCATCCTAAACTGATAGTGGCCCTCTGGAGTGGAGAAGGCTGACCTCTCCTTTTCTTCTTCTGTTAGGGTGATCTGCCAGTAGCCTGTATAAGATCAAAGGTACTTATGTACTGGGCAGCCCCTAACCTGTCAATATGCTCATCAACCCGGGAATGGGATGAACATCTGTCTTTGTGGCTGAGTTTAACCCTCTATAATCCACACAGAACCTGAGTTCTGGTGTGGTGCCCGGTGGGACAGCTTTTGGTACCAGAACCACAGGACTGGACCAGGGGCTCCTGGAGGGTTCTTCTATCATCCCCAACTCCAACATCTTAGAAACCTCTTCCCTAATGCTGGCCCTCACTTTATCAGACAGCCTGTAAGATTTGTTCTTGACAGGAAGGTTGTCTCCTGTGTCTACATCATGGGTACACAGGTGGATAGTCTCAGGTATGAGGAAAAACAGAGAGGCGTACTGCCCCAACACTTGGTGGCAGTCCCTCTGCATTACAGGAGTTATACTGGGGGAAAGGATTACTCCCTCCACAGACCAATCTGTCTCCTTGGAGTCTAAGAGGTCAGGGAGAGGTTCACTCTCCTCTTCCTCCTCTCCATCTGTCACCTACAGCATGGTGAGGTCAGACCTCTCAAAGTGGGGTTAGAGGTGATTGACATGGAGTATCCTGTGGGGATGCCTAGGGGTCTTAAGGTCGACCAGGTAGGTGGCCTCACCCTTCCTCTCAATCACCTCATAGGGCCAAGACCAACAGTCCTGGAGGGCCTTGGGCTCCACAGGTTACACGACCCACACTTTCTGCCCAGGTTACAAGCTCACAGTGGTAGAATTTTGGTTGTACCATTTTTTCAGTACATCCTGACTGACTACTTGTCTGAAGCTTCCTTCCATAACTTAGCCATTTGGCTTCTGAAGGTCAGCATGTAGCTCACTATATCCTGGAGAATCTTCTTGGGAGCATGCTCCCATCCTTCTTTCACCAAACTCAGAGGTACTCTGACTGGGTGTCCATACAGAAGAGGCTGAAGCCCACTCCCTTCTGTGGCACCTCTCTGTATGCAAACAGAAGACATGGCAGGAGGATGTCCCACTTATACCTCAGGGCCTAAGGCAGGCCTCTAATAATGCCTTTCAGAGTCTTGTTGAATCTCTCAAGAAGCCCATTTGTTTGTGGATGGTATGGGGTGGAGAACTTGTAGGGTACGCCACACTCTTTCCACATTGACTGCATATAAGCAGACATGAAGTTGGTGGCCCTGTCAGACACCACTTTCTTGGGGAAAGCTACTCAGATCAAAATCCCCATCAGGGTCTTTGCCACTGCAGGTGCAGTTGTGGCCCTCAGAGGGATTGCTTCTGGGTACCTAGTGGCATGATTCACCAGAACCAGGATAAACCTGTTGCCTGAAGCAGTCTGGGGATCCATAGGCCCAACAATGTTGATGCCTACCCTCTCAAAGGGTGTGCCAACGACAGGCAGAGGATTAACGGGGGCTTTACGCCACTGCCCTATCTTTCCTCTGGCCTGGCAGGTCACACAAGTCCTAAGAATGCATCTGAGGAAGTCTTGATCCTAGGCCAATAAAAGTGGGGAACAAGCCTTGCTAAGGTTTTGTCTTGGCCCAGGTGTCCTGCCAGGGGAATTTCGTGAGCCAGCTCCAGTAGAAAGGGTCTGTAGCATTGGGGCACCTCTGGGGCCCTTGTTGCCCCATGCACAGGAGCCTTAAGTTACTTGTAAAGGAGTTTGTCCTCCCAGTAAATGTGGGGCCCTCCAGAGGCATCACCTGCTGCTTGGGCTTCGGCCTTTTGCCTCATGCTCTCAAGGGTTGGACAGTCCTGTAGTGTCCTACAGAACTCCTCCTTGGTGGGTCCTCGTTCAACATCAAAACACACAAGATGATGGACGGAATGTTGCACATTGGCAAAACATTCACCCCCAGTCACAGATCTGGGTTTAATCCATCGTTATTTTGCTCACCACGCCACCCCAGTTCAGACATGGCCATATGCAAATCAGTCTTGACCCTGTGCCTCATGGGAACAGTCCAGCCCGAACTGCCATGCCATGTCTTCCCTGGACCGGAATCAAGCATCCTAGGACCGGTTTCTGGCTATCAGCCGTCATCAGCCAGGATAGCTTGACTCCAGTGGCGTAGTGAGCATGGGACCCACGTCTGGGCATACCCTTCCCACATAGGGCGAACAGCAAAACACACAAGATGATGGACGGAATGTTGCACATTGGCAAAACATTCACCCCCAGTCACAGATCTGGGTTTAATCCATCGTTATTTTGCTCACCACGCCACCCCAGTTCAGACATGGCCATATGCAAATCAGTCTTGACCCTGTGCCTCATGGGAACAGTCCAGCCCGAACTGCCATGCAATGTCTTCCCTGGACCGGAATCAAGCTTCCTAGGACCGGTTTCTGGCTATCAGCCGTCATCAGCCAGGATAGCTTGACTCCAGTGGCGTAGTGAGCACGGGACCCACGTCTGGGCATACCCTTCCCACATAGGGCGAACAGCAAAACACACAAGATGATGGACGGAATGTTGCACATTAGCAAAACATTCACCCCCAGTCACAGATCTGGGTTTAATCCATCGTTATTTTGCTCACCACGCCACCCCAGTTCAGACATGGCCATATGCAAATCAGTCTTGACCCTGTGCCTCATGGGAACAGTCCAGCCCGAACTGCCATGCCATGTCTTCCCTGGAACGGAATCAAGCATCCTAGGACCGGTTTCTGGCTATCAGCCGTCATCAGCCAGGATAGCTTGACTCCAGTGGCGTAGTGAGCACGGGACCCACGTCTGGGCATACCCTTCCCACATAGGGCGAACAGCAAAACACACAAGATGATGGACGGAATGTTGCACATTGGCAAAACATTCACCCCCAGTCACAGATCTGGGTTTAATCCATCGTTATTTTGCTCACCACGCCACCCCAGTTCAGACATGGCCATATGCAAATCAGTCTTGACCCTGTGCCTCATGGGAACAGTCCAGCCCGAACTGCCATGCCATGTCTTCCCTGGACCGGAATCAAGCATCCTAGGACCGGTTTCTGGCTATCAGCCGTCATCAGCCAGGATAGCTTGACTCCAGTGGCGTAGTGAGCACGGGACCCACGTCTGGGCATACCCTTCCCACATAGGGCGAACAGCAAAACACACAAGATGATGGACGGAATGTTGCACATTGGCAAAACATTCACCCCCAGTCACAGATCTGGGTTTAATCCATCGTTATTTTGCTCACCACGCCACCCCAGTTCAGACATGGCCATATGCAAATCAGTCTGGACCCTGTGCCTCATGGGAACAGTCCAGCCCGAACTGCCATGCCATGTCTTCCTGGACCGGAATCAAGCATCCTAGGACCGGTTTCTGGCTATCAGCCGTCATCAGCCAGGATAGCTTGACTCCAGTGAGCGTAGTGAGCACGGGTCCCACGTCTGGGCATACCCTTCCCACATAGGGCGAACAGCAAAACACACAAGATGATGGACGGAATGTTGCACATTGGCAAAACATTCACCCCCAGTCACAGATCTGGGTTTAATCCATCGTTATTTTGCTCACCACGCCACCCCAGTTCAGACATGGCCATATGCAAATCAGTCTTGACCCTGTGCCTCATGGGAACAGTCCAGCCCGAACTGCCATGCCATGTCTTCCCTGGACCGGAATCAAGCATCCTAGGACCGGTTTCTGGCTATCAGCCATCATCAGCCAGGATAGCTTGACTCCAGTGAGCGTAGTGAGCACGGGACCACGTCTGGGCATACCCTTCCCACATAGGGCGAACAGCAAAACACACAAGATGATGGACGGAATGTTGCACATTGGCAAAACATTCACCCCCAGTCACAGATCTGGGTTTAATCCATCGTTATTTTGCTCACCACGCCACCCCAGTTCAGACATGGCCATATGCAAATCAGTCTTGACCCTGTGCCTCATGGGAACAGTCCAGCCCGAACTGCCATGCCATGTCTTCCCTGGAACGGAATCAAGCATCCTAGGACCGGTTTCTGGCTATCAGCCGTCATCAGCCAGGATAGCTTGACTCCAGTGGCGTAGTGAGCACGGGACCCACGTCTGGGCATACCCTTCCCACATAGGGCGAACAGCAAAACACACAAGATGATGGACGGAATGTTGCACATTGGCAAAACATTCACCCCCAGTCACAGATCCGGGTTTAATCCATCGTTATTTTGCTCACCACGCCACCCCAGTTCAGACATGGCCATATGCAAATCAGTCTTGACCCTGTGCCTCATGGGAACAGTCCAGCCCGAACTGCCATGCCATGTCTTCCCTGGACCGGAATCAAGCATCCTAGGACCGGTTTCTGGCTATCAGCCGTCATCAGCCAGGATAGCTTGACTCCAGTGGCGTAGTGAGCACGGGACCCACGTCTGGGCATACCCTTCCCACATAGGGCGAACAGCAAAACACACAAGATGATGGACGGAATGTTGCACATTGGCAAAACATTCACCCCCAGTCACAGATCTGGGTTTAATCCATCGTTATTTTGCTCACCACGCCACCCCAGTTCAGACATGGCCATATGCAAATCAGTCTTGACCCTGTGCCTCATGGGAACAGTCCAGCCCGAACTGCCATGCCATGTCTTCCCTGGACCGGAATCAAGCATCCTAGGACCGGTTTCTGGCTATCAGCCGTCATCAGCCAGGATAGCTTGACTCCAGTGGCGTAGTGAGCACGGGACCCACGTCTGGGCATACCCTTCCCACATAGGGCGAACAGCAAAACACACAAGATGATGGACGGAATGTTGCACATTGGCAAAACATTCACCCCCAGTCACAGATCTGGGTTTAATCCATCGTTATTTTGCTCACCACGCCACCCCAGTTCAGACATGGCCATATGCAAATCAGTCTTGACCCTGTGCCTCATGGGAACAGTCCAGCCCGAACTGCCATTCCATGTCTTCCCTGGACCGGAATCAAGCATCCTAGGACCGGTTTCTGGCTATCAGCCGTCATCAGCCAGGATAGCTTGACTCCAGTGGCGTAGTGAGCACGGGACCCACGTCTGGGCATACCCTTCCCACATAGGGCGAACAGCAAAACACACAAGATGATGGACGGAATGTTGCACATTGGCAAAACATTCACCCTCAGTCACAGATCTGGGTTTAATCCATCGATATTTTGCTCACCACGCCACCCCAGTTCAGACATGGCCATATGCAAATCAGTCTTGACCCTGTGCCTCATGGGAACAGTCCAGCCCGAACTGCCATGCCATGTCTTCCCTGGACCGGAATCAAGCATCCTAGGACCGGTTTCTGGCTATCAGCCGTCATCAGCCAGGATAGCTTGACTCCAGTGGCGTAGTGAGCACGGGGGTGAGTGTTTGATTGGCTCGAACGTTCCGTCCGTCATCCCCTTTTGTATCGCTTTGTTCGCCCTGAGTTGGCGGGGTATGCCCAGACGTGGGTCCCTTGCTCACTTTGCCACTGGATTCAAGCAAGCCTGGCTGATGACGGCTGGAATGCCAGAAACCGATCCTAGGATGCTTGTTTCCGGTCCAGGGAAGACATGGCTTGGCAGTTCGGGCTGGACTGTTCCCATGAGGCACAGGGTCAGACTGATTTGCATATGGCCATGTCTGAACTGGGGTGGTGGAGTGAGCTAAAGAATGATGATGGATTAAACCCAGATCAGTTGACTGGGGGTGAGTGTTTGATTGGCTCAAACGTTCCGTCCGTCATCCCCTTTTGTATCGCTTTGTTCGCCCTGAGTTGGCGGGGTATGCCCAGACGTGGGTCCCTTGCTCACTTTGCCACTGGATTCAAGCAAGCCTGGCTGATGGCGGCTGGAATGCCAGAAACCGGTCCTAGGATGCTTGTTTCCGGTCCAGGGAAGACATGGCTTGGCAGTTCGGGCTGGACTGTTCCCATGAGGCACAGGGTCAGACTGATTTGCATATGGCCATGTCTGAACTGGGAGTGGTGGAGTGAGCTAAAGAATGATGATGGATTAAACCCAGATCAGTTGACTGGGGGTGAGTGTTTGATTGGCTCGAGCGTTCCGTCCGTCATCCCCTTTTGTATCGCTTTGTTCGCCCTGAGTTGGCGGGGGTATGCCCAGACGTGGGTCCCTTGCTCACTTTGCCACTGGATTCAAGCAAGCCTGGCTGATGACGGCTGGAATGCCAGAAACCGGTCCTAGGATGCTTGTTTCCGGTCCAGGGAAGACATGGCTTGGCAGTTCGGGCTGGACTGTTCCCATGAGGCACAGGGTCAGACTGATTTGCATATGGCCATGTCTGAACTGGGGTGGTGGAGTGAGCTAAAGAATGATGATGGATTAAACCCAGATCAGTTGACTGGGGGTGAGTGTTTGATTGGCTCGAACGTTCCGTCCGTCATCCCCTTTTGTATCTCCTCGTTCAACATGCCATGCAGCAAGCTCTGGCAGGTCACCAAGTGGATCAATGCCCTCCTCAATGGGCTCAGGGCGGCCACCACAGGTGCCCCATCCACCTCACTGGGAAGACATTCAGGGGCTGGTATACCACACCCTCTGCCTTTACCCTTCTTAGCAGCTGGCTGGGCCATAATTCCAGGCTCCAGCCCTTTTTGACCACCCTGGGCAGCCATGGACCTTGTGGTTGCACAGATCCAATCAGGTAACCCCAGCATCTCCACATAAGTCTTGAGTTCCACTTCCTTCCAGGTAGTGTGCTCAAGGCCATTACCAAGCAAACAGTCCACAGGCTTTCTGAATAGATTGCTATTAGGAGAAAACCTAATGCAGGGACACTCCGTACTGGAGTAAGTAGGCGCTTTACAAATTTCTAACATAACATAACAGGCATGGCAGGGCTCACAGCAACCTTCAGATGACCTGACCCCCCCCACTCAAATGGAACAGCGGCCACTGGATAGTTACCCTCTCTGTTGTCAGCCACCACAACCTGGTGGAATGCACTGGGAATCACCTGCTCTGGTGATACCAGTTGACTTCTTGCCATAGTCATGTTGGCACCTGTATCCATCACAGCCTCAACACCATGCCCATTGATGGTGACCCATTGCCTATACTTTGTAGTATTTGAGGGCACATAGATCTTAGGAACCATCTCACTGTCACCCAGGGACACTAGGGTAACCCCACTAAACTCCACTCTATTAACTGGTACAAACTCTTCCCCCAGCACTACATCCACCACCCATGGAACCTTTCCTCCAGTGGGAGGCTGTGCTCTTTTCAGACACTTGGGATCCCCTTTCTAGTTTCCATATGCAAAGCACTCATAGCACTTGGGAGTTTTGGACTGCTGAATTTTGTCAGGGTAGTTTTTCTTCTGGTGGTCAGATTGGGAATGAAACCCTTTCCCCTGTGAGTTGTTTTGGGGGCCTGAAGAGAGCTCTTTCTTTGTATCTCCCCCTCTCTTTCTTCTGTTGGGAACTCTGACCACCCTTTTGGGAGTCCCTCCCAGATACCTTCTTGGACACTCTGGTGCCAGACCCAGATGTCCGCCTCCTCAGCAAGCATACTGAGATCAGAAAGCTTACAATCAACCAGATATTGACAGTGCTCTGGAAAACAAAATATCAAGCATGTGCTCCTTCACAATTAAGTTGTACAGCCCTGAATAATCACCTACCCCTCACCCAGCCCTTCAGTGCCTTGCTAGCATAGTCTAGGAAATCCACCCATGTCTGTGATGAGATCATGTGGCTGGCCCTGAACCGTTACCTATACTTTTCAGGGGTCAGCCAAAATTGCTGGCCAAGATGGCCTTCATTGTAACCTAGCATGTCTCGTCCCCCATCTCTAGTGTGAGAAGTGTGCCCTCCCCAGTGTGAGTATGCACCTCCCTAAACCACCACCCCAGGACTCCCCTGGGATCGTGTGCACTCTTAGAGTCACTTCATAGGCTGCAAATCACTTGTCTATGTCATCCCCACCACATAACTGGACACCAAATCCTTGGGTATTCAGACTCTTGACTCACTAGTGGACACTGCAGGTATGCTGTCACCATTTCTGCTGGGCCCCACTTCCAGGGCTCTTATGTCCAGCTCTCTGAGGCTTAACTCATGGTATAGTTTCTTCTCTTCAAGAGCAAACCTCCTCTTAGCCAGAGCCGGCTCTTTCTCCAGCTTAGAAAGCTCCAACTTGAGTTTTATTTCCTCCCTCTTGTCTGCTAGTTCCTCAGGGGCCAGGGTTCTTTGAGGAGACACTGCTCCCTAGTCTGGGGATCACCGCTGCTTCCAGCAAGTTGTTGGCCACCTCCACAGGCAGTCCTAGATCCACATTAGACTCCAGGATCAGCTCATCCTCTTCCTCCTCAGTTTCTTGCTCTTCCTCTTCTGGGACCTCAGTCCTTGCATTCTGGGCCTCTGCCCAGGCTCTCAAAGCTTTCTGCAGCTCCACCTTCTGGGTACATGAAACCCCTTCAACAATCCTTAAGCCAGTCCACAGTAAAGGATTCTAAATTGGCCAGCTCAAAATCAATGACTTCAGGTGCAGATGTAGGAGATGGTTCTCCAGAGAGAGCCATGGTTTTTCCCAAAAATTAAAAAGCCAATTTTGGGAGAATTGAGAAAGGTTGAATTGGTCTTCTGTATAAAGTAGTATTGAACAATGAGTTACTAAATGGTATTGCACAAACACAAGTCCTATCCTCACTGCTGATCACCAATGTTAGAAATAGAGTTTCTAGTTGGCAGAGATATTCACCTTGTCCAAGTAGGGGCAACCACTCTAGTCAGGGTAAGCTAGATACACACTAAAAGATAACCTGTGCTCACCCTCTGGTAGCTTGGCACAGAGCAGTCAGGCTTATCTAAAGAAGCAATGTGTAAACTACTTGTGCAACACACAACAGTACCACAGTGAAAACACCACAAAAAGGCTCCGCACAGGGTTAGAAAAAAAGGAAAATAACTTTTTGAATAGATCAAGACCAAAACAACAAATATCCAATAAGTAATACTGAAGTTATGAATTTTTAAAGATGAAATGAAATTATAGTGCTTAGAATCATAAAGCGCCAATCGGGGACATCTGGTCACGCTTGCCCAGGGCAAATCCAAAGTTCAGGCCGACCGCAATGGAGCGTGGGTCAGATACAGAGACCAGCCATGGCCTGCTGAAATAGTACCTTGGATAGAGGGTGCGTCGACGTCAAAGACCCGATGCAAAGAGCAGAGGAGGCGCTGTGTCCTCGCACTTCCCTTGGATTCAGGCGATGCGTCAGTTCTGATACATGCAGTCTGCGAAGCTTTGTCAGCAAACCCCCTTGCAATGTAGGCAGTGCATCATCATCGAGCCACGCAGTCATCGAAGCGGTGTCCTCGAGCAGCAAATGCATCGGAGAGGATGAGTCGGTTCCGATTGGCGCAATGGAGACAATGCATTGATTTTGCTGGGTCAGCACAGAAAACTTTTTTTGTTGCTCCTATAGGGCAACAAAAGCCAGAACCTGGGCACATTACTTTGTGCAATATTTTTAGTGAGATTCACAAACTGTTTTATTTGTTTTTCGTTGTGTATGAATTGTATTGATTATGCGTTGTCATGGGCATGTTAGTAATGTTTGTTCTGTATATATACAAATATGAGCAATTAGTGTTACATATTGTTACAGTTTGTTTAATAGATTCAACAAATATTAAAAAAAATTGTTCAAATAAATGGCGATCACAGTGATTCAGTTGTGTGATTACGGAGAGAAGTGGGTTTGTAAATGTGAGTCAGTATTGGAGATTGTGGAGTTGTTTGTGAGTTTGAGTGGCTCATCCTTACTCATTAAGGGCCCACCCCTTTTTGTTTGTGCATTTTCTAAAAGTGGCATTTGTAAAATAGAAATGTTATATCCAACTTTACTAGCAAAGAGGATTTATCATTACCATGATATAAAACATGACAACGACATTCCTTTCTAATCAAGAATTACACCTTGAAAGTGTATTAAGGAATTCCCAATGTTAACCTAGGAGAGAAATAGGCCTCACTGTAGTGAAAAACGAATTTAGGTATTTGTCACTTCCAGGACATGCAAAACTTAACAGTATGTGTCCTACCTTTTCCTTACACAGCACTTTGCCCTATGGGCTACCTATAGACTACTTTAGGGGTGACTTATGTGTAATAAACGGGGAGTAAAAGGCTTGGAAAGGGTTTTAAATGCCAAGTCGAAGTGGCAGCAAACTGCACACACAGGCACTGGAGGGGCAGGCCTGAGACAGGCTTAAAGGGCTACTTGTCTGGGTGGCACAATCAGTGCTGTAGACCAACTAGTATCATTTAATTTACAGGCCCTGGGTAGAAGAAAATTAAATATGCCATTTGTGTATACACCAATGTTACCATATTTAGGGGAGAAACATATGCACTTCAGTTGGGTAAAGTGCTCAGAGTCCTAAGGCCAACAAAACGAATCAGCAAAAAGAGGAGGTAAGCCGGCACACAGTTTGGTGGAAGATCACCTTGAGGCTGAGAGGTCTAACACAGGTGATGTCAGAGGAGATATGAGTATGAATCCTTGCCTAGTATAGTAATCTGTGAGATTCATATAACAAAATGCCTTTCTACAGTCTTCAACACAGTGCAGTAATAATCCCCCCTTAAAGGTCTATTGAGTTTAACAAATGCTTTACCCAATAAATAAACCAGACTAATTGCTTTGAGAAATGTGCTTTTCACAATAAATGAATTATGCCACTGCCTTTGCCATAACTTTTCATAAGAAATAGATCAGTCCTATGGTGTGTGACACAACATAGCCAAAAGATTTAATCAACCCTTTAGCTGTCATCATTGGCTTGTCACCATAACCAACTTCTACTGAATTAGGAGTAAACCTTCCCACAGGGTAACCATCAGGCATACAGTCAACATATTTCAAATTGCAGTTGGCAAAATTGTATTCAGGCCCTCCTAAGAGGGGTTAACAAGGATTATTACTATAAAAATATTCTACCCACATGGCTACAGAGGGGATAACCAACACCAACATTTCTGCCTACAATGGTAATCTGAGAGAGTTCATATACAAAAATGCTTGTTTATACACAGTGTAATAACAGTGCACTTATATAGGCCTATTGGCTTTAACAACTGCTGTACACAATAAATAAACAAGACATATTGCCTTTGTCATCTCTTTTCATACTAAACAGAGCGAATCTATGGCAGCTTCGTAATGAACCAATGAGGTCTATCACCTTAAACACTGGCTTGTTACAATAACTAACTCATGTCTACGGTATTCAGCATAAGCTTTCCACAAGGTAACCACCAGGCAAAATTGCAAAATTAAAATTGGTAAAACAGACTACAATCCTGTAGGAAACTGGCTCTGTATATACTATACCAAAGTAAGGCATAGTGTGCACAGAGTCCAGGGAGTCCCCAGAGGTATAGCAGAGGCTAAATTAGGTAAGTACTAACAGCTCTCTTTGTGGTAGTATGGGCAAGCAGTTAGGCTTATCCAGAGGGTGTGTTAAGCATTTATTGTGACAATGTCTCAACCGGTAATCATTAAATTAGGCAAGTACATAAGAGAAACAATTCAATGTAAAACGAAGAGAAATAAGGGAGACCACAATAATTAATGATTGCCGGTTGAGACATTGTCATTTAGTTAAACATATTTACCCGAGTCTCAACTGGGTTAACGGGCTTTCTCCTGTTTTTGTTCTTTGAAGCATTTATTGTATTCACTCAATCAAGACTGATGCACACACCCAGAGACTGAATCCACACCAATTGGGTAAGTATAAAAAAAAAATACTTGTAATTTATTTCTAGAACCAAGCAGGACTTGGTACAGGTAGGTAAAATATACTTGGAATGCAGGATTTCACAATGAAAGGCAGTTATGATTGAATTTTGCAATAGTTACAGGTTGGTAATGAGTCATAAAGCAGTTTGCATTATACAATAATTACTTTTAGAATACTTTTAGTTACTTTTAGATTACTTTGAGTACCAGGGGTGGTATGCCTAGATACCACCCTTAAGGATCTTACAATACACGGTAAGTAAGACTTTTTATATTTTGCAGTTTTAGTTCTCTTTTCTCCATATAAACATCAGTTCAACACAACAGCATTTTAGACCCAAAATCACATAACATGGGTTCCTATGGGATTAAAAGTGTTAGCTGTTTCTCAGGTAAGTACACGACTTACGAGTGGGAGTTTTGGGGGTTAGGACCAATGTTCCCCAAGGTCTAGATGGGCACTCAAGTTGCACCACCAGAGGCACTGGGACGGCCCGGTGCAGAGTCCCAATGTTAGCCAATGGGGCAAAGGGGGCCTTCGGTTAGGGACTGCTTACGAGCAGGCCAATCGAGTGTGGGAGCAAAGCTCCTGGGGTTAAAGTCAGCACTGCAGGGCCAACAATCAGCGCAGGAGCTGCACCACCAGCTGCACTGGAGCGGCCGGGTGCAGGGTGCCAAAAACTGTGCTTTTCAATGGAGACCTTCGGTTCGGTGAAGTTGCTGCAGGCTCGGACAGGGAGACTTCCCGAAGGCGACCACCGGCTGGAGAGGTAAGTTGAGATCTTGGGGGATGCCTGACACCATCGGTTGGGCCACCCAAGACCATGGGGCGTCGGATGCATGGGTATCTTCTAGCGTCGGGTTTTCTTACCAACTCCGGTCGCGGTCAGGGGGACCCTTCTGGTTGAGGCTGCAGGCGTCTTCTTGAAGCTTGAGGGAAGTTGGGGGTTACCATATCCCAGGTCAGGATCTCTGGGGAGATCTCCTCGTGGTGTTGGGCCACTTGAACTCGGGCCGTGGGCATCAGGTGCAGAGTTGTGCAGAATCGCGGAGTCTCCTGAATCCGGTTTCTGGTCTTGGAGTCTTTGTTGAGCAAATCCGGTGCTCACGGGAGACAGAGTCTGTTAGGTGAGTGCAGGGCAGGTCCTCTGGGCTCTGGGGGGCTCCTGGACATGCCGGTTTCTTTGCTGTAGGCAGGTCGGAGTCGAGACAGGCTGGTAGGGCTGGGGCCAAAGCAGTAGGTGTCCACTTCTTCCTGGGTCAGCACTGCTCTTCAGTTCTTCTTCTTTCTTCCTTGAATCTGAGGAAGCAAGGTTCAGGGTGGCCCCTAAATACTAAATTTAGGGGCGTTAAAGGGGTGTGCAGCTCGGGCCCAATGGGTCCCTTCATTGGGGTGGGTACACCCCCTATAATGCCCCCCTCCAGTGGGAGGGGGCATGAGCCTCTCTCTAATTGGCTACGTCCCCCCATCTTCAAGATGGAGGGGACTGATATGTGTGCTTCACCTCGCCTTCCCCACCTGAGGAGTCTGGTTGGTAAAGGTGGGCACACCTCTCTTCCTAGCCTGGTTTCCTCATAGATTCTCCCACCCAAAGTGGAGGCCAGAACCGGTGGGAGCCAGGTTCTGGGGGCAGCAAAAGGCAGGGGCATCTTCCAAAGGCGGCAGGCTTTTGAAGCTTCCCCTTCGTGGAACAAGCTCATCCTGGGGAAGGAGGTACAACACCACTGCCTAGGATGGGCTTTGTTTCTGGACCCTGACAGCAGAGGCTCTCTACCCAGGGATCCAGAAACATGTCTGGTGGTGTCAAATGGTGGGCAGCCATTCAGGAACCACACCAGGGCTGGTCGATTTGCAGGGGGCATCTCTAAGGTGCCCTCTGAGTGCCTTTTACATTAAATCCCACACTGGCCTCAGTGTGGGTTGAATGTGCTGAGAAGTTTGCTACCAAACGTCCCAGTTTTTAGTAAAGCCATTATGGAGCTGTGGAGTTCGTAATTACCAACTCCCAGACCATATACTCTTTATGGCTTTACTACACTTACAGTGTCTAAGAATGGACTTAGACACTGTAGGGGCACAGGGCTCATGCCACTGTGCCCTCACCTGGGGGCTAGTGCACCCTGCTAGAGGGGTGACTTACCTAGGCCTTGGACAGTGGGTTGTAGGCATGGCACACAGGGATGTGTGCCATGTCAACTCTTCACTTTTCTCTGCACCAAAACACGCAGCCTGCAGTGGCAGTGTGTGGGTGTGTGGGTGTCCTCAAAGGGTGGCACAATAGGTGCTGCAGCCCTAATGCAGTTATAGTACCCTTGGTACCCATGGTACTGTTTACAAGGGGCTTACCTGGGGCCAGGGATGTGCCAATTATGGATACAAAGGTACAGTTTTGGGAAAGAACACAGGCCCTGGGAACCTGATTGGCAGGGACCCAGGGCACATCAAGTCAGGTTGCACCAGATTTCAGGCAAAAAGTGGGGGGTAACCATGCAAAAAGGGGCACTTTCCTACAAATCCCCTCAAATGAACCTAAAAAGGATTTGCACAATTCCCCCAAGGTTTGTCAGAGGGTGTAACCAACACGAAAACCGTTGAATACTACAGTAATCTGGGAGATGACATTTAACAACATGCCTGTTCACAGGTTTTAGCACAGTGTAATAGCAATCCACCTTTCAATGACTATTGATTTTAATATATGCTTTTCACAATAAAAATGCCAGGCCCACTGCCCTTTTGTAACTTTTTATACTTAACACATCAGGCCTAATACCTTGAACGTTTGCTTCCCACATAACCAAATCAGTCCAGCTGTAGTGAGTGCAAGATTTACTACAACTCAAAAAGTGCAACACAAACACTTTTCAGCAGAAGCACCCAACTCCTGCTCAATCAAATGTTTTACTCAAAAAAATCAACATGTGCGTGGGTCAAAGCCCCTCTCCCAGTAGTGCTTCTTAAAACTCTTTTCCTGTGGATCACATAAGGTCTGACGACATGTGTGATGTCAAACCAGATCTAAAAACAAGTTATCATTATGCTGTTCATCAAACATCGTGACAGCTTGTTGTAAACTGATACTGTGAAAGCAATATTGTAGAACCAGTTCTTTGTATGAAAAAGTTTGAAATGTATAACATTAATATAACAGACACAACAACTTTATTGTAACGATGACAAAATTCAATCAAATCTGTTAAAAAAAAAAATCAAACATTGTGACAGCTCACAGGGATGGTCTGTGAGCAGTGCTTGGTAGGGGAGTGTAAAAAGAACTTACCAACATTAATTTCCCCCCTCGCCTTTGCCTGCGAAAGGCATTTTAGAGCACTAGGATTGTCAGATATGAAAACGCACCCACGCAAGTTAAAAATCCCGAACCACTAAGATGGATTGAATTACCAGAAAGGCAGACCCTGGTTAGGAGAAAAACAACATCTGTGAAGAAGATGCCACTCAAAGTAGCAGAGATTTGGTAAATAGACTTTTATAACAGTAACTTGTTTTTAAAAAGAAAGGTTGCCCTGTGGATTTGTATTGCTGTTACTGTCCTTTTACTATAACTCAACTCAACAGTGCTACTTTTTGATACTTAAAAAGGATGAACTTGCAAGACAGTCCTGCTGAGATCTGAACCTGTAAACACCTGGCTACACATAACTCTGTTTCACTGTGGCCCATGAGCATTTTCAGTTTGTTATGCTCCCTTTTGCCCTCACCTGTGCCCCTTAGGTGTATACCAAGGTGATGGCGGTGATTGCAGCACATCTGCAGAGGTCAGGGGTTCCAGTCTTCCTGTACTTTAACGAATGGCTGTTGAAGTTGACTCGCCCCAGGCAGTCATTTCCCACCTCCAGACTACGGTGATACTCCTGCATTCGCTGTGGTTTACTGTCAGCATGCCGAAGTCATACCTGACTCCCTCTCAGATGCTCCCTTTCATCTGAGCCATTCTGGACACAGTGCAGTTTCAGGCCTATCCTGCGGAGCGGCGAGTCCAGGATATTCAGGCTATGATTCTAATGTTTCAGCCTTTATCCTGGAATTTGGTGAGACAGACTCTGAGACTGCTGGGCCATCATGGCCTGCTGCATCATGCTGGTAACTCATGCCCGCTGATATATGCCACCTCTGCATTGGGGCCTGAAGTCCAGGTAGGCGCAGAATCAGGGGAATCTCTCTGACCTGGTCCAGATATCAGAGGGAACTGCAAAAGATTTGCAGTAGTGGCTGATGAACCAAGATTGTGTCAGTGACAGACCACTCTCCCTTCCTCACCCACAGTTGACTGTAGTGACAGATGCATCACTCCTGGGTTGGAATGGCCATCTGGGAAACGTGGTGATCATAGGACACTGGTCTCCAGTGGAGTCTCAGCTTCACATCATCAACCTGAGTGAGTTGAGAGAGATTTGCCTGGCATTGAAAGCCCTTCTTCCTTCAAGGGAAGGCTGGTTCAGGTGTTCGTGGACACCAGCACCACCATGTGGTATTGTGACAAACAGGGTGGGGTGCGGTTCGTGGACCCTGTGCCAAGAGGCCTTGTGTCCCTGGACATGGCTGGAACGTTAGGACATATTTCTGGTGGTTTAACATCTGGTGGGATCTCTGAAGGCCAGAGCTGGTGAACTCAGCCGTCCATGCCTAGCTGATCACAAATAGCATCTCTATCCGGAGGTGGTGCAAGATCTCTTCAACGACTGGGGAGAATCTTGGTTAGGTCTGTTCCCCACCTCCGAGAATGCGGAATGACAGTACTTCTGCCTGCTAGAGTTTCGAAGGTGACTCTTGTGGAGATGCTTTTCGTCTCGAGTGGAGCTCAGGCCTCCTGTACACCTTTCCGCTGATACCACTCCTGCCCAGAGTTCTCATGAAGCTCAAGAACGACCACGCCCAAGTCATTCTTGTAGCTCTGGATTGGTCATGTAGATCCTGAACTCCTAAGCATATGCATCTGTCCTCTCATCAGGCTGGCCCTTTGGGAGGATCTACTGGCACAGCAAAATGGCTGGGTCCTGCACCCAAACCTGTGCACACTGCCTACATGCATCAAGATTGAGCGGCATCAGTTGACAGTTTGTGATCTCCCTACAGAAGTCTGTGATGTTATTCTGGCAGCCAAGCATCCCTCAACCAAGGCAGTATAAGCCTGCTGATGAGACACATTTGTGGCTTGATGTGCTTTTAAAAATGTCAATCCCTTTTCTGCACCTTTATCCAAGGTTTTGCTGTTTGTTCTCTCACCTTTCCCCCATGTCTTTCTGGGTCCGCTCTTCAATGCCTCAAGGTCCACCTTCCTTCCTACGGCTCCCAGCAGTCGTTGCATTGTCTTTCCGGCATGCAGTATCGAAATCTTCTCTCTGTTGGTGGCAGAGCTCCTCCTGTTGTCCTACTGTTCGATCATCTCCCTGTCTGTAGTAGAGCTCCTCCTGCTGTCCCGCTGCTCAATCTTCTCTCCATCCTGCAGTTCTACTGGCGACTGCATCTCTTCTCGCGCAGTCTCCTCCTTCCGCTCCACGCACCACGTTAGCAAAGCGGCACGCCCTTCATATCTGGGCTCCAGCCGTCCAGGGGGTGTGGCTGTGAGAAGTTGGCCTGGTATATGCTGTCCACTAATTATAGTGGGCACCTTGCACCAGTCCAAACAACCCCTTATTGGAGATAGGTTAAAGACAACCTTTATTGAAAGCTATCCTAGTGGTAGCTATGGAGAGCAGCCTTCAGGCTAAGTCTTGAAGGAATGTAAAGCAGCCTGTTTTACCAGTCTATAATCTCTTGAGTGACCAAATGAAAGAGGACCACACCAGGTATATATTCAAAATATATGTATTTATTGCTAAACACACCCCTCTAGTCTCTTTATGAGGCTAGAGTTCGAAATACATAAGTTATAAGTTAGTTATCAACAGTAATAGCACAAATACACGTTTGGGCCCTAGGGGCGTACCAAACCATATACCAATAAAGTGGTATAAGAACCACGACTGAGCTAGACACAGGGCCTAGAGCCTGTAGAAGTGCTTGGCCCTCAAGGAACCACCCAAGGTAGTGACACAGGGGACCCACGGGGGACGCGTGCAGTGTGAGAACACAGCCGCGAGCCGCCATTGACTTCTATGGGGAATGTCGCGGTTGGAGTTTTAAAGAAAAGGGACACTTAGAGGAGGACTTGGAGCAAACCCTTTTAGAACTAGGCTGTTCTAGTGTCAATACCCACGGGAGCACCGGAGTACTCGAGTTACCTCACCCAGGGGAGCCGGGTGCATAGGTGTCTTTCGGGGTCGGGTTTCGTCGCCGTTTTCAATGGCGATCTGCTGCAAAGTGCTGCTGGCGGCCAAGTCGAAAGTGTTCGGGTGGATCCAAAGGTGGATCGGAGATCTGAAGAACCTGAAAGCAGAGGGGACAGAGTCTGGGTCACTAGCCAGTGACCAGGAAGGCGATGAGCAGATGCCCACCGATGTCGAGTGCTTCAGGTAGGTTGACGGTCATCTTGACTCTTCAGCCACGAGGTCCAGGAGGCGTCGACGACAACCAGGAGCTGGATTCGAGCTGTCCCACGACGTCTGTCGATTGCAGGGGTGTCGGAGACCGGATTGGACCCAACAAGCCTTGGCAACGGCAAGTCTCGGGGAAATAGAAGAAGGACGGTGGTGCAGACCAGCAAGGTCTGTGGGACTCACCCAGCGAGGGTAAGTCAGGGCACGCCTGGAGCAACCAGGGAAGCCCAAGAAAATGAAGAGTTGCCATCGGGAGGGCCCACTAGCCAACGGACTAGCGACCGCAAAGGAGCCTCAAGTGGACGCACTTGGAGCTGGCTCACAGGACACTAGTGGAGTGGAAGCCAGTGATCTTCGGTACAGTCGGTGCTGGAGGCTGGGGCTACTCGGAGCCCAAAGCACAACTTCGTGGCAGACCAAGAAGAGGATGCACTTGCAAAAGTACTTGGTGTCCAGGGGTCACGGTTCCACGTTACCCACGACAGCTACGGGCCTCAGCTTTGCTGGGGACTCAGGGCAACCTCGGGGAAGTCTGGAAATCCACCTCTGGTGATGCAAAGACTTCGGCGTCTGGCGGGAGCTTCAGCGATGCAGACCAGACAATTGCTTCTTTGGTGCCTGCCAAGCAGGGGAGTCACTCCTTGACCCCAAGGGAGATTCTTCAGTCCTCTAATCTTAAAGTAGAGCGTCGAAGGTCCAGGATTCTGTGTCAGAGTTTCGTCCAGGTAAATCTAAAGTCCTAAGGACTGGGGTCCCACACTTATACCAAGTTATGGGGTTGGACATACTCTGGGGACCCACCTATGGGAGGGTCAGGGCAGAGGGGTGGCTACACCCCTTTCCCTTTGTCCAGTTTCACGCCAGAGCAGGGGCTGGAAGCCCCTGAGCCAGTTTGAACTGGGGTATGCACAGGGACACCAAATGTGCCCCCAGTGCAGGACTTCAAAGCACCAGAGAGTGCTCCCGCCCAGCCCCAATACACACTATCCTGTCTGGGGAGGTGGTTACACCTCCCTGGGACAGGAAACCTATTGTCCAGGCCTCCCCTGCCGGAGTTTCGGTCAGCAGCAGGAGGCCAGACTCGTGTCTGTGGCAGCGGCATCCATTTTGTGATGCCAGGGCTCTGGAAAGAAGTTACCGGGTATGCCGGTGGGTACATGTCTCTCCCTCTAGAACGGTGGAATTCTACCCCGCCGGCAGAACTGGCGGGGGGGTAGTATTCCAAGATGTTTGACACCAAACTCGACATGTTTTGGTGCAGCCAGTCCAAAGTTAGCATTCTACCGCGAGGATATAATGCACTTAAGAGTATATGGTCAGGCTGCACTGCAAACAGCATCAGAGGAGGTACTCCGAATGCTGCAGAGGGGCTCTGCTCATGCAGGGGCACCCTCTCACATAAAAACCAAGCACTCTGCCTTCAGGATTGTCAAGGCCTGCCATAGGAGTGACTTATAGGTTTATATGTGTGTGCAATGGTAGTGATATAGGTAGCCTATACCACTGTAAGGGGTGCATGCACCACCTTACTCAGGCTGCAGTAGCAGGCCTGTGGTGTCATTTTGGCTGGCCTTCCAGGGGTGGCATAATACATGCTTCAGCCCCTGGCAGGTCCTCTGAGGTACCTATGCCCTGGGTACATAGTATACCATATACTAGGGACTTATAAGGGCACTCAGATTCCAATCAGAGATGTGCCTAAGGCACATGGAAACCATTTTAGAGAGGAAGCAGCTAGGCTGGGGTTCTGATTAGCAGGGCCCCAGCCAGACTAAAGTCGAAAAACAGTGAAGCATCAGCAAAAAGTGGGGGTACCCATGTGAAGCAGATCCTACTCTCCTACAGTGGCCAACCCAACAACTAGAATGCTGCCGGTAGCGGCCTTCGGGCAGACTGTGTCGGCCATGATGGGGTCAAACCCGTCTCCAAGGCCCCTGGGCCACAGAAGCGTAGGATGCTGGGTCTGATGGCTCAGTGGATAAATTCATCCACCCCTCAAAAATCTGTGTTTTACCTCGTGCTCAAAGGTTCTAATCTTGGTGGGTCTACTCAGCCTTTCATCTTTTTGAGATCAGTAGTATGAGTACCATTGAGTTATGTAAAAAATAAGCATCTCTTATATTATCTATCATCCATTCAGGACCAGTAGCAAAGCCCCACAAAAGGTGAGTGGCATCATTTTACCTTGGAAGGCATGAAGTATTGGACCTGCTGTGAGGCTACGGACGTTCTTATCAAATTTGACAATACCCTTTACGGAGGAGAGGGTGCAAATAGATGTAAAGTTCTAATGGACCATCAACTCCGTTCAAGGCGATGGATAAGTTTATGCCCAGATACTTAAAGGTGCAAACATTTTTCAATTTTGAACCTGACAGCCAGGAGCCAGCAATGAAACGTGGGATTCTTTTTACTAAAAACCAAAGCTTTCGTCTAATCAATATTCACTGGTAATTTATTGTAATACAGGAAGCCTGGAGGAGATCAAGTTTGTGGTGAAGCCCCACGAGGTGTCATCCATTAATAATAGATCGTCTGCGTAATAAAGTACACAGCATACACGTATATACCCCACCTTTAGTAAAAAGGAAAGAGAGCACAACAGTTTGTGAGCAAGGTTTGCCAGATATAACCCAAAGAGAGTCAGAGCAAGGATGCAGCCCCTTTTCAAGCCGTCACTGACAGGAATGAGTGCAGATAGATGGTCAATAGAATATCTCCACTTTTTCCCCAGTTATCAAAGCTGATAATCCTTTGCTAAGCTACTCTTATTCACAAAAATAAATATCTGCTCATCTGAGGACCATTCATTTAAAAAACAGAAGGACCATTTTGGCAAAAACTTTAGCTATAACATCTAATAAAGAAATCGGACGCTACTTGGTGGGTCGTCGGTGCACTTTTCTAAAAAACAGATTTAATTGTGGCACCTTCACAGGACTTTGGCAAGACGCTTGAGGATGTTACAATTTCAATTCTGTTACCCCAGCTTCTTTGGCCCCAATTGCAAGTGCGCCGGAATGGGAGGGCGCATTCACCACATCTGGTAAACAAAAATACCATTATCCCAGGGTGAGGTGTTTATTGGGTGCAGTAAATAAACGTATTCCAAGTATTCCCCAGAAAAAGGGGACAAGCGACGTCGATGCACGCCAAAGCCCACATGTATCAGAATTTACTCTGGATTATTCTTTCAGTAAATGTTGTCCTGCCGAAATGTAATTGGGGAAAATTGTGAATATCAGTTTAATATATATGTGAAATCTAATACCTTTGAGGATCAGAGACTTCAGGTTTCAAGCCAATAAATCACACTAAAATGCAGTAGCGGGCACCGGGTGGGGGCCGGTTGTGGGTCCCTGGGGGGCCGTTTTCGTTACCGGGGGCCGGCAATACCAGCCCCCTGTAATAAAATCGGCCGAAACCGGCTCTAACAAACAGCTCGGCCGCACTGCCCACCTCCCCCCAGGGGGGCAGGCCGAGCAGTTTGCCAGGGCCGGTTTCGTTTCCCAGTCTGGCCCTGGTAGCACAGCAAGGATGTCTTGGACTCTGGTGCAAGCAAGGGAAAAGGCCCCTTTGGCTGCTACTGTGGTAGTAAAATACAGCAATTATTAGGGTTCAATGGGCCCCTGAGAGACCATGGCCCCTGTGCTGCTGCACCAGCAGCACCAATGGTAGCTACACCCATCCTAAAATGTACATGTGGATGCCAATATCAGCTGATGAGCACCCTCCGTGCTGCAGAGCGGCTATTTCACGAGGAAGTGCACCATGAATGCACAGGTCATGATTTAAACAGTGCTTGAAATGGAAAAATAGAAGTGCAGGTACTCTATTACAGAGTATCTGCTTGTTTCTGAGAAGCGCTGGTACTCTCCAACAAAAGTATTACGTTTTTCTTGAGAAGTGCAGGTACTCTCCCTCTCAAAATAAAAAAGTGCTGGTAGTCAGTACCGAACTGTAGCGGCCCATTCAGTGCTTAATTTGTAAAAAAAAACAAGTGCCAGGGCTCTAGTCAGGAGGCCTCTGCAGCTATCACCACCCATTGCCACTTCCGTCATTGCCAATGACAGTACCTACACAACTACTACTAACCAGCACACTACAAGTCTGACAATTCAGCCTATTCCAGGCCCCCAAAGCTATAAAAAT